>JBBMOI010000015.1:6772500-7205000 GCA_038088405.1 Porites divaricata | reverse complement strand
CTATGGCCCTCTACGCCTTAAGTGTGCAGCCGCTGATCACAAGCCTGCAGGCGGCGTCCAGTACTAAACAGTGCTGGTTTGCTGACGATGCTGGTGGAGCTGGCTCTGTACTGGAAATCAAGAAATGGTGGGATGTCCTCAACAGCCTTGGCCCAGTCTTTGGCTATTTTCCCAACCCCAAGAAATGTTGGATTAAATCAAATCCAGATAAAGAGGCAAGCGTGAAAGAAGTGTTCAAGGACACGGCTGTCAATGTGACGGTAGAGGGACAAAAACATCTGGGTGCGGTGATAGGTTCACGGGAATATCTAGAGGAATACGTTAGCGAGAAGGTGACCAACTGGGTCAGCGAGATTACCAAGCTGGCAGAGTTTGCTCTTTCTCAGCCTCAAGCGTGTTATGCTGCTTACACCTTTGGCCTCAAGCACCGATGGACCTAGTTTTGAGAACTTTGCCTGATATTCAAGAATTATTGGAGCCTTTGGAGAATGCCATATCTAAGGTGCTCATCCCTGCAATTACGGAGCATAGGTGCACTCCGCTGGACAGGGACATTTTAGCACTGCCAGTCCGTCTAGGGGGGCTTGGCATGACAAACCCGTGTCTTGACGCAAATCTTGAGCAATCCTCCTCCGTCAAAGTTACCATCCCGCTGGTCCAACAGATCGTGGCTCAATCCCATCAGATGCCGGATGATTCTTTGGTCAAGCCATTACAACAAGCAATGAGGAGTGAGAGAGCAACGGTGCTCCAAGACAGGGCAGAGTATATCAGAGGGGTAGCCCCACAGAAAGTCCACGGGCACTTGACCTTGCTGCGGAAAAAGGGTCATCTGTTTGGCTGACGGTACTCTCCCTTCGTGAAATGGGTTTCAATCTAAATAAGAGAGAGTTCCGCGATGCAATCAAACTGCGCTACGATTGGCCGGTTGATGATATCCCCTCCACCTGTGTATGCGGTGATGCTTTTACAGTGGACCACGCAATGATATGCAAGAGAGGTGGGTTCGTTACCCAACGTCACAATGAGCTGAGGGACTTAGAAGCCGAACTGCTGAATATGGTTTGTACCGATGTTGAGATTGAGCCTGTCCTGCAAGATATCTCGTGTGAACAGCTGGGAAGAGGTTCTAATCGAGCTCCAGATGCGAGATTGGATATTCATGCGCGCGGGTTCTGGGAGAACCAACGATCAGCATTCTTTGACGTGAGGGTTTGTCACCCTAATGCTGATTCGTATAGGGACCTAGAGCTCCAACAGATATACCGCAATCATGAGAACGAGAAGAAGCGCCTTTACGCGAGGAGGGTTTTGGATATCGAACAAGGAACTTTTACACCCCTTATTTTCACGTCAACAGGCGGCATGGGAAACGAGTGCTTGCAATACCATTCCAGACTGGCGCAGCTGATCTCCATCAAGAAAGGAGAACATTATGCTAAAACAATCTCCTGGATAAGAGCAAGGACATCCTTCGCCTTACTAAGATCCGCACTAATCTGCCTAAGAGGTTCAAGAGCTAGAAGGAAAGCCTTTTGTGACTTTAAGAACATTGATATTGACGTTGAAACCCAGGAGGGAGCCATTATGTAAACACTCTTGAAATAGGTTTTAATAGTTTATTTCTTTTATTTACTTTTACCTTGTATATACCGATATTGACGTTGAAACCCAGGAGGGAGCCATTATGTAGACGCTGTTGAAATAGGTTTTGGTAGTTTATTTCTTTCCTTTTACTTACTTTTACCTTGTATATACCAATTTGTTTTTATTATCGAAATGGATTGTTTCAATTGAAATGAGATGTCTTTAATTCGAATAATTTTTTTTTTTAATTCAATGAATTTTTTCTAATCAAAACTAAGTGTTTTTTTCTTTTAAACGAAAGGAATTGTAAATAGTGTCTTGACGGAATAGTTTTTTTTAAGTGAATTAATTGTAGATAGGATTTTAATAGTTAGCATTGTTATCAATAAAATATGTTCAACTGTGAAAGGTTTGAACCCAGGAGTCATTTCAAAAGTAGGTTGAGTTTGATCGTCCGGGTGAACGTAGTCCTGAATAAGACTGTTGTTGTTGACAGTGACTGACGTTTCGACAACCTGTGCGGTAGTCATCTTCAGAGTCAAAGTGAGTTGTATCACGTCAGTAGATGGTATTATATACTCTGGTTATTGATCTGATTGGTCAATAAAGTCAAGATGTTATTGGTCGTCTGTCAGTTAAGCCGCGGTGTTATTGGCTATGAAGACTCGTAATCAGTAATTGGTGCGTTTCGATCCGTCTATTGTCACAGTTAAGCAGTCGTCTATTGTTAGTCAAATTGTCAGTTCTCCAGTCGATCGATTCACGCCACTGAATCGTAGCCAACAGTTACCAGCGCCGTACAAACGACTTATTGACGAGATGAAGCGAAACTAACTACGAGAGATCGACTGGAGAACTGACAATTTGACTAACAATAGACGACTGCTTAACTGTGACAATAGACGGATCGAAACGCACCAATTACTGATTACGAGTCTTCATAGCCAATAACACCGCGGCTTAACTGACAGACGACCAATAACATCTTGACTTTATTGACCAATCAGATCAATAACCAGAGTATATAATACCATCTACTGACGTGATACAACTCACTTTGACTCTGAAGATGACTACCGCACAGGTTGTCGAAACGTCAGTCACTGTCAACAACAACAGTCCTATTCAGGACTACGTTCACCTGGACGATCAAACTCAACCTACTTTTAAAATATGTTCACATTATTATTATTATTATTATTATTATTAGAATGAGGTAAGAAAAACTTTTACAATTAAGACGGAGCACTTTTTTAAATAATTGGTGCGCTATTCATTGGTGGCGCGGGAGAGATTTATGAGTTGAGACTGCACGTAGTAACGTGCCTTGCTTCGCATTATGTAGGAAAACACCACCGAACAAACAAGACTTTATTATGCACCGCACTGGCCATGCATCCAAACACGATTGGTTTAGAAACTACAATTTAAACGGTGGGAAATCACCGCATCCTTATAAAAATGTTAACGTTTCCTACTTTTATTTTTAGCAACATATATTTGTTTCTGCGTCGTGGAGAGCACGTTCCTGTGCCCCACGTTTAAGTATCCACTCTTGTATAGATCTGCTGCTGCTCAAGTTTACTGCGTGGGTTCCTTGCATTATCATTTAATATTTATTTATTTATTTGTTTTCTTTTTTCGGAAATCGTTATTCGCCATTGCATATAGCAATAAACAACTAGAAAACTGGGGTTATTGCACTGGAACGACTGAAAGCCGAGCTGACATGCAATATACGGAAGACTGTTATTTTCCGGTTGTTCGGAGATCTTGATGAAAGGAATATTCTTAAAGAGACGCTCTTTCTAAATATCATTTCTTAAGGACAACACAACTTCATTCATATTGGACTTATATTCTACGACAAGAAGCGGTGAAACTACTGCTTTTCAAGACAAAGGCTTCAAAATAATGATCTCAATAAACAGGTAGTCATTTTCTAATATTGACCAGTGTTTTTTAAATCCATGGTCTGGGGGGGTCCTCTCGTTTTTTCTTTTTCTTTTTGGAGGGGGAGAGGGGGGAGAGAAGTGTTGTGGAGACCCGCTTCCAAAATCATGACGCTATTTTAAACCAAAACATGCCACATGTTTTTAGGGCCCCTAAATCTATATGACAAAAGTTTCCTCTGGCTTTGTTTCGCGTTTTGTTGTACTTTTAGTTTCACGAGGTTTAAAAAGGCTAGATAATGTTTGCGCCCTTGTGGCTCCATTGAAATCCATGGTTCCGTTTCTAAAAAGTCCTGGTAATTACTGGGTCGGAAAGCTGTTTTCTTCAAAATTCAAGATCGAGGCTTCAATAGTGTTAAATAGTTCGGTGACAATATAAGAAAGAATTAAGAAAACAATATGGACTATTTCTTTTTCTTTTCTTGCTCTTTTTCCTTTCTTCAGTGTTTTGTTCTTTTTTTTTGCTTTGTTTTGGCTAGGACTTGCGTTTTTTCTTTAGAATTTGGTTCAGCATTAATTTGTCTTCTGGCCTGTGATTTTACCGGGACGTTCGATGAACTGGTTCCATATTTCAATTCCAGACCATAAAGCATAGACAAAATCCACCTTTTTTTTCAGACCAAAGGCTCAGAAACCAGATTCTTTGAAGCGGCACATGCCTATACAGCTTCTCCCCCGGGATTCGTGAGCAATGTTGGCTTTAACACGCCTTCTTAATCATTCAAGGGCGATTCAAAACTATGCAGCCATACAGTTGTCGTCACAACATATTTGCGGAAAAAATTTCATTCATGACAAGCAATCTAAACCACTTTGATCTACACGTACTACGTTTATCTCTATATTATCGAACAATACAGAGACTGATAAAGACCCACAAACTATCAACACCAATAAACACTGTCCAACCTCCAAGACGACAAAATGATGAAAAAATGTTATGTGAGATTGGTATTTACCGCTGAAGACACATCGGACACTTAAATTTAAAACGTTAAGCGTTCTTTCTGAATGAAGTTTTTAAAGTGAATATTTTACATAAGTTTAAGGTTTCAATTTGCATTCTATAATTATTTTTAGACATCTGTTCACTTTTTCGCTTGACTAACTAAACATGACAGTAGGCTTTTTTTTTCTGAGCGACGTTGGCTTCTTTTTCAAAAAAATTCCTCAGGACCGTTCAAATCAGTCTTTTTAAAAAAAAAGAAAAAAAAAAGCTTAAGAGGAAGAAATTCATTTAGCGGAAGAAATTCACTACCGACCATTGCTGGAGAATCTAAACGCAAAATTGACAATCGGGGATTCCCTTGAAAACCGCATAGATGATGAAAATGATATTTGACCGAGAAGCTAACTGTTAACTTCTGAAATGATATTTTACAAGTAAGGTCAGAACAAATACATAATAAAGTTACCAGATGGTAGTGGTTTTAAATTATTTTTAACGCGTGCCGCGAAACCAAACATTAAGTAAGAAAATGAGAGAAAAAAAAAAACGAACAGTAAACAGTCTAACTTCTGTTAAATGGAGCATAAAGTACGTCATATGTTTGCGGTCAGTATTTGTAGTATTTTTACGGAGTAGTTTTACTTTCACACCGAATATAACAACAGACTAAGACATACAAAGGCGTTTAATATCTTTGACCCGTTCATAAACCGAACGACAGTTCCATCGATCACGAATACCAGCGTTTAACTCATGAAAAACAATTTATGAGATGTTCTTTCTCTATTATATCGTCGTTTTATGGTCTTGTCAAGTAAGTGCCAGCCTTTTGGATCCCAGTCTGATTAGTAAAGAACTTCAAAACTTTGCCCGAGATGCGCTCGGCGTGGAAGAGATGCAGGTAAAAACCTTTATATTGTTTAAGAAAGTCAGTTCACAAGTCACAAACTTTTACGAATGTGTTAACAGCATGAAACTAAGAAGTGTATGAACTATTAGAAAAATAATGTGTGTTAAGAAATTGTATATGGCCTAGCACGCCACGAGTCCTTCGCAGCTTAGTGGTTAGAGCATTCGACCGGAGTATGGAAGGTCACAAGTTCCTGTTTGTCCCGTGCTCTTGGCATGCTGATCAAAACATTTCTATTTTCTTCGCCGAGCTTAAAATGTACCATCTTTCTTTATTTGTCACATCTTTTTTGAAGTTTTGTAGCTGGAAACTGTTCCCAACAGCACCCGTCAGGTTACTCATTGGTCAGGGGGTAATAGTCCCCTGTTAACGGCGAATGTTGACCGACGACTAACGTTAGAGAGGGGTTGAATGAATTCCCAGCTTCAGAATTTCCAGTTATATAACAAATCACTTAAAGACTGGTACCTCGGGGAAACGGTTAATTTTGTTTCCCTCGAATCTCAATGTTTTCCTCGGTTTCGCCTAGGGAGACATTAATTCAGATTCTCGGGAAACAATATTTAACTGTTTCCTTCGGGGACCAGTCATTTAGTGTTTATTAAATCAGGCTTGAAACGGTATACTTAGAGTTTTCCAATACTGAACGTGTTTTTAAAATGTTGTCTTCGTGTTATAAACCCTTTAGAATAAGGTCACGACAAATAACGTAAGATTATTTATCGAGAGAGAGGACAATTCACTCTAAATTCCAAAAATAATATGTTTACTTAATATGCATGCCTACGTTTTCAGATTAGCTATCATTTAAGCAGAAGGATTTTTAATGAGCTCTAGCTCCGAATTTACTTACGACTTTCCTTCACCCTTCACCGTCCCTATTTCCAAGTAGTGAATCTCTATGGAAATAAATCGACTTTATTTATTCCATAAGGCTAAATAAAATGGAAAAAGATAACCAACTGAAATAACAATATAAAATTAAAATGCAACTCTTTTGTCATATAATCGGAAACAGGAACTTAATACATTTGCGTACTCATAAATGCTTGGCTCTGTGCAAACGGACGCAACATTTTTGGGTGCATTACATGTCCGTTTGCATACGCTCAGTTTTATGCCGTGAAGCGTTGATATTTTTTTATGTCGTTACTGCTGTTAGGCATTTATTCGTCCAGTGATCTCCGAAGCGTAGCCCAACAACGTTGGATCAGTTTTCAAAGCTGTTCCAAAAATGTTGGGGACACGCACGCGCATTACACTGTCGAATTTTATGGGTCGTATCTTTTACATAATTTGCTAAAAACTCCTTGGGGAGCACTACCAAGACTACCCAAGAACTGCCAACACTGAATCTCGGGCCAACAAGCGTTTCTTCTTATTGTTTTAGATATATTTGGACAAACTTCAGTACAACAGGCAGACCATAACTGGGAAGGACGTTCTTCCATCTCTAGCTGTCAAACTCGCAGACAAGCTGAAAACGAGGTTTGCAGTAGCACAAAGGCTGAAAAAAGCGGTTGAAGACTCGTACAATGGGGCTACAAATCCAAAGCCAGCCACGGAATGCTGTAAGGCCGAGAAAACTAGACTCAAATACGACGTGAGGTTCCGTTCTCTAGTGGACGTGAACAATTTTTGCGCTCAGATTTCTAGTACTGCTTCACCGAACCCTGTACACTTAGATGAAAGCGTTCTTTTGGAAATGAAAGCTATTGAAAAAACATATCCTTTCATCAAATGGCAGTACTTTGGTTCAGAGGAAGGCATGTTGACTGCCTTTCCAGTTTACTTTAACGAAAACGATTGTTCTAAATACGACCCTCGATACAGACCGTTTTACGTGGAAACCGCCACTCCGGAAGCTAAAGACGTGGTGTTGGTGATCGATACAAGCGCATCCATGATTGGAAAGAAACTTGTCATCGCCAGAGAAGCTGCAAACACAGTTTTGGACACAATGAATCCTAAGGACCATGTAAGAAAAAAGTTAGATAATTAGGAACTGATTGAAGCTATCCCTAAATATAAACGTTTTTGTTATCGCCAGCATCAACGACGACAAAGCAATTACAAAAACTGCTTTAAATTTGTACATAATACGACCACGACTGGCCTGCGCCATGTGTATCTTAAGCACAGCCATTGCCAACTGGAAAAGACCTGTAGTACGTATGCAGGACTTAGCTTAGGTTCGGGTTCTCCATCTACGTTTCATATTTTGGCCTTGTTTCGTTTGAAATTCTCAATATTAGTTTTAATTAGTAACTTGCAATAGAATCTAACAGCAATGAAGTCTGTAAAGTCGAAATCACCCAGAAGCGAAGACTAGACGTCCAACTTATAAGAGGCCCTTGATTGTAAGAGACCCCAGCCGCAACTTAATATTATCATTATTATTATTACTGTTGTAATTATTATCATTATTATTATTATTATATCATGATCAATGCTATCATTGTAACTAGGTTATTATTTTCGAAAACAGCCCTTTTAACTTGATGACGTTTTGTGATCACAGGTTGGAATTGTATCCTTCAACACTGAAGTCACAACCCCAGGAATCTATGGTGGGAAAACCACGTGCTACAATCAACGGTTAGCACTTGCAACTCCTGAAAACATCGATTGTTTGAGAAGCTATGTTGGTGGTCTTGTTTCTTATGGTAAGATTAATTGAATAGTATGTGTAACTCTCTCCCGAAGGCCGAGATGACTAGTATAGTGGTGCATTACATACCGAGACGTGAAGTGTCGATGTATCTATCTAGCCTTATGCACCGACCCCGATGGATATAGTTGTCTTTAGTATTTACCGAATCAGTTTAACATGAAAATGAAATTAACTTTGGCTTTAAATGACGCCACTTAGTAAATAAATTGTTTACGTTTAAATTGACGGTGTTTGGGGGATAAATGTTCGGGTGCATATTCCAGTTCAATAAGAAAATACTATTTTCTATGAAAATAGTAAATATTAAATATATTATTATTATTAATATTAAATATTCTCTATGAATTTTCTTTCAACCAGCAAACACTGTCGAGCCAAACTAGCTATTTTTGGTCAAACTGCTTCATTAATTGCTAAAATGGTTTCCTCTGAAACTGTCATGAACCTGAACGGTGCTTCATCTCTCTATTGACTCCCGTCATAAAACAGAATAAAATAGACTAAGGTTATTCAGTGTTATGTAAACCATAAACATTGATTCCTTCGGCTGAAAGTTTTTTTTCTCTGTATTATTATTTAAAAAACCTTAACAGAGGCATCTTCTGCGTTTTTAGGAAAAACCAATTACAGGTTGGCTTTTGAAAAGGCTTTTCAGCTTCTGAAGGAGACAGCATCTGAAAATACGGATAAACAGGTGCGTAAAGTTATACTGTTTCTCACAGACGGAGCACCCTCCGATGAAAAAAGAGCAATATTCCAAACCATAAGAGACAGGAATCTGGAGCTCAACAACTCCGTGGTCATATTAACGTTTGGATTCGGTGGTGTAGATCAGGAAACAATTAACATTCTTCAAGATATTGCCCTGCAAAACACAGCAAAGTATGGGGTTCCGTCAAATGCTTCACTTGGAGACATAACGGTAAGACTGTCCATGTTGGTAGTATCAGTCTGCACATTTTTGTGTCCATAAAAAAAGTCAGGATTTATCATTTATCGTTACCACGTTTAAAAAGCTTCAAAAACTGTTAATCACTTGCAGCATAAGTAGTAGGCGCTGCTAAGTTGCTAGAAACCAAACAATTAAACGGTAATTTATTCATATAACGTGAAATGATCATGTGGGAGCAGGCAACGAAAGAACGCAGCGAGGAAATCTAATTCTTCCAGTTTTGTTAACGGATGCCCTTAAAATATAGTTTTCCATCAATCAGTGAACATGATGGTAGAAATGAAACGTGGAACGAAGACGGTTAGTTATAATCTCACCATATCAGCCTATCAAAGTAAATATCTGCGCGTGGTTATGGCTTTTCACTTTTGTTCTGCTATGTTTCAAGGAAGTTTAATATTAAGACAGTTTCCTTCTGAGGACTTGATTACAGTGCACTAGAGAAAATCTTTCAAATAAAAAGAAGGGAATCACTGCTGCAATAATTAGCAATTTTAAAATTAATTCGGCTCTCGTAGGATCTGAAGAATTAAGCAGATCTCAGAGGGTGTCGGCCTCAGTGGATAACACCCTCCGAGATCTGCTAAATACTTTATGTCCTATGAAATCCGAATTCATTAATTGCTTTATTATTCATTCAAAATAATCCCCATTTTAAAAACATAGCTAAAACATGCTTACCTGGATTGATGTTAAGTTCATCTTCGATAGTGTACGTTTAGGTTTTTCCAGCTCCGCAAATATTCTCCAAATAGCAGATGTCGCCCTCCGAATTGTCTTCTTGCTGTTTTTGCTACGTTTTTAGCTATTATTTCGCCTAGTTCCAGCTGTATTTCTTACTCTTGCAACGAGTGAAGTGTCCGCCATGCTTTGTTTTCACAACCAAAACAACTCAACCTCGCCCCCAGGTCTTCACGGTTAATGGGTGCCTTAACCTGAAGAGAGCTGCATTTTTGACGCAATTTCCTCGTTAAACACAAAGTTCTTCCATACTTGGTCATCAGTAACTGGTTGTGATGAATTATGCCTGTGCTCTTAGTCAATCAGAATTGGGGATCCGAAATATTTTGAATGAATAATAATATAACTTTGCATTCCTGGAGGCCATTTTTTCTAGGAATTGGCCTGAATGATCGTCAAGTAAGGAAACACAACTTAATTTACTTGTTATCTCACTTTAGAGGGGAAAATACATAGCTGTAGAAGACATCAAAACCCTCAGAAGCAAAATGGGCTTGTACTATAACTTCTTTGCTACAGGAAAGCAAATTGATCGACCAGTGGTTTCTGTTCCATATGTCGATGCTTTTGGAACAGGTTAGCTTTTGTTTGTTTGTTTGGTTATAGTTTGTTGTTCTTTCATTGCGCTCAGATTCAGTCGCTTTGTTGGCAAGTCTGAAACAGCAATAGATTCTCGAGAAAAAATGGGAAAATGTTCTTATTGAGTTATTGCCAATTCAAATTGTGAACGATAACTTTCATCAGTATTCACTGGGTCACATGATTAATAAATGCAAAATCAGCTATTTGGTCCTTTGGAATGATTATGTGTCCAAATACAACCGTCGATACATTAATATAGGAAGAAATGTTTTGACGCAAAACGATATTTGGACTTCTTTGAATTCACGATTTGTAAGGAAATATTGGTACCGCTACACATGTGGTCCACTCACATGTGGTCCAATCTTAACGCTCTTTCAGCTTTCCGTCCAAAACGACACCCCTGCACAAAGCTTGTTGGCCAAAGTAGAAAATTGTTGTTTTCTTAAACGACTTAAGCAGCCCATTTATAAGCAGATCGGGAGCTTCTCTGTTACTCCCTTAAATTAAAATATAACTCCTATACACCTGCCTTATACACGGTGCCATCCAACGTTACCTGTAGTATGACGTAATGTAATTTGATGGTGGTAAGTAAGGGTATAAGTGGCACCTTAAATTCGGCAGAACGCTTAACTGGAGTGTATGTGGGCACCTTCTGTCGTAGCATGTAGCGTCGTTATAAAGCCCGTCAGAGTTCTTTGTTAAATGTTTTGTTGTTGTTGTGGTTGTTTGTTTGTTGTTGTTTTTTCACCTTTTAGGCCTCTGACGGTGTGCAGTAAGTTCAATAAATGTCCAAACATTTTAACCATGTTGACCATTATAAAAAACTTGTACCAATTCAGGGAAATCCCATCGTAAACTATAGCACCGTTTTTGTCTTTGATGTTTTGCCGCCCTTAATAACCAGTCTCCTCTTCTAACTATGGTCGTATTCTAGGTCTCGACGATATTTTGGTAAGAAATTAATGAAATCAACAAACCAACTTTTTACTTTGAGCTATTTCATTCAATTATGAATCGATAATTTTATTTTCTTACAGGACTTTTAATGTCCATAACCCTTCCTTGTTACCATAAAGGAAAGTTCATTGGCGTTGCAGGCACTGACATCAATATCGAGGACTTGGTTTCTGATATCGATTTATTAAAGGAAGGACAGATTGCGTACGCTTTTATGACCAGCAAATCAGGAAGAACCATTGTTCATCCTCTCCTCCCAGCACCAACCGACGTCTATGGAGACCCTGTGTATTTGGATATACGTACATTAGAGCCAGAAGCAGAGTTCAACGATGTGTTTATCTCAATGAAAACGTATGGAGGCTATTATTTTGTAGCATTAAAAAAAAGTTGTTTCTTTTTCTTTTTTTAAGGGGAGTTGGGGGAAGGGGGAGGGGGAATAAGAGATTACATTTACCGATTTAGCAGGACGCAATCTTATTTGCAAACAGTTATAAAAGCTAGCAGAGAAACTTAAAGTATTGCCCTGAAAATCTTTCTTAGGGACCAAAGATGAGAAAGAGGGGCTAAGGGGGCCTTAGCCTCCCTTCCCCTTCTCCTGGTTTATTTTGCATCATCAGATTAAGAACCCGTTAAAGCAACTTCAGCCAAATTTTCATTCACGGCTCTTTACTTTGCTCTTTTCTTTATTGTTTCTTCAAATGATCGGTTTTGTAATACTTTTCTTGCTTTCTTCTATCGACGCAAACATCTTTTGGAAAACTGTGATGCTCGACGCTGTTTTGTAGGCCGTGGCTGAGCAGCAACAGCGAGGCACAACATGTAGATGAAGTACCAGGCAGCCACTTTACCTCCATGGATAATGAAACCTATTCAGGCCGGAGTTTTTCTGCTTTATTTGAACTGGGAACCTTGGAGAGCCCTTCTTAATTACTTCAAAATGCCACTGATTCTGACCCTGTTTAAGGAAAAATCCGTTCATTTTTCTACCCTGTTTAAGACAAGAGACTGTTTTTCCTAACCCCGTTTAAGACTGTAGCCCAAATTCCTTGTTTAAGGAGATATTTTCTTTTTAGATAGTATAAAATACGTTACAAAATGGGGAAAAATGTATTTATTTAATTTGTCTTGGAGTCACATACAAAAAGAATCAAATTAGATTATTTTAAAAAGCCTCGTTACACACGAAGATCGCACACCGCCAAAATTCACATCTTGTTTAAGGCTTCGGGTCTAAAACGAGACCCTGTTCAAGACGCTCAATAGTGAAATTATATACCTTGTTTAAGACTCAAGACCCTGAAAAACATACCTTGTTCAGCGGCGCATATCCGTATAGGCCAAATAAGGGAGTGCACCCCAGGGGGTCAAAATGACACAGAATAGTGTAATCATCATTTCCAACATCTAAGCATAACTCGACTGACACAATGACACAGTTTGACGTCAATATGACATACTAAGGTGTCTTATAAAATCAACAAGTTAGCTAACTTCATTAATAATCTTTAACAATGGCGATGATGTCATGAAGATCTCATTTATTGCTAAAGAAGGAACTGGAATTTTAAAATCAAATTAAGTGTATTCCAGTCCGTTTCACTTAAAAGCCGTAAGAACCAACTGTAATCATGATAGATCATGATAGAAAATTGATCTGTGCATAAAAGCATGAGATTCGGAGCGAAATGAACACTGTTGAAAATTGAACCCATATACAAAAAGCCAGCCTTTCTAAGAGAAGTTAACATTTATATTTCAATTGTATGCTTTAATTTTTTTTAGTGGTAGGTCTGGTTCCAAGACCTTTGTTGCCAAACGCTTTTTGCCACGAGGAGGAGACGTCAGGGAAGGAGTGGAAGAGAGAAAAGTAAATTCCACGTACAGTTGGACCCAGGTAGAGGGCACTGAGTTTACCCTTGGTGTTGTTGTACCAGTAGCTTATGCAAAGGAGAAACTCAAGGCTGTCACAATTCCCAAAGGTTAGTTTGTTCGAGAGAGTTAGCGCACGAATTACCGTGTAATTTCTCATTGCAGTCAAAACTCCTTACAACGGAAACCAATAGAAAGAGCCGAGGCCATCCACATTATAGAGGTGAAATGGAGTTTGGTATCTTGCAAACGAAAAAAAAAATCATTGTAGGGTGTTGTCCGCTTGAAGAGATTTGACTGTTCTCCATGGGACCAGCGCGAATCCTTTACTGTCTTACGCGGTAGATCGATCCTCACGTGGGGAGTGTGTACATTGTTGCTAATTGGCAATTTGCCAAGTAGTCCTATCAAATGTGTAACGGTTACCGCCATAACTATAAGGCTTTTTTTCTTAACTGAAAATACGAAAATTTGTTGGAACTTTCACCGATTTAGTGAGATACATTGCAAGAAAGAAATGCCCTAAAATGTTCCTCTTGAACTGTGGCTCAAGATGAAAGATCAATGTCTTAAATTGATTAGACGTCTCTAATAGCCTTTTTCACTGACTAATTTGGGAAAATATTGGCTTGATTAAGGAAACCTTTGCTGACAGTCCTTTTTGGTGTTTTTGTATAGTTGGTCTGTGAAGTTTTTAAGTGGTCAAACTTTCGAGCCAGGGAATCTCGAAATTTCATTTCGAGTACAATATATATTCATTACAACGTGCTCTTGTGCAAATACTTATACGCTGAGACTTTCCAATTTTCCGTCCGCATACGCTTCGAAATAGGTTATGTTTGGATGATAATTCTTCGCAACAAACATGCAACGTTGTCCGGTCCCAAAATGAAAGGTGCTGCAAGTCCGCTTTCACTGTACTGCCGAAATTGTTAAGGCAACTTTAAACGTGCCCCTTTTGTTATCATTTAATCCCAAAGGTTACAAGTTTCAGTATCACCGGATCGATCTTCAGTCCTTGAAAAAACCTTGCAGTCATTTTGGAGTTAACGGAATAAAAGGTACTAATCTTAAGTCATAATGTGTACGAGAAACTTCTAACTCCTGTCAATATAATCAGTGTTCAATATAATCAGTGTTCTTCAGGTAATAGGAAAACACAGGAAGAGTTTTCCATCCATATGGTTTTATTTCCAGGTGATCAATTCTTGGGCGTCATTTTCGCTAGTTTTGTGTCTCTAACAGTTGGCTGTTATGTTGGTTGAGACTTTGATGCGAATAAAATGAGACCTGAAGTGTTGATTTTCTGTTTAGAAAATAAGTGTTGTTACATTGCTGAAGATCGACTCACCCGAACTTGGAAAATATGAATACCCCGGCCGCTGCTCACACACTAGCCTGCGTAGCAGGCGCCGGTTTCTTTTTGGGCGAAGGAAGTCTCGTGGACGCGTCAGGGGAGAAATGGAGAGGAGCCGCCTGCCGCAGAGACGTTGGTTTTCCATTTCCGCCCCCAAGTTAATAACGTCACAGCGCTGCATCAACTGACAAAAAATTATTGAAAGCAGATCATCTAAAGACAGGAAACCGACATCAGAACCAAAAGAAAACATACACTGGAGTATGTATTTTGGTTATATCTGCATAAAGGAAACGATTCAATTTTAAATTCGGCTAAAGCTACACGGCGAACGTGCTTACCGAAGGCGTCTCTTCCAGGCTTTCGTCAACAACAGACGCTGCTATATTCGTGTTGAAAATGATAGCGATTTTAATGAAATTCATCGCGGCCGCCTTATGCTTTTCTTGCTGTATTTCTTTTAAACAGTCCAGTTTTTCTTTCAAGTCACCTACTGACATTCCCATAAAGTTACCTTGGTTGCCTGATCCTGAATTATACTTGGCAACGGGGAAATAACGAGAAGGCTTGCAAAGTATGGTTTTGGTATTCGCTCTTCGAATCGAGCTGATAATACTGCGAAGAGATCTTTACCAAAAAACGGCGACGGCGCAATGAAAACCAAAATCTAAAATATCTTCGAGCTAAGCGCTTTAAAAAACTTCTTGCATAGCCGTGCGTTTTGTTTACGAGACTTGATTTCAGTTGACTAGCATTCAAAATAATGCATTGACGTGACAGACTAACTCCAAAGAGGCGTACTTGGCCAATGGCATTCTACGCACCGTTAGATAACGTAGAAAACGGAAAACTAGGGCCTTCGCTGCAAGTGCCTCCTCTCTCCTTCGCGTGTTACCATCGCGCAGCCTTTAAACAAACTTACCGGTGCCTGCAACGCAGGCTATGCCCTCACATACTCTCACATCCTTACAGGAAGTAATGAGCGTTTTTATTATTATTATTTCTGCATGTTCTATGTTCTAGCTATATATTAATTTTTGATAACTTCTGTTTTTTTTTACTAAGATACCTCGGTTGTAAAATTTGCGCCTGAAGCTTTCAAAGACACTTTTGAATATATTGGTAAAAGAGAGAGTAGGGCAGATTTGGACTTACTCAATGCTTACATGACTGACGATACGGGGACGATCAAAAGTCCTGGTCTGAAACCGGGAATACGGGACACAGTGACTGCTACCTGGAAAGTGGAAGACATTTGGTTGCATGGAAAGACTGAGCTGACACAATATTTGGTGTGGAGATATATTGGAACAGCAGATGGGGTTTTCAGGCTGATGCCTGGTGCTGCAGCACAGAAACGTTACGATCCCAGACAAAGACCCTGGTAAGTGAGAAATCAGCGTCAGATAGGCAAAACAAAAACAAAAACAAAACAAAACAAATAAACAACATACACATACACACACCGCGCATACACACACACACAAAAAAAAAACGTGGGATATTACTAAAAGTTCAGTGAACTCCTAATTCATCTTTTCGAAGGCTATCACTTCGTCTTTAACCAGAATCGCCTAAACGTTTGAGATTTAAGCCAAGATCAAGGTAAAACCTTGGTCTCTGAAAACAGGGCCAACTGAATGAGGCACAGCATACCGCCAGTGGTCTCCATGCCTCCTGTGAAAGCACGAGGGAGATAACGCTGGGAATATTCCACCCTTGCGATCAAGGGTTTTCTGCTGTTCCCCGACTTTTTTCCTTAGTTATTCTTTGGTTCCGCCTACCTACAACTGTAAACCTGACCGCATACACATGTAAAACATGTTACGCAACACATGTGGTTTTATATACGACATCACTCTTTTTACATAGATCTTAGACCTCATTAAGTCTTATAAAGGTATTTAAGAGTGTCTCAAACTATCGTTATGTACTTAATATTGTTGTAAACGCTTTTAGTTGATTATATCCTTAGTTTCATTCATTTTTATTTTCGCTTGTTTTCGTGTGTGGTCTGTATGATAATGAATTTGAAACAAAATAAATTTGAGCACAGCGTAAACGTATGTTCCACAAACTACAATCGCTTGTGTAAAATTATTTGGTTCACCTTATAGGTATTATTCGGCTTTGGGTAACACTGGTCTAGTCACTCTCACGACCCCATATTTGGACGCCGGCCAACCTAATGGTAGAGGTGCTGGAGTGGTTATAACTATCGCCCGCTCCCTGTATCGTGGGGAGTCAAGTCACCATCATCACACAAATGAGGAAGTTTTTGGAGTTATGGGAGCTGATTTCTCATTAACGTATTTCTACAGGTAAGCCCAAACACGCTTGCGCATTTGATTCAAACATTCCCGACTTTTGTCAGGTTTTTTTTTTTCATTAAACTGAATAAAAATGTCACGAGACAATTTTTAAAATGTTTAAATAAGAAAAATAGGATCGCATTTTAACGAACTAAAGTAATCATCAGTCAAGAGCAATTAGGCTCAAAAAGAGTTGTTTGAAACTATTAGAATGGTAGAAATTCATTAATATATAAAGTGAGTGATATTCACAAACTATTGACTATTTTCATTTGAAATATAATTTTAGGTTACTCACCGAAGTTTATCCAAAGTGTAGAGAAAGAAATGTGTATTCGTGCTTCGTTATGGATAGCGCTGGATTTCTTATCATGCACGAGGACTTCTTAGCACATTCCGAAAGGGCCCAAGACTTGCAATATGTTCACATTACTAATAAAGAAAAGAATATTGCGGAGCATCTCATTACAAATGGCTACTTGAAAACACGAGAATGCCGCAACCTTAAGGAAATCCAAAAGCAGAGTTTTTATGAAGTTGATTTGCCGGATGGGGGAGTTGACGTTCTGAACAGTGGAGACAGCTGCAGTAAATACCAACTCAACAAGATTGTTGGAACTAATGCTTATCTAGGTTTGTAAAAGAACAACTATGTTTATATTAACAGAACTATAAAGTTTTTCAGATGATTACAGGAACTTCTTCATTTCATGAAGTGTTTAGCCCTAAACCTGAGGCTTAATAAAACAAAAAGAAAATGTCATGGCAAAATTTTGCCGATGGAGCTATAATTGCTCTTTGAGTAAGAAGAGACAAGTTTCTCGTTTTACGATCATTGCTAAAACAGACGTACATCTGTCGGAAGCGAGACTAGAGAAAAATTTTAAATAAAATAAATTATCCAAATCATTAGCATAGAAAGAATTTGCAGAATGATTCTTATCGACTGAAGTGTTACCTCAGTATTACCTATATATATGTATATATATCTGCTTTATCTTTCCACAGGAGTTACGTTGAGGGATTCTTTGTGTGCTGCTGAATCATGTACCTGTTCTTCAGATAAAAAGTGTTTTCGTCCGTCCACAAAGTGTGAATGCCCCTGTACCTCTGACCTCCAATTCAACTATTGCCGAAGTCAGTTTCCAAACAGCAGGTCAGTTTTGACAGCAGTGCCGCTCTCAGATCAGTCAATAGTTAACTGTCATTAATATTTTTAGCTGTTCAAAGAACATTAACATTAAGCATGGAAAACGCTTGGTCTCTTGGCTTTTTGCATTTATCTGAGCTTTTTTAAAAAGTAAAATCCAAAGTGGCCATCATTTTGAATGAATAACCTTTAAGATATAAATCCATGTAGGTCTCCAAGAGCGAAAAAGCATGTACGGCTTCTCCAAAGCCCAAACCGTATGAGTCACTTATTGTAAAAAAATACAGTCTTCCCACGCTATCCCTCTTACCACGTTTGACGCATGGATTTTCGTGCTCATCCGTTATTAGTGATGACACTAACAACCGCCCATTTATATCTTATGTTTTTCAGTCTTCCAATATGCCCGCCTCCAGCCCCTTTGTTGCAGTTACCAAACATCCCCACCCCACTTGACTCCGGGAAGAAATGTCATGATCCTAAAGCATCATTAGAGAAATGCTTTGATCCTCGCTGCAATGAGAGAAACAGCTCTCAGACGTGCGAGGGAATAGTCAGCTGTTACTGGTGTGTGTACAATAAAGACAGTGTCCCGTTAAAGAAACGTTACTGCGCAACTGCCGAAGCATGCTTCAGAGGAAAAGAAGGTTTGACAATTCTTTGCCTATCAATGAACGTTTTGGTTGAAATCTAAATCCAGAAATAGCTTCTACATTAAGTCTTTCTAAGTCTTTGGAATTGCTGAATCTGCAAGTAATGATAATTAGCAATTATTGAATGAGGCTGATTAGGAGGTGGAGAATTATGCATATGGGGAGAATGTTTTCTACCAATTCTGAAGGCCGAAGTTGATAACATCCTCCTCGATCTGCGCAGCATTATCCTTCAATTACGAAAGCCGAATTCAATTTTTTTTTTATCATTCGAAATATTTTTAAGTTCTTAAAAAGCTTACGTCCTCTTACTTCTACTTTCTTCTAGACTTTGGTCTCGGCAAAGGATATAAACACACTACATTATTTATTTTATTTATTATTATTATCATTATTATTATATTATTATTTTTATCGCAGATACTCCTCAAAAAGTCGATATCATCCATCGAGCAACATATTTTGCGAATTCTGCTTTCCTTCAGTTCTGTTTTTGTCAGAAATTCAGCTATTTCGTTTTCGGATTGCCGTGAAAGCCATTTTTTTAGTTCACTCTTGAATAAACGCCTGCAAACGAGATTGATCGATGGTCCATTACCCATCACGGCAGCCTCGTTTTCAATCAAATATACCATCGATCAACCTCGTTTCCGATCAAATACCATCTAATCGATGGTATAATGCTCGCATCTTCCAAATTTTGTCGGCTCTGGCTGGTTATGAAAAATAAGCAGGGGATTGGAGCCAATCAGAAACGGCGAAATATTAATTCTAAATAAATAATAATGATGATAATAATAGTAACGATAGAGTTAATAATAACAAAAATAATAAACAAGTGTGAGCTAGATGAAAGAGCAAACTCTCGGAAAAGTAACCACGCTTCATTAACTTGACTGTATTCTTTAACAGCCCAAAGTCTGCCACTCTGTGTCGCTCCCATCAAGTCAACTAAGGAGTCTTTAGCTAAGAGTGGGGACAGGTTTAGAAGGCTGTCTATTGGTGCGCTGGCTGGAGTTATCACTAGTGTATGTGTGGCTGGTGTGGTCCTCATAGCAGCAATTTCTGTTATGGTAAGCATTTAAAGTTTGAGTGTCGGCATTGATTTCAAGTAAAAGCAGGAATAATAATTGAATAAGTGACAATTATATTTCACTGGAAATGTTTCACATTCTGCCGTCAAAGAAATTTCCTTCTTACCCCACATATTGCTTACTATTGACCGGGTCGAGAATTCTTTAACTCACCTAGTCCTCCTTTAGCTTGTTAGCCTTAGTAAGTTGCCTTGGTGATCGCAGAATTATATAGCTGTATCACTTGATATAGTGCAAATTATAGTAATATATATTTTTTGGATGGTTGTGAGGCCATAATAGTCTATTGTCATTCGTGATATTCAGCGACAACAGAATAAAATATCAAAAATGTATTTTTAATACAGTCCGTTGGATAGCTAGCTCTGGCCTTATAAATTATCTGGGAGATAACCAGTCAAATAGACCACCATGACTTTTCAATGAAAAATCGGAGCGCTTTTAGCTAGGAGACGGCAGTTTTTTTAAAACACTTCTTTCAATTGGTTTCGGACACAAGTTGAGTACCTACTGTTGTCGTAGAAAGTTAAGATCATTTGCAACATCCTTAGTTTTTCTATAGATTCTGTTGCTAGCAAGAGCTTTATGCATTGTAAAATACACTTTTGTAATTTTTGCTAAAATCAAAATTTCTGAGACTGGTAATTTATCAAGTCTTTTTCGAAAATGTAAGTTTGAGTTTATAACCACAATGGCAGCACTGAGCTCTCTGTAAATCACGACTTTCTTTAACGATAAACCAGAACCAGTCTAATGGAATGAGGGAAATAAGAAAGCTCGTTGTTATGTTTCTGATCATTAAAAGCACTAATTCGCTTATTTTGGATCTCTAGAAACTAACTTCCCATCAATGCTCTGTGTGTTAAATTCTTAAAATGCCTCAACGGTTCTATTATATGGATACAAAATCAAAGACTCGAATCGCCCTGGCGCGAGCTGCCTCATTGCGTCCGCATATAATTACCCTAATTAATTGCCCATTCCCTTTTAAAAAAAAAAGTTATTTAACTCAGTATTCTCTCTCACTCTCTCTTTTTTTCTTTTTCGTTTTACAGGTCAGAAGGCGTTTCCGACCATCTGGAGAGACAAGTAATGTTTCCAAAGTTAGGGAACGCCCTCCTGCACCTCTTCCCATTTTTCCGGCTGAGTATGTTCCAGATGCTAGCTATGAAGATCTCGAATCTCTAGATCGACCTCAAGAAGGTTCCGTCATCTCATTAGAGTGGCCATCACCTTATAATGAAATACGGGTTCGATCGACTAGTAAGGGGAGAAAAACATCTAACGGTCTTGCTCCTGTCATGCCTCCAACCCAAAGCCTACCGCCTTCTTCTCCCGCATATGATGACTATTCATTACGACTCCATGACAATGAGCCATCTGAACTCCCCAAAATTCAAAGCTCGTCTTTTAAAAGCAGGTCATCTCATGAACATCCAGCATGGACAACAAAGAATCCACTGTACGTGGAGACTTCTACATCCTCAGACCAGAAGCAAGGCAACTGGTCACCATATGGCAATCTACCGCCTCCTCTTCCTAAGCCAAGAAAAGACGCTGGTGAATATATGTTACCGTTGACGTTACCACAGAAGCCTATTAGTGGCCTATCAACACCAGAAACAAGTGATACCCCTGAGTGCATTGATGAACATGGTTACTTAAAATGTATTGCTTAAAATAGATTTAATCTCGAGTGAGCGACAAGGAAAATTCAGCACTACGGACGGAAGCTAGTCATTGATTCGCTGAAGTAGTTGCAGCACCTAAATAAACCTTTTCCAAGACATGCTAATGGTATTATTGGCTCTGTGTGATCGAGAGTTCATGTGGCAAAAAATCCAACAACTTTCCCATATATAACGTTTGCAATCTACCTACTTGGTTATTCAGCTGTGATTGAATATTAATATGGTAACAAGTCCTTAAGGACTTTATAAATGAACAGAACAAGTCGAAGCTACTCTTGAAAGCTTTAACCTTGAGTTTAAAATCTTACGAAGTTGAAAAATGATGAAAGTTATTTATTTCGCCAAATGTTGAGTACATTAGTATATTTATGGTCTGAGAAAGACTAAGACAAAGTGGACTTTTCACTTGCCATGCCAGACACTGGCGCACAAAAACTGGCTGCTTTACCTGACATGCGCTATATGGTAATACAACTAAAATTGTTAGGTTATATTTATTAAGGAGTAAGGTATCACGTAGAGACCTAAAGTGAAAATGAATAAACAAATTAATCAATAGCCGACAGAACTTAGAATGTTTGATGCTTTTTCTTTGAGAAATGAGGCTTGAGAAGGACTGTGTTTTGACAATCGAGTGAATGAGTTTCACTTACCCTTGGCCTTCCTTCCAGTAACCTATTGAAATTGTATCATATCATATCGAATATAGCGTTGAAAAGTTACAAATCGTTAACTGCAAAGTAATATTCTAAAGGGGCAAGACTGGTCAGGCACTACTCTGCATACGTTAGCTCTCGCTTAAAAGAAAATACATTTAGCGCATTTATCAAAGAATCTGAGGGGGGGGGGTCATTCCTTTGCGTGCATCATTTTATCCAAAGGCTCTATTTAAACACTCGAGGACTTCAAAGAAAGAGATTGGTGTCATTTATAGGAAATTGCATGGATGCGGCGTTGTTCATCATTTAATAAATCATCAGCTCTTTGTGCCTGGGCTTGTAACGAGTTTCATGCAACTAAGACTGTATTGGATGTTCTCAGATCTGAGCTAACATTGCTGTTTCACTAAGTTATAAACCGCGCAGCTCGAATATGAAACTTTCGAAGTTTTTTTGCTAAGATCGATGGTAAAATGTCCCAAACTACGTTAAACCCCCTTCCCGCCCTCCTCTGCCATCAGACCAGGTGATGTTCGCCAGGGAGTTTTGGCCCTGGGTCGTGGATAGCTCGAAATTTGAAAGAAGCAGTTTTCCGGGGTATCATCGCTGTGAACTGTGGGGACTAAACAAACGTACAAGCTTAAAGGTTCTATAGGTGTTATCCGCGCATATTCTTGGAAAATATATTTTCGGATAATTTGGTTAGCGATTGGATAATATACACCACAGAAAGAACTATACTGAACATTGAGTATGGTTTTCAATTCCCAGAAAATTCGCCAACATCTTACCAAAAATCACAGTCACATCGAATTGTAAACAACAACAAAAAGTTAAACAATGCTCTCATTTATTAAGCCAAAACTGTACAAAGGTCTAGGCCTTTAAGCACCAGTTAACGCAAAAAAATGAAAAAATAATTCAGTAAAGTACAGCTAACAATGAAAAGTAAACTACTGAAAAAATGTAGGTTTGCGTACTCTTAAAACTGTAAGTTAGCGCAGGAGGTGCGAAATCGAACGTAACAGAGGGAAAAGAACTGACTACAAACTCTTGGTACAGCTGTAGGTTGGCCAAACCTCGGCTCTCTGATCTCTTCATGTGACTAATAAGGCGTGGGTTCTATTGTTGGGGACCCATTAAGAGCCAATGTCGGAAAATATTGAGAATCTCAAATCAGTTCTAAAATTCACATTTTGGCTAATACCACCCAAACAACCCTTTAGGTGAACTATTTCAAGAAACGATATTAAGAAATCCTCAAGCGCTTTACATTTTGAAAAATTTGGAAAAGTTCAAAAATTCGATAAAAATACATTTTTTTTATTCGCGAAATGCTGCAAATTTCAACAATTTTCAAGGAAGCAGTACAGGCGCGCAGAAGCTCCTATTGACTTGATGCTGCACATACATTTACCAGTTACCCAATTGCGGCAAATAAACTATCGACTAACTATGCCAGAGGATAGATCTACTTTAGTAAAAATAAACATGGCAAGAAGTCGGAATCATGATTACAAATGACACTTCTACATATTAATGAGTTTTAAACGCAAGTCCTGGAAAGTCCCGGAAAGTTACCTTTCAGTGTCCATTTCTTTTTCTCGTGATGCAAGGCTCTGCAGCTAACCTTCATGAAATGACTTAAGAACTAGCAAATAACTGAAATTTCAACATTACGCCGCTTTGTAAAAAGGTTGCGGCCTAAAGTTTGTTCCTAAAAGAGACGTGCATTAACTTGGTGTTATGTTACGTGTATGGTAATTTGAATAATTTTACCAGGAGCCCCTTCACGTAATCTTCCACGGGGTACACGTGGCACATGCTATCTCTTTGCGATTCTCGATATTTTCCGACGTTGGGTCTTAATGGGTCCTCAACAATAGAACCCACGCCTTATTGGTCGCATGAAGAGATCAGAGAGGCGAGCTATGGCCAACCTAGCAAGAGAAAAATGAGTGACCTGCCATCTTGGTAATACCCAGAAGTCACCAGAGGTAAATGACCTCTGCTTTTCTTTGAAAGTAACAAGACAACATGAGCGAAAGAATGGTGAGGAAATCTGTTTTATTTTTCGGTATATATGAACCATCACTTCTTTCATTGTATGATCAAATGTTTATAGCGGAGCTCCTCGCGCTCGTGGGCGTAGCCCCATAGCTAAGGTAATCTACCCATCCCAGAAAATTTGGTAATCACGTGACCGACCGACCGACCGACCGACCGTCCGTCCGCACCACAGGGAAACCAATGTTCAATCTCACACTTTCTAGCTAGTTTGGGAGCCCAGGGAGACTAGGAAAAAACTATCAATGTTGTGATCAATTGACAGCTGTCAAGACAAGGTATCCGCTGACCAGTATCACTTGGCCGTATCGCGTGCTCAGGTGTCGAACCATCCAGGGCGAGTATTTTTTTAAGTTATCCGCTGACAAGTTACTAGTTTTCAGATGATCGCATGCTCATGTTTTTTTTTAAATTCATATGAAATATGTTGTGTTTATGTCATTATGGCCCAGCAGTATTATCATTTTGATTTCAAACTGACCTCGGACGCGAAAATTCAGCCAGTTATTTAAAAATGCAAGAAGGGAAAACAGATGGTTTTCATTTTTCTCAGGACAGTCACGCTTTGGTCACGCTCCACGTCCAATTTTTATGCCCTGATTGGTCAAAATTTGACAGGTGAGTTCATGCGGAAAATTCATACAACATCTTGAAACTTGTTTGCTTCAACAGCTGACAGAAGCTGACAGAGTTTTGTGTCAACTTGTGATGTTTTTAATAACTGTCTTTTTTCACTGGATGTACAAAATGAAATACAGCTGCTACCAAGAGTCTTCTGTTAACGTTATTCATGGCTGGTTTCTTTATTGAATTTTTGGTTGAGAAATGCGCTGCTTGTCAAAGTCGGAAATCCGATTTCGGATGGCATCGTTTTTGTTTTTCACCTTGCTGGATGCGTAAGCGATTCAAGCCTTACTTGGTAGCTTTCAGGAGCTGCATCTCGAAATATGGTAAGCCTGAGTTATCATTGTATTTATATCTGTTTTCATGAAGTCGAGCGCAGTTTATGAGGCTAGTTTATGCACGTTTGTATTAAGATTTGAGACACTGATCTGACCTAGTATGAGGTTTCACATAAGCTTACAGAACTTTGAAAAGCCATTAGTCGATATTTCACCGCAAATAACAAGAAAAACCGTTCCGAAGAATATTTAAATATTATTTTGGCTGTAGAAAGAAAACTTTGAGAGATTTACTTGTCGCGAGTTCATCGAGGAAAACAGCAAACACCGGGAAGCCGGCGGCTTAAAATTAAACTTAATTTTTAAGCTTAAAGACTCTTGGATTCTTATAGACACTTAAATACTTGTTTTCGTGAATGAAACTTGTTGTCTCTGTAAATGTTCTACCGAACTATATTTCTGATCTTTTATTTATTGTTAGTTGTCTTTTGCAATTTTCATCGCTTTGCCGCCCTTTGCCGTTATTTGTTTACAGTCGTTCATAAACATCGCTTGCAGGAGTACTCAACGTACCGCGCGTATCACACATCGCCGTGACGGTCATAAAACTATCAATAAAAAATAAACACAATAAATTCTTTATTATGTTAAAGCGTAACTCTGTTAAAATTTCTTTGCAAACTTGGTAGGTGATTTTGGAATTTTTTTGAACGGTTTCACTAAAAGCCCACGCGTGCTTCGATGGTCCTGAATATTGAATGAATGGAATTAGTCTTGAAAAATTGTGAAACTGACTGCTAATTTTCTGCGGTCAGGTGGTCTGTATGATAAAAACAGCGCCTCATAGTACTCTTTCACCTCAGATGTGATGTATAAAAGGTATAAAAGGTTGATTTGCACGCACCCAGATTTGTTGGCAAGATTTTCTAAAGTAAACTTGTCGAACGTAAAAATTCGGCCTGATTTGTTTTCCAAGAATTTGTTTTCCACGCCTAATCTACCGTGATCAAGAGTCATTATTGCTCTAAAATGTGACTGAAGATGATTGCCAGTCCTATTTTTTGGGTGTACATATAAGGTTATCAAACTCGATGCAAGATTTGTTTCACTCTAAAATCACTTAGCCTGTCCCTCAAAAGTCACACGAATGTGCCCTTAATTTAACTGATTTGTGGATTACAAGTTTATTGTTTGTTTTAAATTATAAATTTATTAATGGAGCTTCGCTTTTAGCCCTGGCTAAATCTATATATTAAATAGAAGAGTCTTCGTTCCTTCTGTTTCTGTTTCTATATGAGGTTGTAAAAGACATATCCTTTCCAACCTGTCAATTATTAAGTCCCAGAGGCGGGAAATTGACATTTAGTAGGTGCCTGGGGGTGGCGAATTTGACTCTGGCTACCATTAAAATGTCAAATTCCCCTGGGTCTGCCCGTCCCCCCCCCCCCCCCCCCCCCCACCCTGCGGCTTAACATTGATATTTGCATTAGATGACAGTTCCTCATTTCTAACGACCATGCGTACTCGAATTGGTCGTTACCGCTGGTTGCGTATCCTGTTCGGAGTCAGTTTAGGACCGGATGAATACCAGCGTAGACAACATGAAGCACTGGAAGGATCGACTGGTGTTGTGAACAAGACTGATGGCATTTTGGTCTTTGGAAGTGGAGATAGTATGGAGAAGGATCACGATATTAACTTGTGGAATTTAATGTTGCGGTGCCGTGAAGTGAATCTCAAGTTAAACCCCAGGAAATTTCAGTTCAAAGTGAAACAAGTTACTTGGATGGGCCATTTCCTTAGCAGTAATGGCATCACCCCACATCCTGATCGAGTCCAGGATATTAAGGATATGACTCCACCACAAGATGTGAAAGGGGTTCAGCGGTTCCTGGGCATGTACAATTATTTATCACGCTTCACCCCAAACCTTGCAGAAATTGTGAAGCCGCTCACTGAGCTGACACATGTGAATGCAGTGTGGTCATGGTCCTCCCAGCATGACAAAGCTTTTAAGACAGCCAAAAGCTTAATTGCAAATGCCACGACGCTGAAGTTATTTGATAAGAACAAGACATGTGTATTACAAGTGGACGCCAGTGACACAGGCCTTGGAGGTGCCCTGCTGCAAGATGGGCAACCTGTGGCTTTTACAAGTTCAACGCTTTCAGCAACTGAAGTCAGCTATACGCCTATTGAAAAGGAATGTCTGGCCATCAAAGTAGCCTGTACAAAGTTCTACCAGTATCTCTATGGTAAACAAGATGTTATAGTACATTCTGATCACCAGCCGAGTAGAGCCCCAAGACGCCTTCAACGGATGATGCTTCAGCTACAGCCGTTCAAGTTCACAGTAGTTTACAAGAAAGGCAAGTTCATGTACTTGGTCGATACATTGTCGAGAGCCGCCTTAAACCTCCCTAAATCCTCAGACCCACAAGAAGAGGTGTTCCAGTGCAACTCAGAGGATGCACTAGAGAAGTTCCGGGTAGAACTTGAGATCATGGAACTAGACTCCCCTGACATGTATCCTAGCACCCTGGATGAAATTAAAGCTGAAACAGACGCGATCCTACCTTGTCAGTCCTATGTATGTTTGTGGCCCATGGTTGGCCCTCCGACAAAACACAGGTGCCCACAGCACACCGTCATTACTATCCGTTAAGGGATGAGCTAGCGGTATACAATGGTGTATTGTACAAGTCACACAAAGTCCTCATTCCCGGGAAGCTACAGTTTACTATGCTGAAAAAACTCCACCACGGTCACCAGGGCGGTGAAAGCGTGATTCCAAATGTTCATTGTGTGTTGGCTATGGTTCGGCCCTCCCAAAGGAACCGATGTTGTCTCATGAAATTCCACAATGTCCATGGAAATTTATCTCGCAGGATCTATTCAAGCAGGGTGAGCGTTGGTATTCTGTTACAGAAGACCACTACAGTGACTGGTTTGAGGTCGATATGTTGAATGAAGACATCATTGCTGCCACTGTTTTCTCAGTCACAAAGGCGCACTTTGCCCGTTATGGTATAACACATATATTATTGTTCCGCAATGGACTCCAGTATACCTCTCAAGAATTTTCGAATTTTACCAAGACCTATGGCTTCAAGTTGATTACCCGGTCACCGTATTATGCTAGAGCTACCGGTAAAGCTGAAGCTGCCGTTAAGGAGGCCGAGAAGATGTTAAAAGAGTCAGACCTCTGCACTGGTCTCTTGGCCATAGGAACACTCCGCCTCAGGGTATGACTTACTCCCCGGCACAAAGGTTTCTCTGCCGACGAACAAAGTCTAACTTGCCAATATCTGAATCATTGCTGAGCCAATCTGTGCCACCTGTAAACTTAGTCCGTGAGGAGCATGTGGGTAGACGAGCTAAAGCCAAAGCTCATTATCACAAAACTGCTAGCAGAGACTTACCCCCTCTTACGCCTGGACAGTATGTGTACACCAGGCCAAATGACCTTCACCATGGTGAACAGTGGGGTCACGGCGAAGTCGTGGGCGAAGTAACACCACGTTCATACGTGATGAAAACGCAAGACGGGTTTGTTAGGCGAAACAGAAGCCACTTAACCGTTGCCACAACAACCAGTAATAGATAGTGGTGTGGATGTTGGAAATTCTGCGGAAACCATAGTGCCTAACCCCACTTCCGAGTCCATGAATGAGAATTCACCTCCACCAGTGCAAACCTCGCGTTATGGCCGGCCAATTAGACCACCAAAGAGACTGGACCTTTGATACTGAGGACTAGAGTGCAGTATGGTACTCGATGTTGACTATTATCTGACATTGCCTGTTCACATTTGTTAGTGTTAATGACTTATTATGTTTTTTTATTAATATTATTATTACTTTTCGAAACATATTAACATGTTAATAGTTTTCTTTGAAAGGGAAGATGTTAATAGGAAACAATTCTGTCGTTGTATCATAGGGGTCAGCAGTGTTCTGCGTAGGCCGTATTGTATGTGTAAACCGAAGATACATACATACATGCATACTTTATTGCATAGCTCCCCCTTGAGGGCTCGTCCGCCATACATACACGAATTAAGATAAAATAAAATAAACTAGAAAACTATTTACATTTATATGATAAAATAACGAATTTCTATCAATAATAATGATAGTAATGGAACATTAAGACTGTGTCCACGAGAGGACCAGGCAGGCGTGATACAAGCTATCTCTCCGATTTGGATGAAACTTGGTCAGATTGAAGGACCCACCCAATAACTCCCAAGGACAAAGTAAGTCTGATATCCAACTATTTCCTTGGAAGTTAGACCACCCCCCCTGGATTTTTGCCCTTAATCATCAAAATTTCGCGAAAATAAGCATCAAAATTAGACACTGCTCCTGGTTACAAGATATAATGAATTTTAATCCCCTTCTACACAAATAAAGGTCAATCCTATGGCAATTGATACCGGTAGTTTCAAGTCATTTGGAGTGACACGTGCCAATCAAGGGATGTCAGTGCCCACCCATGTCATAAAAGATTATGAAATTACAGAAAATAGCTCAAGTTTAGATCCAAATATCTGAAAAATCCAACTTTCTTTTTCAAATCTGCTTTTACAGAGACTTAAACCTATCCTTAGACGTATAAAATGGCGAATAAAATTTTTGGCATCTGCCATGTTTTGGTTTTAAAAGCGGTCCGAGCCCCGTGACATGAACGGGTTTCCTCTAGGACAGAGGGAATAAACCTGAGAAAACAAAATAGTATATGATAAGTTTATTCACGCAATTTCCCAAACAGTGAAATAAGTAGTGTCTTTTTACATTATTTCTTACGTATGGGTCATACATGAAAGCAACATTCATTGCTGTATCCACCAAAATGATGGTAATATTAAGCTTAATAGTATCCAGGTTCTATTAATAAGAACCCTCGTGTTGGAACGAGCGCGCGAGTATTTCCTATCATTTTAAATATGCCGTGTGTTCAAAATAAACAATCCTCGCTAATCTTTATCTATTCTTAGCATGAAATTTGAATTACGATTGAAAAATGGTCATCCACTTGACCTCGACAATAAGTATGAAAATACACTCACTCTACGCTCCAGCGGCCTCGAATGAATGCTTCCTGATACTTTTCCCTCGTATACTTCATTTTGCTCTTGCTAGTAAATTTGGGAGTTTAGCAACTGTCTTTAATTCTATTTTAGCCGAAGAAACGATAAATTATTGACTTGGCGCAGTAACAAGGTTAATTACACAGGTCAACATGGCAACATTGGAGAACATGAGCCAAGAGACGTTGTTATTTCTAGTCAGCGGTTAAAGCTATTTGTAATTCCATGTAATCGAGCGCGAAACAACGTACGTCTCGTACAAATGGTGAGATATATATTGGGTCTTTTTTTTCTTGTGCAACGATGGTAAATACTGTATTTATATCCTGATTACACCCGAGCAAGTTTGCGTGATATACATTTTCGTTTATGTATGCATAATGGCCCAATAAACAGCTGAAAACAGGAACCATTATGGGCTCATGCTGCAATTCAATCGAGACATTTTCAAAAGAGGTAGAACTGATATCTTGGGAAATCTTGAAAAATCTTACCCAGTCCCCTAATTTTGAAAATGGCTAATTGAAGCATGTACCTAAAGCACTATTATTCATGGCCTAAAGTTCCAACTGTCTTCTTATTTCGAGCCTTGTACGCATCTCTTCTGCCTCTCCAACAAAGTCTTCCTCTTCATCTTGATCAGCTTGTTCTATGGCTAGACGGCCACTTCTATACAGAACAGATAATCTGCTGAAGTATCGGGCTATTTGCTCTGTAGTCAGCCACTCTTCTTTGCTAAATATTTTCCTGCCACTGTCATCCCGAAGAGCTCTCATTTTGCTACAAACATCAAATGCACTTGCCTTCCTTCCCGTCTCCTCACCTTCCATGAATATCTGTTTCAGATATGTCTTCACTTTTTCAGTAAAGCGTGTTGCTTTTCGCGATGTTTTTAACGCCCATCCGCTGGAGATCTGGCAAGTGGGATCATACCTAGATGTTTGCGGGTTGGAAGCTGTTTCTCTGTGTATGTAGCTCCCCGAGACCTCTTTGCACATCTCGGCCCATTTCTTCTTTACACTGTCGTAGGTCGATTCTCTCTCTAATTTGACAAGATGTTTACCCGTATCCAGGTGTTTCTGCAGATTTGTAAAAGACTGGTACGTCTTTGTACATCCTTCCTCTGGACAGGAGAAGAAAGCTCGTGTAGCTACATCAGTGGGGAATCTTTAACAGATTGTGGAGTGCAAGGTTGAGGATGCACGCACTCGACCCTTGTTGACACAGATCTAAAGACACCAACATCCTCCCGTGGTACGCTAAAGGGCTGCACGACTTGCAGACCGGTAGGCCCCTGAGGTAAACCAAATCGCTTCACCTGTGTTGGTGTGAAAAGCTTTCCATGGCCCACATTGTAGGCCCTCCATGCTCGCAAACCTGCTGACTCGAAGCTGAGATTATTGAGAGCCTGGATTCCGGTCATCGTGTGCTTCTTCATTGTTTGGTTAGCCTCCTGAATCTTCACAACTGCTGCATGGCACCCTTTAACTCCACCATAGGAATCAATAGCAGTTTTCATGTCTCCAGCACTTGTGATGTCGTGACCTTGAAAAATAATTTTATTTGTCACTCGAATAAATGTTTTTTTTTAGCAACAAATGCATCCAAAAACTAGAAATAGATAAAAACTATCCTAGCTAGTATAAAAAGAGTCTAGGTCTAGGTTCTATGAAACTATAAGATTCTCGCAAGCGCTACTCCAAAGAACATCCTTAAATTAACAATTAACATCTGTTAGAGTCCGGGGTAAACTTCCGAGTGGCTCTGTACACAAATGACCGTTGACCGGCCGGTAGCTGTTCGGAACATCCAACTTGTTTCTGTGTATAGTATTGAGAGAGTAAACAGCAGATGTGCTGGGGCTAGTCCGTGCAAGCAGTTAAATTTCATTACAGCGTCTCTCACCTCAAGTTGCCAAGCCACTGGCAACTATTGGAGTTGCCTTAATGTGGGGGAGGTGTGGTCAAATTTTCTTGCCCCGGTGGCAACCTGAAGTCGAGCAATGTTTTTCTTTTTTGTACCGGCCCAAACTGGCAAACAATAAAAAAAAATCTTACCTTCATTTATGTAACGTCGCATGTGGGCCTTCAATGCAGCAGTTCTTCTATCGCAAACGTCTTTTCCAGCCTGTGGATCACTAAAGTCATATCTCTTTATCATAATGCCTTTTCGCTCTCCAATGCTAGGAAGTGACAAGATTAGATATTAAGCACAATGGTAGCATCCTGCATTGTCACTCCGTAAAAAGGCCTCTTGAATGTTCGGTTTTTCCGCGTTTAGCGTTGTTAGTGTGTGCTCTATGATTGAAGCCACAGCAAACCAATTTTGAGTACATTCTTCGAACAAATGGATGTAGGTTCGGGCCTGAGCAAAAAAATCAAAGACGGACTTAGCAATGAGTTGAACTACTCCAGATACATTCAGGCATCTGGTGGTGCACAGGGATTACATCATGCGACGCCGTCATTACCCAAATAACATTTTTATGGGAGCATATTTCTAACTTGATAAAACAGCCCCCCTTCCATTAGTATTCAACCACACATAGTTTCAATCAAACCAGACGGTTCTAAACTAGCCATTTTCAGGTAATTACCTTTATCTCCTCATCATCACTCTTAGTCACTGCAACTGTCACATGCCACGATTTTCCCTTTTTACCAAACCAGTCCCGCTGTGTTTCTCTGAAACTGGCTGGCAAAAATTTCATGGCCCAATCCATAATCAGCAAGACCTGGCTTGTCAACAAATTGTCAATTATGTCACTTTTTGCACCATCCTGGTGGGCTGCCCGAAGGATGTGGGCTTTCCATTCGTCAATTTTGGGAAAAGCGGTGTCAATCTTGTATCTTATTTCTTCCTGTTGGTCGTTACCGCTTTAACAGAAAAAAAAATTATTTTTCAGCGCTAAGTAAATTAATATGACAATATCAACGTTTTAAATATTCTATAGAATGATTAAAAACTGATTTCTATTGCTTATTCAAAATTGGTGAACAAGCGACAAAGCAAAGCATTTCGAAGCGTGGACGTGGGAGTAGAGCGTGGGCAAGTAAGCGAACACAGGCGACGTTGAAGTCCCTCCATTTCCTCATTTTTATTGGTCATCACCCCCTCGGGCTCCTCCTGAAACTTGTGTCAGTTCTCCTACTTCATTTCGATAGTTGCAGCATCTTTACGACCATACTGGGTTCATGTTTGCTGCTCAGCAGTGTTCACGCTCTCCGCTCAGATTCCTTCACATTTGCGTCAGCGCCTGCCTCATTAAATAACATTCTTTCAGAGGCAGGAGTCTATACTCACCTATACTTTACCGCAGAAGATGAAAACGATAGCTGAAGGTCTGCAAGAGCATTTCGATAGCTTTCGCATCTGTCACAGATCATGTTGTGCTCATGCTCGCAGTACCCCTGGTATTCTGGCTCATCAGAACTGAGTGCATAAACACTGCAATGATCAGCGCAAGGATCAGCTCTGGACACATGTATTTTATAATCGGTCTTCAGGTAAGTTTTTGCCACCTGTAAGCGAGAAGTGATATCACTAGCTGTTTGCTCATGTAAGCCTGAAAAAAGAAAATCAGAGACAAAAATATTTGCGTGATTGATTTCTCTTAACCAGCAACTATTGGATGTGACTGAGCCGATCAATAGAATCAGCGGATACGGGGAGGCTGCAGATATTTTCAAAAAGCCGTTGTCATCTGTCGAAGTTTTTCCCTGCTGTGATTTTTTAACAGTATTTGGGCTCTTTCTTCTTTGAAAAACGTATGAACTTTATTTTTAAGAGCTGAGTTACCGTAATATCTTCTCGGTTGCATTGCCTTTTTCTGTTGATTTCAAGCACTATTACGCCATTTTACTGGATTATCGCAAATGTCTTCGTAGTTAGGTCAGCCTTAGCTGATTATAAAGAATAATCAGAGGTTTTTGAGTCTATCAGAAACAAAAAAAATTGTTTGAATGAGAAGAGCGGTATGACAGTAACTCTTTATTAATCACGTCGTTTTCAGTGGTGTGCTTCCATAACATTTTTCCATGCTCTTGTTTTAGCAATGTACAAACCTAAAGTAAAAAGCGTATTTGTTGCCTCCTCTAGAGAGGTGAAGCCGTCAACCCCATCCGTCTGTGTACTATCTAAGCCAGATAGCGATTTCTTCTGAGAAGCGGCACATATCTGTAGGAAGAATCGTGGTTGTGCAATTAGTTGTAATAATTGCTAATTAATTTAGCAGTGCTAAACCGTATCGTACCAATTTTTGTTGATTTAACAATTATACACTAACCACCTTGATTAACAATATTATTATTCCACGAGTGCGCACTGGAATTGTGATGTTAGATAATCATCTCATATCCAACAAGCGCCACTGGAAAGGTTGTTTTATATTACTGCATGAAAAACTGGATTTACACAAATTTACTCGGCGCAAATATGGTGCAAAAAAGTGCAAACTAGGGGTAAATAAAAAACAAAGATGGTAAATACCGCATTTGCTTGCTAGTTTACGTGGGGTTGTAAATTTGAGGGCAAATGCGATATTTACCATTTTGCCTTTTATTTAACCTTAGTTTGCACTTTTTTGCACTAAATTTGCTGAGTAAATTTGATGTAAATCAAATTTTTCGAGCAGTGTATAAAACGTCCACAAAATATCGAGAATTCTTCCCGACTTTATTTGTAAACACAACCGATTTTCAGCTTGTTTTTAATTTTGAGCAGAGGCGTACAGTTACCATATTTGGAGAGCATGGTACTGATGGTTCATATATCATGATGGCTAAGCCAATCAGAGCTCTAGAATTGCAAAATTCAATGATTCAGTTTCTACTAATTATATGTATATTCGGCTTAACTGGCTCAGCTTATGCTTGAGCACACTTAAGCTTAGCATATGAGTTTTTCTTCTCACCTTGCGGATGTTGAAGAGACTGGAGCGTCCGATAGGTTCAAACCCAGATTCCCTACAATGCTCCTGGTACAGCCGAATAAGTCGGGATGCTACGACTGTTCTTACCACGTTAGGTATTTCTATTGTGTGGCCGTCCGACAGTTTCAGATTTTTAGTTCCGTACGCTACATCCTGAAGAAATGATGGACTTGAAATAAAATCCAAAAAGTGATCGACTTTGACTGGATCAAGACGACATCGTTGCAATACAGGTAGATCGATCACTTGACCGGGGCTGTTAAGGTTCGCATGCTTTCTGGCCTCATCTATTCTCCATTTACTTAATCCTGGGAGGTAGTTTAATAACTCTGTTTTAGAGTAGTCGCAGACAAAGACCGACAGGATTTGTTGCCTTGTGTACCAACTTGAGGCCTCATTGTAAAGGATAATGAGCCTAGATAGTAATATCTGTTCAGGAGTGTTCACCTCTGGATTAGTGGAATGACAGTACTTTTCGATAACTTAATGCGTAAGCCACTTTGATTGTCCAGGTGCTATGGCGTCAAATACCGTCTCCAAAACTTGTGCTCCTTTGCGCTTGTAGTAGCGCGCGGTGGGAGAGGAGACGTTATCGGCATTTGTGCTTAATTGAGACCGCACAGGGCTCAAACTTCCATCGGCATGCCTCAGGAAGTTATTAAGGGCGTGGAGTTTCAGTTGTACTTGTGGCGTTGGCTGCCATTCCAAGGATGTTTCCACAGCGGTTAATGATTCCTGTGAGCCAGAAGAAAAAACGTCGGAGCAGTCATCACCTGGTTGTCCTGGTTGGGCTCCACCTGTAACTAGAGGCAGATCACCACCGAGATTGGTTGGTAGGCTAAGCTATAAAGTAGCAACAAATTTGATTAGTGCATTAGGTTACTACATGATACAATAAGTTATGTATCAAAAAAACACAAACTACAGATACTGGCAATAACTTTAATTTTGAAGATGAAGAATTTGATTTTTTGGTGAAGGTGGAATTCATTTTACACATTTCCCTTTATCGGAGCTGCATAAGAAACCAGAATTGATGATTTAATATTCGCATGGCTGCGGACGTTTAGTTGAAGTGAAATAAGCTTCTAGTCCCAAAAAAGTGCCCTGTTTTCAATGAGGTGACCAGTGACGTCTCTGCTCCCGGAACGCTGAATCAGCACATCACAATGGGTGAAGATCGCCTCCAAAATCACTTGCTACTGTGCAAATGGCTTTTTTTTGCTAAGCATGTTTATCTCCAGGCAAACCCTTTTTCCCGGAAGGGATACTCCCTTCACACTGGGAAGAGAGGCTTCACTCAAGAAGGGGACCTCTCTTAAGGTCAGGTATAGAGAAGCGTAATGAATTTACATAATACATAGAAATAAACTTCTAATGGGAGGGTCTAACAGTCAACGTGAACTGAATAACTAATATTATCTCTTTTCAAAAGTAGGTTGAGTTTGATCGTCCGGGTGAACGTAGTCCTGAATAGGACTGTTGTTGTTGACAGTGACTGACGTTTCGACAACCTGTGCGGTAGTCATCTTCAGAGTCAAAGTGAGTTGTATCACGTCGGTAGATGGTATTATATACTCTGGTTATTGATCTGATTGGTCAATAAAGTCAAGATGTTATTGGTCGTCTGTCAGTTAAGCCGCGGTGTTATTGGCTATGAAGACTCGTAATCAGTAATTGGTGCGTTTCGATCCGTCTATTGTCACAGTTAAGCAGTCGTCTATTGTTAGTCAAATTGTCAGTTCTCCAGTCGACCTCTCGTAGTTAGTTTCGCTTCATCTCGTCAATAAGTCGTTTGTACGGCGCAGGTAACTGTTGGCTACGATTCAGTGGCGTTTGTTCTAAGTTAGTGAACCAGCTTTCCAAAGTAAGACGTTGATGGTAGTCTGTAGAATACGTTATACATGTCGCAGAGTCCCAGTCAATTTGATGTTTCGTCTGTAAATGATGGTCAGCAATGTGATTGTTGACGTCACCATTCCTCGTTGCTCGTTTGTGTTCGGTCAGTCGCGTGCTAAGGTTTCTGCCGGTTTCACCAATGTAAGAAGCCTGGCAGTCGCAGCATTTGATCTTGTATACTGCTCCCTGTCTGTCCTCCGGTTTGTCTTTGTCCTTGACATTAGTAAGCAGGCGTCGTAAAGTGGTCATGGGTTTGTGTTTAACACGTATATTGTAAGGTTGTAATATACGTGCAATAGTTTCAGAGGTACCTCTGATGTACGGTACAGTAGCTGTCGTAACAGGGCCAGAGTTGACGTTCGTCTGAGTGTCAGTGTTGCTGTGGGTGTTCCGTCTAACAAAGTCCGTGTTGTAATTGTTCTTAGTAAAAACGTTGTAAAGATAATCAGTCTCGTCTTGTAGGCTGTCAGGTGAATCGCAAACTAGTTGCCCTCGCCTCGTCAAAGTCCGGATAGTAGTAGCCTTGTGAGAGGTCGGGTTGTACGAAGACTGGTCTAGTAATCGGTCGGTATGTGTCGGTTTTCTGCAAACAGTCGTTTGTAGTTTGTTGTTGTCGCGAGTGACCAAGCAGTCTAGGAAAGGTATCTTACCATTTTCTTCGATCTCCTTGGTGAACTGTATGTCCGCGTTCTGTCTGTTAAGGTGTTCGTGAAAATCGTCGATTCCGTCTTTGTGTACGGCGGTGAATGTGTCGTCAACGTAACGTAACCAGATAGGTATAGTTCGCGTGTAGGTAGCTAGGGCTTGTTCCTCGATGTTTTGCATGACAATCTCTGCTACAACAACAGAAACTGGAGAGCCCATAGCTGTACCGTGTAACTGTTTGTAGTGTTTCCCGTTGTACTGAAAATACGTCGAAGTTAGTCTTTTGGTAGCTAACACCTGCAATGACCTGCAATATCACTTTTGAACCGCAGTATGAGGGCTTACGAAAGGATCCCCCGCAGGGAAAGGTTGCTGTGCATTATGCAGGTTTTTTAAAAACTGCAAACCCCCAGACCTTTTAAAACTCGCAATCTCCGTTTAAACCAAATGCCTCCTCGGATCTCATTTCAATCGTCTTTACGAATATAGATCCTTTTAATTTAGTCGAAATCTCCTTCCTTAAAAAAATTTAAATATTCCACTTTCAAAAATGATCGACAGAGCAACAATACAGTGGCATACCTCTAAAGAGCTTTCATCATCGTCTGCCACGAGTGGTGCAGGAGAGAGGAAGGGGTCTGGTGTGTGGACCGAAAAACTGAGCAAAACATTAGACTGCACCTGGTCTGGCGGCTCATATTGTTCTGTACGAAGATCCTCCGCTGACTGCTTCATTCGTAAGGCTTCAAGGTGATCGATTCTACAACGTTTGCAAATTCCTGCAACAAATTGCATCCAGCATTTTGTTTGAATCAATGCCAAGAGTGAAAACATGACAATAAATGTTGGCTTTAAGGCATGTAAATAGAAACACGTGTTGCTTCGTTACCTGCTCCGACTGGAATTAGTACTCTCCACTTTTTCATAGCTTCTTTACACATTTGTAAGTTTGCTCCTCTTTCGGGCCTCCCATTGCGACCCCCGTGAAGCGGATGAGTGCATTTTCTTCCAGGTCGCCAAAAAATCCCAAGTTCAGCTCGGTGCTTTGGACATACTGTCATGTTTAAACCTTCCTCCTCAAAATGACCAGAGCGAGCGAGAATTAAATCTTTCTCTGTAAGAACACTTGTCTGAGACACATTGACTGCTCTTAGATGAGCCTTGATATCTTTGTGGCATGACGTCAGTGGAAAATATTCGGTTACCCCTGGAAAGCGCTTGGATATATCACAACCTTTATTTGAAAAAGTTACAAATGAACAAGAAAGTGAAGCCATACTTCACTCCGCAAGGTGTTGTAATTAAAGATACAGTGCGTTATCAGTGGTAAAATCTCTAAAGAGAGAAATTTACATGGGTTGTACATTCGAAAGAAACACGCGTCGATCACGTATTGCTATTGTGTTTATAATTTTGAACATAGAAATTAAAAGCAAGTCTAAAATTTCGAATAATCGTGGAAAGGACGTTTTCAGTAATAAAAAAAGAGAAAGGAGATATTTTTGCTAAACCTTTGGGCACTTCCACTTCCTGTTTTAATAGGAAGTACAATTACCGCTGACCATATCCCGGGCTTAGGTTCCCACGATTTCTCCTCGAGACTAAGAAATATGGAGCTGTAAAGCAACAATCGGTAAAGTGAAATTATCATTTCAGTTTGCGAATTTTATCAGTTCGTAATAATAATTTATGAGAGGATTGCCACTGTGGATAATGCACTTGTAAAAGTGTGATGCGCAAAGCGTGAACCAAGGTAAAAGTTTTTGTTTACTTTTCTCATTGATCGAGTTCAAGTATTTGGCTTGTAATAGGGCTGTGATCATCCATTCGCGATTAAAAATCAACTGAAACAGCACCAAAAGAGCTACAGTAGCATTTTTCATTTTGATAACAGTAATAATTTAGTATTTAAATACTTGGCCACTCTTTTCTTCATGCAGATAATACGGGTGTAATCTGGGCGCTAATAATATCATCAGTGTAAGGGATAATGCAATGAATATAAGCTTCACTTTGACTTAAAGTGGTACAAATATTATTCGTGGACCCAATTATTTCGTTATACGAGAAATTACGTTCATAAACGGGTCGTGTGACATTTATTTTCGATGAGTTTGTTTTCTGTCATTGTCCTGTCGAAAGAAATGATGCGGTCGAGTCACGTGGCTCAGACCAGCTTTTAAAGCCAGGAATGCGAGATGCCAAAAATTTTCTTCGCAATTTTATCTGTCTAAGGATAGGACTAAATCGTTGTGCAAACAGTTTTAAAAAAGAAAGTTGGATTTTTCAGATATTTGGATCTAAACTTGAGCTATTTTCTCTTATTGCATAATCTTTGGTTACATGGGTGGGCACTGACATCCCTTGATTGGCACCTGTCACTTCAAATGACTTGAAACTGCTGGTATCAATTGGCATAGGATTGACCTTTATTTGTGTCGAAGGGGATTAAAATTCATTATATCTTGTAACCAGGAGCAGTGTCTAATTTTGATGCTTATTTTCGTGAAATATTGATGATTAAGGGCAAAAATCCAGGGGGGGTAGTCTAACTCCCAAGGGAATAGTTGGAAATCAGACTCACTTTGTCCTTGGGAGTTATTGGGTGGGTCCTTCAATCTGACCAAGTTTCATCCAAATCGGAGAGATAGCTTGTATCACGCCTGCCTGGTCCTCTCGTGGACACAGTCTTAATTTTAAAAACTATTTACATGTCAATAATAATAATAATAAAAACTATCTATGAATTAAAAAGATTTAAAAATTCTCTTTTTAAAAGCGTTAAGATTTCCTGTGTCTCTTATATCTTTAGCTATACTATTGTACAGTTTTGCCCCACGGTAGGTGAAAGTCTTTTGGCCAGTGGCCAGCCTGCACCGAGGCAACGTAAGGTCATTGTTCTGTCTAGTGACTCTGGTGAGTTTTTGCACGATATTGAAAGCGTTCGTGCAGGTAACCAGGTGTTAGGTGCTTTAAGCATTTGCACACCATCACTAGGTCGTTAAAAAGCAGTTTATCCTTTACATTAAGCCATTTAAGAGACTTTAGGGCTTCTGAAACATGATCGTACTTTCTTAAACCAGCTACGATTCTGCAGGCATAGTTCTGAACTAGCTGAAGTTTTCTAACGTTCTTCTTGCTCGTGCCACTCCATACCGTCGAACAATAAAATAATTTGCTGAAAACGAAAGCATATATAAGATAGATCAATGTTTTTTTTATCCAAGAGATGCTTTATCCTATTAACTCTCGTTAGTTTAAAGATACAGTCAGAGGCAGTTTTAGTGATATGTTCCTTAAAGTTAAGATGACAATCTATATATACTCCCAGGTCCTTTGCAACTGTTGCAGGCTTGATTTGAGTTCCCAGCATTGTCGCACTTGGTAAGGGGGAAGGTAATGTCCTCATGAGTTGTGGAACGCCCACATAAAGAAGCTTTGTTTTGTCAGGGTTAATGAGGAGCGAGTTTCTACGGCACCAAATCTATATTTCTTTAAGATCTTCGTTTACTGCAGAGATAACGTCGTCAAGTTTGCTGGCGGGGAATCCAAGGAAAAGCTTGGTGTCATCCACACAGCCGAGTGGTTCGCAATGTTTCGGAACTCGAAAGAGGTCGTTTACATATAATGTAAACAACACCGGGCCCATAATAGATCCTTGCGGTACCCCAACCTTAAGGGGTAAGGGATCAGATACAGTGTTCTGAAGTTTAACGACTTGTTGACGTTGCAATAAATAGCTTTCGAACCAGGCACACGCAGACTCAGATACACCAGCTTTGCGAAGTTTACGTAACATTAAATCGTGTCGAATGCTATCAAAAGCTTTGGACATGTCCAAAAGAACAATAACAGATATCTTTTTCTGATCCATGTTATTAAGCAATTCATCGGTGAAGTGAAGTAGCGCACACTCGGTTGAGTGAAGTTTTCTATTTCCACTTTGCAGGCGATGTATGACATTGTTTGAATCGAGGAAATTGGTAAACTGCATGTGAGCCGCTCTTTCGCATACTTTAGATAAATTAGGCAGTAGTGATATTGGCCTCGTGTTGACGGGCTCTTCACTGTCCCCGGACTTAAGAATTGGAACGATTTCTGCTTTCTTCCATGGAAGTGGGAAAGTACTCAAAGTAAAGGAATTGTTGATAACACTTGTTATAATGGGAGCGATAACTGGTGCGCTGTCTTTCAGGAATTTGGCGTTAACTTTATCACAACCGGGAGCTTTATTTGAAGGTAGACTCTTAATAATGTTATGCACATCGCCTGTAGTAATGGATTGAAATCAAATAAGGGAGTATTGTTTGCACCGGAGTTGCGATCAGATTCCCACGGATCAAATCCCTCTGTATCAAGAATGTTAAAATTGTTTTCCCTGGCAAGCTTTGTGGCTTTCAAAGCTGTCATTGTACCTACATTTGCATAAAATTCATTGAATTTGTTTGCTAGGAGAAGCGGATTTTTGATAGTGGCTAACGGAGTATTCTTCCTTGGAATGTATCAATTGAGAATTTTCCAAATCGAATTGGTATTACCATTCGATTTTAGAATTTCAGAGCGAACATGCTCTTTTTCGGCTAGCCTGATTTCACGTTTAACTTCCTGACGAAAGTGGCGATATGCATCTTGTCGTTGGTCTTCATAGCCCTTTTGTGGCTGTATGTGCTTTGAGAATAAAGTGTTGTGTTCTCGAAATCTGTTGTTCCTTTGATGGAAGCTTTCCCAGCCGGTCTACAAACTAGAATTTTATGGGGTTCGTGGTGTTGCATTACAGTGGTTCAAAAAATATCTTTCTTGCAGAACTCAATATGTACAGCACAAATAAAATCACACCAAAGCCTCAAGGATCGATGTTAGGTCCTTTATTGTTTTTGTTTTACATTAATGGCTTGTGTAATGTGTCAAAGGCCTTGGATTTCATACTTTTTGCCAATAATACCAACATATTTTTTCCTCATAACGACCCAAATCAACTGATGGAAATTGTGAATAATGAATTGAAGAAATATCAAGCTGCTTTCAGGCTAACAAGCTTTCTATTAACATAAAATATCTAATTTTATTCTATTTAAAACAAAACAAAACAAGCAAAAACTTGACTTACATTTTTCAATTAATGGTATTGAAATTGATCGTGTAAATGAAGTTCTGTTTTTGGGAGTTATACTTGATGAACACTTATCTAAGAAATCTCAAATACAAAACGTAGCAAGAAAAGTCTCAAAATCAGTGGGCATTATTTACAAGTTTTTGCCTTAATAAGACCTCCTTATGTACTCTCTATTATAGTTTAGTTTATCCTTATTTACATTACTGTGCGATTGTGTGAGGCTCAACTTATCAGTCAATCTTATAAGCGTTTGATTAATCTTCAGAAATGGGTTATTAGAATAGTTTCCAAGAGTTCTTTTCATGCACATGCCAATCCTATCTTTGTAAGCTTACGAATTCTAAAATTTGAAGACATTATCAAACTCCACATAGGTAAAGTTATGTACCTTTATAAAAACGGCCTGCTTCCTGATAGTTTCAATGACATGTTTTTGCTTAACTGTGACATACATTCATATAACACTAGGAGCAAGAATTCCTTCCGTTTGCCCTACTGTAGGACAAATGTAAGGAAATTTTCACTTCGTTGTATGTATGTGTGTAAATGAGTTTATTTGGAAGCAAAGAAAAATTTTGTCTTCCCTTTCAAATTCTTTAATGAGGGGGTGGGGTCGTTTGCGGCTTCAAAGGCTTAGAGACTCTTGTATGTGAATATCTTACAATGGTTTACGATCGCCTGAGAATCACAAGACCAAAAGTAAAATTACTTTTGGGTAATAATCACAAGCTCCTATGATACGGCCACCCGTAGTAAATTCACTTAGCCTCGATCTCATTATCTCGTGGAGACCCTTTATAAGAGGGTGTAACCTTTTGTTAATCCTCTCAGTCTGAAAGCTGACATCAAGCCGAATCTTCGATAGCTGACCCGCTTTTCCTTTGAACAAGAAGCTCTCCTGGGGAATTACGTTCAGTATATCTCATTTCCTTCTTGTTTTCAAGCGTTTGCTGTTATGGATAATGCCTCCATTCTCATTCTCGGTCATTCATTTGTGAGGCGTTTACATACATTCCTCACCGAACATCACGATGGGCGTGCCGCTCACAACATGAACTTGGCTCACGAAAATGTATCTTTTCTGAGCATTGGCGGAAGAACCGTCTCTAAAATGCTGTCATTTGATTTGCACAAAGTTAAGGCTTTTCAACCAAAGGTTATCATTTTAGACCTGGGAACTAATGATTTGTGTGTAGCGGGGCAACGCCCCGAATCTATTGGTTCTGATATTGAACACTTAGTGCAAGTCCTCCATAATCACCGTGGAGCAGCATTTATAGTGGTATGCCTAGTAATTTACCGGTCCGCTATTCCTCCACATGTGCCCGATAACAGCCACAGGGTGGACCTTCTCAATAAATATCTAAAAGTGGTCCTCGAATCACTCCCTTATGCTGAATCGTGGAGCCATAAAGGGCTTCAAAGTCCATCTATTGCTGTTTTATGCCGAGATGGCGTTCATTTCAACGAAGCGGGCAACTATGCTCTTTATCGTAGCTTTGGGAGCCATATTATTTGCCTTGAAGAAGTTAGGCACTTTTTCTGAGGCTCTATGACAGATTCCAAATTGTCTATCCAGTCATGCATTCTACTTTCGTTTTAACCGTCCTTTATCAGGACAGGAGAGTTTCGTCTTTTGTTATATAATATTGTATTTATTTTACGGACCGGTTTCTCTTTGTCATTTCCAGCACTTTAGCATGTTCACTGCGGCGTCTCCAATTTGGAAATTGCCAAACATGCTGCCGATTTTTCTTTTATTGCCGGTTCCGTTTTGTTCTCTCTCTCCAATTTATGTTTTGAGCAGAATGCTAGTGGATTAGAACCCCCCCCCCCCCCCCCCCACCTCCCTCCCCACTCGCTATTTTACTATTGTATCTCCCATACCGACGCCTTGGGCTTATTTATTCAAGTTCCTTTGATTGCGGTCTAGATTTGCTAGAAATTAAATCATTCCACGATGATGACTAGAGGAAAGTGCAGTTCTAATGTAAAAGCCTCCAGCACACAAGTTAAACGCCCGAGGGCCAGCAGCACATCTCGCCCCACCAAGTCTAAGAGGCCCAAACAGACTTCTCGAGTACACTCGGTTCCTGCTCTCAACCCGCCCGAAGTGCCGCAACCGAGCGAACTTTCACGAGAGCCGGCGATCAGTGGACCATCCTCAGTCCCAAGTCCCGCGGCCCCGAGTTCTGTTGTCTCTCAGGATATGGTTTCCAGCATCACAGTGCTATTTCTTCAGCTGTGCTCGAAAGCCTGAAGTCTGCGGGGATAATACCTCAAGAGCCAGTACAGACATCCGACCCTCCTGTTGCTGTACAGGGGTCAGTAGCGCAGGTTGATCAAGACCTAACTGGTGAGGGCCACACTTTAACTTCTACCTCCATTGCTAGCGGGCCCGAGACCGACCACAGGCCTGATAAAATCCATACCTTAATTTCCGTTCCACTCTCGAGTAGAGTTCCGGACAAAATTCAATCTAAAATATGGGCCAACGAATATATCGATCTCGAAACTCTTCTATCGTCCTTGCCAGGCGATCCTAAATGCAACTTCACGGTAAAATCCTCTGGATTCAACCAGCCTGTGGTCAGTCTCGAACCCGTCAAAAATTCCAAGAGCATTACTAGCATCGATCACTGGACTACCGCATTTCAGGTTTTTGTTGCCGTCTATACCATCCGATTTCCGGACAGCGCTCCCGGATTAATGAAATACAGTGCAACAGTGCACGATTTAGCGGTAAAAAATGCTCATTGGCGTTATTATGACGAAAATTTTCGCTATTTACGTCAAAAATCTAGTTTTCCTTGGGACGAAGTGCATTGGGAATTGTGGTTGCAGGCGCACGACATGACCAAGATTTCATCCTCAAACATTCCGTCTAGCTCTTTTAATAACCGGCAATCAAAGCAGCCCTTTCCGCGAGGATTCTACAGGAAATTTCACCAAGGTGAAAAATGTTTTGGGTGTAATTTCAAACACGCCTGCTTTAAATGTGGAGGCGATCACCCAGCTACTAAATGCAAGTCAGGAAAACCAACCGCCGCCACTTCCCGCACTGTCGCATCCAGTCCAACTACCAACACCAGTCAAAGTAAATACTGAGATTAAATTTTTACCTAGATGGCTATCCAACTAATAAATGGGTTTCAACATGGGTTTTTATTAGATTATGTAGGCCCCCACAAACCCTCCAGTTGTAAGAATCTTTCATCCGCCACTCAAAACCCTGCAGCCGTTGCTGATAAACTGTCAAAAGAATTAAGTCTAGGTCGGATTGCAGGGCCATTTTTAGAACGACCTTTCCATTCATTACGCATTTCTCCGCTTGGTTTAATTCCTAAAAAGACGCCAGGCGATTTTCGCCTTATTCACCAGCTATCTTTCCCTCATGGTGATTCCATTAACTCTTGTATTCCTAACGATGCCTCTACGGTTAAATATGTCTCGATTGACGATGCGGTTAGACTAATCAGGCGCACAGGCAGGGGCTGAGCCCTAGCTAAGACAGATGTCAAAAACGCTTTTCGTCTCATTTCAATAAATCCATGCGACTATGATTTGTTAGGTTTTTGTTGGGAGGACACCTTCTATTTTGATAAGTGCCTGCCAATGGGTGCCACTTCCTCTTGCAAAATTTGGGAAAGCTTTTCAACCGCTCTCGAGTGGATTGCTAAGTTTAAGTTAGCTATCTCAGGTGTTTTACACCTTCTAGATGATTTCCTTCTCATAGACAAAACTTTCTCAGCTTGTGAACAAAATCTGTCTCGGTTTTTAACGATGTGTGACGACTTGGGTGTCCCCATGGCGCCGAAGAAGACAATGGGTCTCAGTAGTGTTTTATGTTTCTCCGGAATAGAACTAGACACTGACCAAATGGAAGTTCGACTCCCAGAAGAAAAGTTCAGAAAATGTGTTACTCTTATTTCTGAATTCCTAAAACGTAAAAAAAGTCTCCCCTAAGGAGATACAATCCCTAATTGGTCTTCTGAACTTCACTTGTTCTGTCGTCATACCCGGCAGGACTACTTTTCTTCGACGAATGATTAATCTGACAATTGGGGTCAATCGTCCGACTCATTTAATTAGATAAACGCTTATAGTCAAGGACGATCTTCAGCTCTGGTTTGAATTTTTAACACATTTCAATGGCAAATCATTCTTCTTAGATTTTCAATGGCTTTCATCACCTCACTTGCATCTTTATACTGATGCTTCTGGCTCTCTAGGCTATGGAGCCATGTTTCATCAGAATTGGTTTTACGGTCCGTGGCCCCCATCCTGGACCTCTAAGAATATTATTGTGCTAGAAATGTTTCCTATTGTTCTCAGTATCAAAATATGGAGTACTCAGCTGGCGAACAAATGCAAAATCTTTCACACCGACAATCAAGCCTTGTCGGAAGTCAGTAATAAAAAGACGACTAAAAATAGGGAGCTGTTGGTTCTTCTTCGCGCCTTGGTGCTATCATGTTTGCAAAATAATATCTTATTTAAAGCTGTACATCTTCTGGGCGTTCACAACACGAAAGCTGATGCTTTATCGCGTTTACAGGTGACCAAATTCAAGTCCCTGTCCAAGGACATGGCGCCAGAGCCAACAGCTGTGCCTCCTCAAATGTTACCAGAGAACTGGCAGTTAAAACAAAAACTCTTTTAGAGGCAAGCTTAAGCAACACTTTTGTATCAGTTTATAAAAGGCCTTGGAAGTTATTTACAGATTGGTCGGTTTCTTATTTAGGTGATATGCCTATTAATTTGCCTCTTCAATCGGCCATACTGGCCCTTTTTATCGCGCATTTATACTCTAGGGGTTATTCCTCTTCATCGGTAACCACTTACATTTCTGCTATTAGTTACGTTCATAAACTTGCTGATGTCGCCGATCCTACTGAGGCGCCACTTATTATCCAAATTTTTTATTTGGTTATCGGAAACTCCCGTTACTGATGTCAGGTTACCTATTACTTTACCAGTATTGCGGGACTTGATTAGAGCTTTCGAGTATTCCCTTTCGTCACATTACCAGTCTCGTCTTATGTCTGCCATGTGTGCTTTAGCATTTTTTGCTTTTCTCCGCATTGGGGAGTTAACAGTCTCTCGAGGCAACACTACCAATGCCATTAATGTTTTGCAACTAGACCGACTTGTTGATGCTCAGGGCCGAATTCAAGTACTGCGGCTTACTTTGTATAACTACAAAGATAAGAATTCTGGGCCACCTTTTGTTATTTTGATCTATCCTGAAAGGTCATGCTGTCCAGTTCAGTTGATCTTAGACTTTTTAGCTGTGCGACGGTCGGTCTCTGGCCCTCTTTTTTGTTGGCCCGACGGAAGTCCGATTACTAGATCCTATTTTGTTGAGCGACTTAACGCAGCACTTACATTTTGTAACTTAGTAGCCTGTGAACAGGCCTTTGGTCGAGCGGGGAACTAGGGAGAGGGAAAATCGAAAAGGCCTGTAGGCAAACATTTGGGACCGCCGTTCCACGGCATCCGCTGTACATCAGATCCTGATGCAAGCTCTTATTGGCAAGAACACTGACTGTGGAGGGCGTCGATAAAACCTAGAACCTTCCTGAGCATAATCTACCCAGCAGAAGAAAAAACTTATGAGAACAAGCAGCATTCTGGCATGAGGTAAACGTGGTGTAGACCTACCGCCCCCTTTTATTGCTATAAATACAGGATAAATACCCGAAGGTGTAATTCCTGGCGGCGATCAAAGCGCTGCTGATCTCTTTGTACTGTCTTTGGAGCTTCAGCGGAAATCTTGAGGATTCAAATGCTTGATCTAGTACAACGCTGTCTTGGCCACTGTCAATCAGCAATTTCTTGTTTCTTGAAACGCCAATGACCGGTACCGTATTAATTCTCTTACCGGAGATCAACAATTTTTTTCAAAATCGACAATTACACTCGCGACCCATTTCACTTTGTTTTCAGACGGAGCATTCCCGTTAATTTTTCCAGGAGGTTTACTCACGCGCGAAATTGATTGACAGATAACGATCTTACTGACAGATGTTCGGCAAGATAATTACAAGAGGGCGGAATAGCGGCCTCAAATGTTTGTCCACAGGCTCTCTCCCCCCCGTTTCGCTTCCCTTTCCTCTCTATTTTCTTCCCCACACAGAGAGCCTGTTCACAGGCTAGTAACTTAGACACAAAGCTATGTAAAGCGCACAGTTTTCGCATTGGCGCTGCCAGTTGGGCATCTGCCAAGGGGTTTTCAGACTCCCAAATTCGCTTGCTAGATCGCTGGAAATCAAGCGCTTTTCTTCGTCATATTAGAACTCCGAGTTTAGGAACAACTTTAGATACTAGTGCTTGAAGACACAAACAGGCGTTGTGTTTTCGTCTTCCTTTTCGCCAACAGCCTTCGGGTGGGGCTGAGCCGCTTAGGAGCGACCCGTGGCCTTTTTCTTCTGGCCCTCACCTTTGCTAGATCTATAAATTCGTTAACGTTATTTCTTATTTTAACATTGATAAGATGATTTTGCAGTTTTGAATAAAACTGGCCATTAACTTGGCCATGTTTCTAATCCCAGACCACAGTCTCGGTTTTCTTTGTTTCCTAAGTTAGGAGCTCTAGCAAACAAAGCTCGGCTGTTGGCAGAAAGGGAGGTTTATTGTTAATGTTTTAGTAAACCGGGAAGGAGACATAAATCTTTGTTTAAACACGGGAAATCAACAGTTAAGCCTAAGTTAAAAACTAAAACTAATTACAACTGCTTTACATGATTGCCGTGTGGGAATCCGATATATCAGCTGCCTTCTTGATATTTCGCTTAAAATGCTCAAATGATGCCGCATTTTTTAAGTTTTTGGGCAAGTTATTTCATCACATGGCCCCGCTATAAGAGAAGCTTCGTTTCAAATAATTGGTGCTTGGTTTTGACAGCGTCAGCCTTCCCTCAGAGTTTCTTAAGTTGCAAGCAGAGTGACGCTGAAAGAAAAGACTTGGTAGATATTCCGGAGCAAGGTCATTCATAGTTTTATACATCATTAAGGCTTTTTGTTTCTTTCGTCGAAGAGATAGCCTCTCCAAGCTGACGGTGGAGAGAAGGTGGTTTGAGCTCGCATCAAAGAGTGATTTAGTAATGACTCTGGCTGTACAATTATGTAATTTTTGGAGCTTATCACTCAAGTAACCACTCAAACAGTCGCAGACGGGGCTGCAGTAATCAAAATGAGGCATAATTAAAGCGTTATAAAGGGCCGCATACGTTTTAGGGTGCCTATAGCTGGAGAGACTTTCTTGCAAATCTCTTCTATGTGTTTACCCCAAGAGAGCTGAGCATCTATGGTAAGACCCAAGGATTTGGTATGATCGACTCTCTTAATAATTTGGTCATCAATTCTGATTTCTACATCGTCACATTGGGCAGATAGTCTTTGTCTTGATCCAATAATCATTAGCTCTGTTTTAGCAACATTTAGACTGAGCTTGTTAGCTTTCAGCCAACAGCTAAGGTTATTTAATTCAGGGGTTAGAGCTAGCTTAAGCTCTGTTAACGTCTTAGCAGATAACTTAAGGTTGGTGTCATCGGCAAACATTCTTGGTACGGCGCCCCGCAGGGAGTTGGGAAGATCATTAATGTAAATTAAAAATAGTAAAGGACCCAATATGCTACCCCGCGGCACGCCGCAACTGAGGGTACGAGCAGATGATAGTTTGCCACTGACATTACATCTTTGGGTTCGGCCACATAAGTTCGACGAGAACCATTTTATAGCTGCCTGATTGACACCCAAGTATGACATCTTATGCAAGATGATCTCATGACCAATGGTGTCGATTGCCTTAGTAAGGTCAATAAAGACAACGCCATTTAGAAGGCCATTGTCGATGTTTACTGACCAAGCATTTATTGCCTCAAGCAACGCCGTGAGCGTACTATGTAGAGAACGGAACCCTGATTGGCAACCTAGTAGCAATTTATTATCATCTAGATATATAATGGAAAAGTTGATTATAAACAATTCTTTCAAAACCTTTCGAAATTATAGGGATTACAGATATTGGCCTGTAGTTGTTAGGGTCCGATTTAATACCCTTTTTAAAAAGTGGAGTCACTTTGGCCGTTTTCCAATCGTTTGGATATATCCCAGTGAGAATAGACTTTGAGAATATTGAGGTAAGAGAGGGTGCGACGATATTAGCAGCCATTTTCAACAATTTACTCGGAATCATATGAAGACCGGTGGCTTTCTCTACATCAATTTTCGACAAAACGTTAGAAACAATATCAACACTGGGAATTTGCAGAGAAAACGAATGATCAGTGGGCTCTAAATAAGACTCGACAACAGGAATATCTTGTGCTAATACTTGCTCAACGTTTGTAAAGTATTCGTTAATAGTTTCCGCAATGCTTTGAAGGGCCCAAAATATTTAATTCCCTTAGCTCTGAAATTCAGACTGCCTCTACTACTGCTTTGTTCAATTCTAAACTTAAGTCATTTTTTCTTAGTATGAGCACACTTTAGTTCTCCTAATGCTTGTGTGTAGTTTTTCGCTTCTTTCGCTTTCTTTCCTTTTTTCTCGTTTATTCTTGCATTATTTTTTCTCCCCCTTTTATTTGGACTTACACGCTCAGCCTTTTCTTTCCATTTTTATCCTATTCTAATGATTATTTTCTATGTTCAAAACAAATTATGCGTACTTAGAGTTAAATTACCGATGTCAGCATTGTAATTATTAATTAGGTATTATAACCAAAGGTGGTCCTATTCATAAGCCTTCTTGGCTTTCTTGGGGTTCCTTGCCTCATCCTTTTTTTTTTTTAAACTTTACATGTATATTTTGTGTGTATGGCAAAATTGACAATAAACAATTGCTTATTTTCCCGCTCTTTCCCCATCTTTTCATTTCATGCCGATCTTTTCATTTCATGCCTTGTTGAAAGATGTAAATACCTGTTGTCGTAAATGTAATAGACAATAGTAATGTTTTTTTTTTTCTAGATTATATAGGAATTTAAAAAGCACGTTCAATCAAAGTTAAATTGGTCTCACAATTATAGAGCATTAATACAGATTCAGGTTTGGCCGGCTTAATCGAGTGCTTCTGTTGCATGATTTATTTGTGTCTAAAGCTTTCTGTGTAGTAAGGATTGTAGGGTGGTGCACTAGGCTTGATTTCACCATAACTTGGCGGAGACGATTCGTAACGTGGTGGTATGCCTGTAAGCTGCATAGGGGTACTAGGTTCAGTGGCGTAAGGAGCCTTGTAGGGTTGAGGTGGCGGGCTATGCACTACTGAGCTGGGTGCTGGTGGTGGAACTCCTCGTCCAATCCATCCAGCCCTTGCAGTGGTCTTTAGGATTCTTTTCCTCTTGAAAAATTTCACCGAAATCAGAATAATCACAATCAGACTAATGAAACCAACTACCCCCAAAATAATGCCGGCAATAGCACCAGCAGACATTCCACTTTTGTTCATATCTTCATCTTTGTCATCTTTGTCCTTCGGAATGTCGGTGCTTCCGGGGGCTCTTGTCCCCGTAAACAAAATGAAAAAAGGTCAAACTTTTGCAATCAAACCATTATTATTATTATTATTGCCCATTAACAAGGCTGTGCTATAATGGAGGTGTACTCTGTATTTACGTTAGTGTAGAGCTGCAGAACCTGGGAAGCCCTTATCAATTTGCATTCTTGCAACCTTACTCAAAATTACAATCCGAAAGTTATCACTCTATTACCAATTTCAATTCGTATTTTAGACTATATTTTGCTCAACAGGATGTCTCTTAAATATACTGCGGACTGGGTATAAAACACGGACTAGGTATTTAATGCGGACTACGGACTACGTAGGTAAAAACTGTTCTAATTAGTTCTAGGTAAGGTAAAATAAAAACGAAAGATCGCTAAATAGCACAACACTTGAGTTCAAGTTATAAATACTCCTAGGAGTTCTTGGAGGAGGAGTGCCGCCCTGTTCTCCAAATCCTGAGCCTGACCAAAATGCTATTTTCTACACCCATTATTAGACGTGGCCTCGGTCTCTAACATCCAGGGGTGTAAATCATGTCATCGTCGCTTAGAATATATAACGGCGGATGACATATTTCGGGTATTATTCACGTATAGGTGAGTAACCCCTCCCTTTTAAATACAGCTTTTTTGCATCGAGGAATGCCTCCATATTAAACTTCTCGTCTGGGTTCTTCATTTCTTCATATCCCAACGCTTTGAAATGGAATTGTGGCATCTAAAAAGATTTAAACTCTCACTAACACCAATACTATTTTTTTTTGTATTCGGTACCTCTCAATTTCCTACCTTCTATTGCAACTATATATTGAATTCTTCTTTAACTGCTCCTTCTTATAAAATTCAGAGTTTCATATTCAGGTGCCTTTAGTAGCGCAGATCCTTCCTTACGCGTGTAGTATGCTTTCCTTCTCCATATGACGCTGACGCTGGGCAGAATAGACTGCGTGATCAGCCAAAGGAATGTTTGTGGGTGAGGCAAGGAGCTGTGACTACCGTTTTGTTACTTTGCTATCCCTTTCTCTCAATTTTACCTTAGTCCGTAGTCTGCGTCTTATACCTAGTCCGTTTCTAGCCCGATTTTATATCCAGTCCGCAGTCCGTAGTCCTCGTCTTATACTAACCGGACATGGAAACACTGGTGTGGGAGCAGAAACAATAGAAATAGAAGTGCAGATATGGGAACAGAACCAAACAGTAACGGTAGATGTGCGGACGTGATAGCAGAGATTGTAAATATAGAAGTACAGGTGTACTTGTGGGTGAAGAAACAACCAGTTAAGAGGGAAGTGCAGACGCGGTAGAAGATACAGTAAAGATGGAAGTTCAGGTGTCGCTGCAGAAACAAACAGTAAAGACGGAACTGCAGATGCTGTAGTACAGACAGTAAAAATAGAAGTGCAGGTTTAGTAGCAGAGACAGTAAAGATGGAAGTGCAGTTTTGGATGCAGAAAGAAACAGTTAAGATAGAAGTGGAGATGTGGCAGCATGCAGAGATAGTAAGGAATGAAGTGCAGGTGTGGGAGCAAAGGTAGCAGAGGGAGATGAGGGAGTGTGGGAGCAGAGGGAGTAGAGATGGAAGGGTGCACAGGCCTTGGAGCAAAAACAGTCCACATTGATTTCAGAGGTTGGAGCAAAAGTAGCAAAATTAAAATTGTGGGAACGTGTTTAAGATGGAACTATACAGGTTCGTGTTCAGATGCAGTGAAAAGGCAGGTGAGGATGAATGAACCCTGGGTGCCAGAGGCTTTTCATGCAAGGTTTCCGGTTTCGGTCAAGTCTTAAAAAAAGTGACCCGCGCGAAAGGCCTCTAGACCAGAGCGCCATCTTTTTGATAGCGCCGAGCCAATTACAACCCCGCTTGTACTAAAACATCCAGATTCTGGATGTTTTGCTGATTGGTTCCTTGGAGATATCGAATGATTCAATTGCTCTGACTGGATTACAATCACAACAGGTGCGTGATCGGGACGCGGGTGGTTTGAAATAATCCAAGCACACATCACGTAGCTTTTGCTGTTGCTTTTTGGAAGAGAATCAGAAATTTCAGATGCCTGTATGAACGGAGGATTTAGACCATGCTATAGCCGAAGTCATTGGAATATTCGATGATGTGGAGGAAATTAGTGCGGGACTAAGAGAGAACATTGTAATTATATTCAAAGGATCGATCGGCTACGGAAAATCACTGCTTGTTTCAAACTGAGAGGTCGTGACACGCATATTGATTTTGGCACTGGTGACGGCATGACTGTCCCTTTGGTGCGAGTCGAGAGCATCTTCTTTAACCTCTTTTGGAACGTAAACTTCTTCGTTGCGGGCTAAAAATCTTTTGTGTTTCCTGGATCTGAATGACTAAAAGCGATTTGCGATTTTCTTCTGTCCCTGAATGTGACAGTTTCCTGCATGTTCTGTCACGCTGGGCCCAGCTCGTTAGTAGTTTTTTCAGGATGTTTATTTCTCGCCTTAGTGATTTTGAGATCCAAATTTAGAAGAATGGATTGCAGCTTAAAACCGAAGCTACATAAATTAAGGAGAACTGCACTAGTGTGACAAGATTGTTCTTAAAACATTGATTTTTATTATAACTCAAGCTTGTTATCCTGGAGATAATGTGACTCTTTGGGCTGCAGCGCGTCGCTCTTCCCTCGGTAATAGAGTTCTAAAGTGTGACGTCACGCTGTCATGACAACCATTTTTCTGGTCTAAACAAAACCAGGCTGCAATACGGACGCCATTGTTAATTGCGGTTTCGTGTTGTTCACTAAATAATCTCGACATAGAGGACCTTCTATTCCAAAGAATGAAAAAAATAATGGTTATGGACTCCATTGTTGTGTTCGATGCAAACGTTTGAAGCTGTACGTGCGATTTTAGGGAGAAATTTATGTGTGAGTAGGTGACCGATCCCACAGTGAAAGGCCACAAAGGTCACGAACATGCTTTGCTTTGCTCCGGAATGTAACCATCATTCGGAATCGCATACTTGCCAGTTCTTTCTGTTTCCAAATCCAGAGAAGAAAAATGAAGAATATGACCGATGGGTTCGCTTGCTAAGGTAGGCTGAATGTTTGCTGTTTTGTATGGTTTTTCACCATCGTGCAATTTTAGTGCAAGTTTGTTTAGAATGATAACGGTGATAAAGAAATACTTGAGCTTCGTAAATGGATGGCGAGAAATGTAAGGCACAAGTAGTATTCCGATAGTTCAAGCTAAAAGTTTAGCGCTCTTTAAACCTCTTAATGTTAATCTGAAGGGTAATGTTCTATATCAGGAGAGCTGACAGAAAACCAAGCAAGCATTCCAAAGTGTGCTGCTGCCATTTCAGAGGTGGAAAGAGATCTGCAGGGTCGGAGATTTTCAAGCGGAATGCTGATAAACTATTCCCTTCACCAAAAAACTCCTCCGAAAAAGAAAATGAAACCCAAATCCTTGGTTAATAAGTTACCGACGGTTAAAGATACCATGGCCATCATTAATGCCAAATGTGCAGAGTCTTCAGATACATGGGATGAAAGATCCTCAACTCTAACTAAGCAAATAATCTTAGAGGCAGAATTAAACGTAGCAAAGCAGGAGCTGAACTATCACCAGGACGCCATGCAGTGTCAGAAAAAAACATTACTCTGTTTGAATCTTGAGTTCTGAAGTGATCAGAATGGAAACTGGTTTACCAACAAAGGAGATTTTCACAATTATAGTGGATTATACAGCTAAATTCAAGGACTCCATTTCTTATTACTGTGGATGGAAAGTCGTTTCCATAACCTTTGAGGATCAAATCTTCATAACACGTATGAAGTTACGGCAAAACTACACAAATTTGCACCTGGCACAGCTGTTTTCATGCAGTGTTGGGACAATTCCTAACGTAGTTATAACATTTGTACACATCTTACATACACTGCTGTTTGATGACCTGATGAGAGTGATTCCTTCCTGAACAAGAACTGCTTCTGTTCGCCATCATCCTTTTCAGAGTTCTCGAGCTGCAGAATTATTATTGATTGTACTGACATTGAAGTGGCCACACCAAGCCTTATGAGTCAACAAAATGTGACCTATTCAAGTTACCGTGGGATGAACTCTTTCAAAGTTTTGACAGGGGTTGCACCTAGAGGGGTGTTGACCTACATTAGCAACCTCTACCCTGGATCCATCTCTGACAAAGAGATTGTCCAGCAATCTGGTTTTCTACAGCACTTTGTTCCTGGTGATCTGATCCTGGCAGACAAAGGATTTCTCATTCAAGACATTGTTCCTAGGGGTGTGTCTGTGAACATTCCACCATTTCTTGAACATGGTGAATTTACTGAAAGTGAGGCCAAGACCAAGTCAGTTGCTAGACGTCGCATACATAGTGAAAGGGCAAACGCAAGGCTCAAAGATTTTAAAATTCTCAGTTTTGTCTCTCCATACTTAAGGTCTCACATCGACAAAGTGTTTCAGTTATGTGTAGCTATTGTCAACTTGCAGTTTCCTTTAATTAAAGAGGGGTGTGAGGGAACAGACTTTGACTAGGAGATTTAAGCGGATACATAAGTGATATTCTCAAAAGCCATATTGTACAGTGGGGTGTACTTTTTATTGTTCTTTAATCATCATATTCTTTAAGCTCTTTTGTCAGTAGGCTTTTGTTATGGTGCTTGTTCAAGTTCAGGATGCCTGCAGAGCAAGTGAAGCAATTCGAGTGATTTAATATTTCCTTCTTAATGTTGTATATGCATTCATGTTTCATAACATCAAAAATATTTTTTTATGATTCATGATACATGTACTACTGTACATTCTCTTGCTAATACTTTAAGAAAATGTATAATATCCGTCTGTTCAGTCTGCAGGATTGGCATGTGTATTTGTACATTTGGACTTCGGAGGGGTTAACAATCATGTGTTTTATTGAGTAGTGTTTTTATAACTTACGAGAAACTTAAAGGAGTTAAAGGATTGAAGGAAACAGACTCAGTCATAACAAGTTTTCAAAGAGAAAGTTATTTTAATGTTTGTCACAAACTAAGGAACTATAAACAATTAAATTAACTGGTCAGATTTCATACATTACAACTTTGAAAGTTTGAATATTGGACAGCCCATATCATGTATAGCCCTGTACACAACGTACAAATTGTGTTTCATTCATACAAGAAGTGCCCTATAATGGAAAAATGATAATATAGAAAGAAAAGAATTAAAGGTTTTAGAGTTCTCCCTCAATAATTTTTGGGAAAAGGTGTTTCAATTAGAACTCTTTCAGTTCTTCAATCTTGATCTCCCAAAAAAGTCATCCCGCTGAATTTCAAGAACTACAAAATCTTTCAACGTCCAGACGACAAAGTAACACTTCTTTCTCTTAGTGAGAAAAAAGTGGCCCTGGACTTGGTGCCAGTAAACATGGTCACGTTTCAACACAATTTCCCCATCCTTCTTTTCAAGGTAAAAGTTGCTGGTCTTAATGGCTTCCTCAATAGTCAAATCTCGGTGTGTATAGGGGCACTTAGCCTCTAGAACACTATCTTCTCCAACCAATCCATCAGGAGAGGCACCGAGGACTCCGGAATGGTGTAGCCACACACCTGTTTCCACCACATCCAGGCCATACTTCAGCCTGAATGCTTTGATGGCTTCAGATTCATTGCATACCCCCCACTGGACAGCTTTTACCCTTGGTAGATCGTATTCACCAAGAAGGCGTTTGATTAAGGACGGGGTAACACGCTTGGCATTTAAAACTGAACCAAAGTTACTTGCTGTCAATCGACCCCTCCTGATCATTTGCCAAGAAGGATTGTCCCTTTGTCCAGCAGTAAGGCGGCTTATATCTTTAATAGTTTTCCATTCAACACTGACTTTATTCAGAAAATACTGACGTTGTTCATGGAGGCCTTGCAACTGTAGAAATTCCTCTTGGAAAATAACATCCTCTACTGTAGCAACTGGCAAGGACTTAGACTGAGTCTGTGGTTAAGGGGCTCATGAGCCAATAAAGTCCAGTAAATTTACTGTAGTTTTTCAGCCTTTGGAAAAATTCACTACGTTCTTCACGAGTTGGGTCTCTTAAAAGAGCACGGTATGCAGGTTTCGAAAGAGGAAAAATTACTTGCACTGACGGCAGCAACGAGTTTGTGGCTTTTCGCTTTTTCCACTGGCATTCAATGTCTGTCCTACTGAGGTTGTATAGGCCATGAATAAACAAAGCGGCAGCATGACTACACCTAAATATCCCTCGCAGACACTCACAATCCGCTGATTTAATGTTCTTCTCTTCGTCTAAATAAATCTAAAATCGCGGAGAAAACTGGTATTATTTGGGGAACTTTAAGGCGTTTGTAAGTTTTCATATATTACAGCTTAATTCATGATTGGAAACGTAGCGAAATTACCTTCAAATCGTGAATTTGAGCTTTCTTTGAAATATTTGTATTGGATATAAAAACGATCAACATGACTGAGTCAAGGCAGAAAATGCATAAAAGCCATTTGGTTGATAGAATCGAGAAGAATCAACATGGTTGAAAGTATCGATCACTTACCGTCACTTTATACACTTTTTTCTTCATGCTAGCGAGAACTTCTCCACGAATAACACCATCACTGAAGGAAAAACTTTCTATGTGATTAGATTGATAATGATTAATATTTTCACCTCTTGTTAAGGACTTCTGCTCATCAGAGAAAAAGGAAGGCAGCGATGATATCGAAAGTGCCGCCATGACTTACTCCATCCGTTTTGTTTAGACCCAATTTTTTCCGTTGCCACGCAACGTGACGTCATGGCTCTAGTACTCTATTACTTTTGAATTAGCTTGCGACGGCCGATTTGATTGACAGATTAGAGACAAGGTCAAGGTCCATCCAGCACGGTAAATCAATGCGCACTGCGCCAGAAGGTTTTTTCTCGCGGCTTCGACGCTCGTGTCTTCGGCCCTCGTCCGAAGACGGGTCGGCCTGCGGCCGACGAAGCTCCTCGTCGCACGGGAGAAAAAAACCTCTGGTACCCAGGGTACGATGAATGAGCAGATGAATTAAAAATAGAGGTGTGGTTGAAGCTATTGTTGAGCTGAAGACAAAAAAAGGGTAAAAACGCAACGAATATCCTAATGATGATGACACTTTTGTTACTTTCGTTATATTAACTCGTTCTACTGCAAATTATTATTCATTCAAAATACATCTCTGTTTCCGATTGGCTAAAATCACATGCATCATTTTTATTTTAGCAGCTACTGTTGACCAAATTTGGAAGAATTTTGCCATATTGAACCGATGATGTCAAAAGTGCAGCAAAGTTGCAGATTATTGAACCGTTAACCGAGGACCTGGGCACGAGTTTGAGTTGTTTTCCCCGTTCCAGGCAAGAACGGCAAGAACAGCAAGAAGACAACTCGACCAATATCTGCTATTTGGGCATATTTGCAGACCAAGCTGGAGTTAAATCGGTTTCCATAGAAACCACAATTTCTGAAAATTCATAACAAAGCAATGATTTGAATCCATTAAATTTTTTGTCCTAGTTTATCAAGACATATTGTTTATATCACTCCATTTTAACCTTAACTATGCGCTGTAATGGCAACGGTAAGTAATGTTAAACTTTTAAAACTACAACGATATGGTATGGTAATTTTACTGGCGGGCTTTAGAGTTCGATTATCTGCTTCAGAGGTGAGCTTAAACTAAATGTTTACGTACATGTTAGTCAATTTTCTTTTTAGAAAAGGTTTTCATGTCATGTTTTCAGTCAGTATGTTTATTTTCATTTTCGTTTTTCTGTGTTTTGTTAAGGTACATATTTATTTTTTGCTTGATCGTTATAGAGAGCTCAGTTTACGCCTTGTTTGTCAATTCACTTTCTACTGCAAACACCTTTCACTTGTCAAAACGCTTTCGCTGACGAATTAGTGATTTGTCCTGTAAACGTGAGGGGACTGTCTAACACCATGAAAAGGCGTGAAATATTTCGATGGCTGGTAACTAAAAAATACGCAATATTCTTTCTACAAGAAGTCTATTGTTCGAAGGACAAAGAAATATGCTGGACCTCAGAATGGGGGTATTCAGCTATATTTAGCAGCCTCTCCAGTGCTGGGCCGGAGTGAGCATACTCTTTAACAAAAAAATTTCCTTCCACATCCTTAAGAGCAGCTGTCTGTAAGATTCCAACTATATTGAAAAGTCGTTGCCAAACTATCCCACCGAATTGGCTAAAAATTGGCATGTAGACTTGATTTGGGGTCTTTACTAAGGAATAGGTAACTTTAGGTTATAATTTCTCCTATTTCGGAAATTATCGACATGGCCGGTTTTTGGGTCCCTCGGACCGGCGCCATAATAGTTAATAGAAGATGTTTTGAGCCTTCGACTACAACCCTGTCTTCAAAGCTAACCTTCCTTTGCCGATACAAATTGAAAGAACTATCCCTCTTTATTGTATTTTTAGAAAGTATTTTGAATTTGATAACGTTTTCGCAACGATCGATTATACTTTTGGTCGGTATAATTTTTATTTTTTTTACACCCGCAAAATTAACAGAAATTCAAAGGCGTATATCTCTCTTGCCACATCGCATTGAAGCTTGCCACTCTGCCTGAATACTCATTGTCTGTAGTTAAAGGGACACAGTCAGCTTTGTGACCGCGCTGACCTGGACTCTACTTTTGTCAGTTTTGAAAAGAGTTTACCTCAACCCGAAATCAAATGAACGCGTCGGCTACATCTAGAAATCCGCTTCAATCCTTCCTAGTGTTTCATTTGATCCTCGATCTTTTACAGAAACCTCTTTTTGAGCAAACTTTAACTCATCCTATGACATTATATTTATTATATTTATCATATTTGGTTAAAAACAGTATCCAAAGGAACATGAACAGAAGAGGTGAGAAACGCGTAGGCTCCGGGCGGGAGAAATCGCTTTCGTTTACCAAAATAACAAAAGAAATGAATCAATAACATTGGCGAGCAAATAATCGTTATATGTATTTGAAAAATCGATGGAAAAGGTTACATATGTTTGGAAAATCAAACTTTCTCGACCTTGAACCTTCGACAATGATCCATGCCGACTCACCTTTACTGATAATCGAGTTCAGAAGTATTTGTCGATGTTTGGCTTTTCCTGGACAAATCCTTCGATGAATTCTCAATGGTATATAAAATATTTGTGCTCTGATGTGGCTTAAGGTCTATAATCACGATTTGGGCTTGTAAATTGTTCAACTCAACAAGGTTTGTTTTGAGTATTCCGGATACGCTTCTCACTTTCTATTTCACGCTCGTGTCTTGTGACATGCAAATCAGCTAAGAAATGGTATCTAATGCGCATGTGCATCAGCTGACTGTGTCCCTTTAAATCAAATTCGTTAATAAAAAAATTGGGCAAATTTAACGGAGCAGAAACAAAAGTAATGAATGGAAGAGTGTTCTAGCGACTTTGTCAATAAGCTTCACACCGAATACTCGCCGGGTGTTGCCAAAATTACAATCGATAATAGAGTTTCTGTCACTAAATCTAGGTGATCTTTATGATAAAATTAGCCTCTGTAATACTAGCGATAGCTTTGCTGCGAAAAACAACATAAAAAGGCAGATTGCATAAGGAAAAGGAAAATGAATTTGTAATATTTGTGTAATTACGCGTAAACAAAATGTAACCATCACAGTCGAACTGGAATTTTCCTGATTTTCCCCCAGTTCCTTTATCAAAACCAGAGCTTTTAAAATTAACCATAATAATGAAATTGAAATGTATTACCTTACGCGAAGAAAAGTAATATTTTCCCACGCATATCGCTGGTCGTCAAGTTCCTTGCGTGGCGTTACAACTCACATGAAACCGCCTGGTTTCAAGCAACTCAGGAACTGAAGAATCCGTGGAAATCTTAGCCAGGCAATAAATAATCGAAGTTGATATAACTTATCATCAATAGTGAGCGAGGATGCGATGATAGGTCCAGCTACATGTATTTCCTACGTTTGAAGATTCGCTCAAACCTCCAAATGGGACATGAGCCCATGAAATAAACATCATTACTTCCGGTTTTACAAATTGGGCGTTGGTAAAGTCATAAATAAACTCATTCTCTCTTGTACACCATTAACAACGGTTTCGAGCAAAATTTCAGGTATTTTGTTTTAATCACGATACCCGTTTTGAGGAGATTCTTGGTCTTTCCATAAAGTGTTTTGCGATAAACGGGAAAATTGGTTTGGAAGGGGTTAAGAAGAATGAAGGATGAGCACAGGAGATGCAATAACCCCAGTCACCCCACCGAGGGGCTTTAAAACTGCGCGCAAATGCCCCCACCCTAGGGACAATTTCAGATTTTCGTTTTCTTGAAAAAGCTTGAAATCGCTAGTCCATGCATGAATAGCACAAGAGAGTCCTAATTCTAAATAAAGAAAACAGCAAAGAAAATTAGCGGCCAGATTGTTTATCCGATGTCGCGCGAAAAGGTGTTCTTTTACGGAGTGATTGAAAATGTGTCTGCAGTTTAATGTAAAATCATTTACCATGCTCATGCTAAATCTTTGCAAACCTTTACCCGCCTACCCTTACCTCTCCTCCACAAGATCACGAATGAGGAAACCTGAAGTGGTGTGTAAGTAGGATTACCGGTAACCGTTAGTATATGTATAATAGCCTTAGCGACGCCATAAGAAGTGTATTATTCCTTTACTGACCTTTCGACAACATAAGTGTACCGATTGACGTAATATCAGTGGTAAAAAAAACGAACGCTTTTAACTGTAAGACAGTGACATCATCATAAGAAAGACATCTTCACTCCGGCATCCTCAATTTCAAACCTTCCAAACCTAATTTTCTCTGCACCCTTAGACCCGTCAACTCAAAAACGCCTAGGACAAGTAGTTTTAATGGGCTTTTTAGTAAGACGTCCAACATAAGGAAACGTTCTCAATCAATTTGGTCAATGCATCAATACAGGGAAAATTTCTCCTTTACCCTTAGGAACAGACAAAAGCGCAAAACATTTTTATTTCAGCTCTAGCACTTGTTATCTAGCGATTTAAATTACTCGAGCTTCTACTCTGGATTTTCCAGATCAAAAAAATGAAAGATTTATTTTGTCACTTGGGAAGTTAACCTTGATTTCATAGGTCAGTTCGTGGCAAACAGGTAACGTAACGCTATTGGAAATTTTTGCTCTGCTTTCCCTTGGCTTGTTGCCTTAGTGGTATATGCTTCTTTGGTCTTTATGGGAGCACGGCTAAAATCATTATAGCTTTTCTTTAAATATATAGAAAAAGATCGTCGCTTATCAATTTTAGAGCACTTTCCAGTCAGTTAAGTTTTTTGCAGTCAGGGAGACCATCGTTTTCGAAGAAGTGTTACCTGATCGTGAAGAGAAGCTACGATCCCAACTTTCTACCTTCGGGTCTTTTCCCTACCCATACGTTTTTCCCTCAAGGGATTTTTCTTTGTTTTACATAATGATTGGTCTTGCATGCTTATCGATTTTTAAGAGACTAGTCCTCTGCCGTATTCTGATGCGATCTACTGTCTGTCCCTTTAATTTCCCCCCGTCTAACAGCTCCTTATTGAGCAAAACCGGTTTTGTGTCTATTTAGGGAATTAGCCAATCTTTTCCAGAGGTACGCACGATGTTCCTAATCCCCAATAGTACCCGTCTTAGATGCTTTCATGTGCATTGGTTACATTTTCTTTTCATATCAGCCACAATTGTTAATTAACCTACTATGCTTATAATTGCACATTCTGATGTTATTTATCCTTAAAATCTTATTTTTTTGAAGGAGTGAGGTAAAGATCTTATGAGGCGTTTGTGATTTTATGAACTATTTGACGTGGTCCTTTTGTTACGGCTTGTTTCCGTTGGTGAAATTGTTACTTGAGTTTTCTTGGATTGAAAAGGGCGGGCTCTTATGAGAGGGCTTTTATGCGGTACGTTACAGGGATGAACCTTGTCTCGAGATGTTCATGTTTTCTTACGTAACTTCAATGTTGGTCTGAAAATTTTAGGGAATGGAGAGGGGTGGGTGGAGATCAGAACACGTACCACGTGTTGTTTATGAAACATTAAAGCAATGGAAACTTCAGTTAAACATTCTTTTCTACAAATCAAAATGGTTGCAAAATGCTTACGAGAGGCCCTAACAATATCATGGTTAGATGGGGAATGCTTGGAAAGGTGCATGGTCATGGAGTTAAGGAGATTGACTAATCAGCCATTTTCCCGCCAAACATACTGGCGTGGCCAGTGGCGCCAAAATTGTGTTCGCTCGCCCCGGGCTGGCACGACGTTTGGGATACGGTCATGGCGTTAAAACGATGAGTTCATCATTTATTATTATATAGCCTGCTCGCCCCAAAGTGACTGCATTTCGCTTTTCAAAGACTTATCAGTTACTTTCGGACCATCTCGAATCAGAATTTATGTGCGTGATGTACTGGTGGTGAGGTCAGTCTACAAGCAGAGTCGTCAAAAACGCCGCTCCTTGGCCTTTACGTTCAAAACATTTCTGGCTAACGGGAAAAAAAGGAGCTTAAAGTAACAAAATAAAATATCATTTTAAATTCCACTTTGTCACCGTTCGAAAATTATTGTGTAGTGAATCAGAACGAATGAAAGTTCACTCTAAGCGGGTGGGAGAGGGGGGAATTCTTAACATTGGGTGATATCGCTCAAGTTCCAGTTTGCTAGAAAATTAAACCTTACGAGAAAATACTGCAGACAAAAAAACTTTTTGTTCAAAGTCGAGTGAAACATTTAATGGCGTCAAGAAGACTAAACTTGATTAAGGTTGTTCATTTCACTTCCGTTCCAGCGTGCAGTTCCGTGTACTTCTAAAAATAGCTTCGTCTCCCACCGATCATTCCATGTCATATTTTTCGGACTTTTATTCAGTACTGACGGTACAGTCATGTAATTTGACTTGATAAGTTCTTTAATTTCATTTCATGTACTAGTTTTATATCGTACGCTGGAAAGATCTGCCAAATGTGCATAGAAGCAAAGGTAGGTTCCTGTTTACACGTGTAATATCCAATAGCATATAGTTTGCGTAAGCCCACGGTGCACGGTTTGGTTTTCCAGCGGATGTTACTAAAACCGGAAGCGGGGAGCGGGGAACGGGGAACGGAAGTCTAATAACCAGTAGTCAGCGGTATCCTCCATAAAAATCCAAAAAATGGCCGATCAAGAACCCGGTAAGATCGATGATGGAGAAGCATCGAAACAACACTTAAGGTCGCTATTTTACTAATGAACTAATTATGCTCATGAGGTGCTTGAAATAATACGGAGGTAATAATTTCATGACATTTTTCACCTTTTTGCGTTTTACTGAACAACAAAATATGCTCCAACAGCAGTTGAAAGAAGCTACAGTCGGGACAAAACCTCTCAAAGCACAGCCATATGCATATTTGGAACTCAAGCGAATCTATACTGTGTCTAACTTACAAAGCAATGAACAACTTTTGCTTGACGCGTTGTAGGGTTTTGGCTTAAATACATGCTGAAAGATAACGTAGATCGAAGCAGTCAGGTGTATTTCCTCGACAGTAATAGTGTGGCAGTACTAGTGGAGCTCCTTCCTAGCTGAAGCGTTTTTTTCAGGCCCAAATGAAAACATGTTGGCGAGGAGATAAAACTGTAAGTCTGATAATATTATATTTACAAACCTATGATGAGAAGTAAGTGCAAATTGTATTATGTGAAAAGATTAGATGGATCAGGTTATTTCATACATCAATAAAGTTGTTTCAGAGCAAATGGCTATGCTGTGGTTTTATTTTATTATAACCATGGTTGAAATTTTGCTTCCCTTTGTTTGGGGGTACGGTAATATGAATTTTGTGATTATGAGAGGATAAAAGTGAACCACAACTGAGATGCAATATTAAGTGTTGCAAGTGTACATGGGGAAGTACTTTGGTTGGAAGGTACTTTCTAAAGGCTAGCTGTTAAAATATATATGGGAAGCATACTTCCTCTGTTTAGCCCTCTGGATGCCTCTTTTTTTTCTAGGGGGACTCCTTTAACATTTTTGCAGAGGGGAGCTCCACTTCTCTTTAATGAACGTTATTTTTACTGTGGAGAAAAATATTTCAAGTTCAGTGTACAACTGAATGTGTCAGTGACTTAAACCAGTTAATATTGTCAAGCTGCTTTATTAGCTTAATTCAGTAATATTGCAGTGCACCTACCATCAAGCATGTCACATAATCAATGTTGCAGAGGTTGGCAGCTTATTAGAAGGTGGTTGATAAGCCTTCAAGCAAGCTGTCTGTAGTATTGGAAATAAAGAGTTCAAGGTCTCACACATGTGATGGGAGGCAAAAGATTGGGGTGCGAATATGTTTTTTAGTAAACACGCGCAACTGTATGTGTATAGTGGCCACATTAGACTTACTCAATGTTTCAAGTAAAATAACGCAACAGATCTTGCTACCCATTTTCCCTAATTTTATTTCCCCTCCAGGGGGGCATAATTTCTTTTAACATATTGGGATTTAAAAAAAAGGGGATGGAAGCTTTTAAATGGATAAAAATTCATTTAATGAAGCACAGTATCAAAGGAATTAGAGAGAAGAATCAGACTACAGTAACAGTAACCCAGAGGGGAGGAGGGGGGGGGGGGGGTTCTCACTGAAGTTTTATACGAAGAGGCTCTGCCCCAGGGCCAACCCCTTACCCTTTGTATGTACCATTTTAGACAGAAAAGGTACCCCTTTTGTATACCCTGTAGTGACAAATGGTACCTCTTTCACATACCTAATTTTGAACGCTGCATCCCTTTTTGACTGCTGTAAATACACCATCTTTACAATATGAATAAATCGCTAAAACAGGTTTTCTTGTCTCTCACATCCATAAAATGCGTCTGTGACTGATCTCATTTTGATCTTTCAGCTGACTGAAATGACAGATGTCCCTTTCATATACTTCAACTATAAAAAAATGACCCTTCCCTTTCATGTACCTGAAGCCTGAAAAAGGTAACCTTTTTGGGGGGAGACTCTCTGTTTAGGCCATTATAGTACCCCCTCATGCACTGAGAAAAGTACTTGATATAGTGATATTGTATGGTATGAGTTGCACCAAACGTTTTGTGCCCATGATGAGGTACTTTGATTATTTTAAGATAATTTTCATTTTTCTTCAAAAGAAAGAGAAGAGTTTGGATCTCATTCTTAGTGGGGGATGGGGGTGGTTAATTGAAGATCTGCAGTGAGTGAGAATCTTGCATTTAATGCAATCCAATGGTTTTGATTCAGGAAAGGGTCGTCAGGGGTATTTTGCAGAAAGACAAATGGCCACTGTACGATTTTGAAGTTTACTGATTAGGGTGAGGAAAATGAGTGAATTCGGTTCCATTAGGGTCATTATACTGGTCTATACTGGGCGAACTGCCCTGAAACAAATTGTTTCATCACAGAATAATAAAATGATATTATTTTATTTTCATGGATCAGTGAAAAACTTCAATACTGTGAATGCTTGCAGTGTAGTAGATCTAATAATATTAAAAGCAGAACCAGATTGTTAAAGTAGTCTTAGTAATTATGTGATGACATGGTCAATAACATTTTTCAAAGCAGACATCTCTATCAAAGGAAATAGGAGAAGTCTGCACGTAAGCCACCTGGCTACTTCGATGTATGTTATCTATCATGGAAAAGTTGTTCATATGCTTTGTGGGCTAGACTCAATATAGATTCGCTTGAGTTCTAAATAAGGCTGTACATGTGCTTTGAGAGTTTTGTCCCGATTGGCTTCTTTCAACTGCTGTTGGAGCATATTTTGTTTCCTGAGGATAATTGTTTAGTAAAACACAACGCAAAATGGTGAAAAACCTCCGCATTCTTTCAAGCACCTCATGAGCATAATTAGATCAAGTAAAATAGCGACGTTATTTAAATTTGTTTCGACGGTTTTCTTTCACCGATCATTGGCCATATTGGATTTTATGGAGGTTACCGCTTACTACTCGTTCCCAGACTTCCGTTCCCCGTTCCCCGTTCCCCGCTCCCCGCTCCCCGCTCCCCGTTTTAGTAACATCCGTTTTCTAGCCTGTTGATAAAAATTGACAAAGTTTGCGTTATCTTTGCCTGAGGAAATATGTTATTTGTAGCTGTATACAGCGAAATGCTACAGAGAAAATTGTAACTGTGCACGCAAGCGGCTTCCGATTGGTCTGGCAAATCGAAGAGGGAGCTTGAGGTAGTACTGTGTGTAACAAAATGTATAATTTTCGTTTTAGCGCATATTACAAGGTCTTCGCAAGATCAGAAACCAAATATCATCTTTTTACATTGCAAGTCAGGGTTTTTTAAGTGATAGACAGGCTTTAAGAGGTACGATCAATTTTTAAGAATTTTTTTTTCAAATATTTACCGAATTTTGGTTCAAGTTTATGGTAGCATAAACTGCTGTTAATAAACCTGAGAATTAGGCCCTATGAAAGCACACTTATGGACATACTACCAACAATAATGTCTCTGTTCTTATGTCACACAACGCGCAACATTTGGATAACCCTTTGTACTAAGTAAGGGTAGATACTAGTTCAAAGTACAAGAAAGAACAATGAACAGTAACTAGTTGTTCAATTACAATGTATCCTTCTCTTTGGCAAAGTCCACTGTAACTTAGCATGAGATATCTACTAGACTCCACAAAGGTTCCATTCATATTATCACATACTCATCATGCACATGTGCTCCTCTTTTTGCCGTACACTGTCCTTTCCCAGTCAGTTCTCTTAGGGCTTCGGTTCATTCACAACATAGTTTTTTCGCTTGGTCTACTTCCTCACAAATCGCTTCCCTTAAATCAACTTACATAACTTAGTGTACCATGCCAAGGCAAAGGAGGAACATCAACCGTCAAAATGCTGTATTGGATGGCGCCAACGTTCCAGCAGAACCAACAGACTACAGCGCTATGTCTACCGAAGCCCTTCGCCTCATGCTGGGAGAACGTCACCTCCAGCAAACCGGGAATCGCCGTGAACTTATCTCGCGACTACAACAGAATGAGCAGCAAAGACCGCCCGCATCACAATCAGCAAGTGCTCCGTCCAACTCCAGTATCGCCACCGGCGTTCCACACGCGGAATTGGCTGCCTTAATCGCCTCCATAGTGGACGAGCGGATGAACCACCAAGTAATCCAAGATGGCGGTGCCAGCAATGCCAGTGCTCAACTCGCTCGGCCCAGTCCTCCGAGTAACCTTCAGGACGGCCTTAGGTCCAGTTCTCCTCCACCGCCACAAGATGGCGCCCAAAACACAAACCGTCAACAGCAACCTTCCCTTCAAAATCTTCCACCACGCAATCTCCTCCCAAACACCGGCGTTTCTTCTGGTCTCGCCGCTTCTTCTGGTCTTGGTTCCCTCTCGTCTCCTGTCGACTTTTTCGATCCAGCCCAAGTAGCGTCGCTTCACCTTAACTTCCGACAGCCTTCCCTCGCCAGCCATCTGACTAAAGCCACCTCGACGGCCATCACCAACGGTGAGTACGTGGACTTTGCTACCCTTTTACAAATGACCTCCCTTTTCACTGACACCATCCATTCCCATCTTAACCTTAAGGTAGGCGATCAGGGTATAACTATTCCCCTTCCCTCCTCCTCTAAACGCCCCCAAATCACCTCTATCGATCGATGGCTCGATGCCTTTGCCATATATTTCGCCGTTATAGTGTCTGTATATCCCTCTCGTGCCGCGGATTTAATAGCCTATCAACAGTTGATTCGAGATGCGGCACGAAAGTTCCCTGGGATGGCTTGGTATGTCTATGATGTGGAATTCCGAAGGCGTGCGTCCCTTAACCTTTCTGCCAAGTGGGGGGAACGGGACGTCCAGCTCTACCTCGATACCTTTACAGGCCTCCCCAAATCGGGATGCCGATCTTGCGGCAGCACGGATCATCTTTCTGATACCTGCCCTTTGTCTCCTCGTAGGTCCCGGGATGCCCTTCCCCAATCTGACCTGTGCTACAACTTTAACAAAGGCCGACCCTGCGCTCGCACCCCATGCCCTTACCAACACAGGTGTAACCAGCCGGGATGCTCAGCAGCTCACTCTGGGGAAGATCACACTAAAATCACCCGCCACAGAGAGGACAGACCTAAATCGTCTTCAAGCTCTGGCAATTCCTCCCAAGGACACTCCTAATTACCTCTCCCAACTGACCCCTCCCACCCCCATTGACATCAACAAACTTGCATCCTACCTTCAGGGCCATCCAGATCTCACAACAGTTAATCATCTTCTCACAGGGTTTTCTCAGGGATTTAAGATCGGCTATTCGGGTCCAAGGGCCCCCAAGGAATATTCTAACCTTCCCTGTGCAAATATCAACCCATCTATCATTGACAAAAACATGCTAAAAGAGGTTACCCTGGGCCACACAGCAGGGCCTTTTCACATCCCTCCCTTCTCCAACCTGCAGGTATACCCCATTGGGGTCATTCCCGAGAAACACTCTTCGGAATGGCGTATCATTTTCCATCTCTCCTATCCCAAACACCGCCCCATTAGTGTCAACGCCCACATTCCTCCCGAATCCTATTCTTTGCAATATATAAAGGTGGACCACGCAATTGCCATACTTCAGGATCTCGGTCCAGGATGCTTCATGTCCAAACTAGACATAAAATCAGCATTTCGCAATGTTCCCGTCCACCCCTCCGATTGGGAACTTCTGGGTATGAAATGGGAAGGGCTCTATTTCTTTGATATGGTCCTCCCCTTTGGTCTCAGGTCGGCCCCCTTCCTTTTTGATGAATTCTCTTCTGCGGTTGAATGGATCATTCAAACTAAACTTAATATTCCCAAGGTTATCCATATACTAGATGATTTCTTTTTTGCTACCTCCCCTCCCAGATCAAAATGCATGACTGTTCTATGCCAAATTTTGCACCTTTTTACAGATCTAAATATCCCCATAGCTCCTGGCAAAACCTTCCCTGCATGCACATGCCTTGAATTTATGGGTATTCTACTAGATTCCAATAAAATGGAAGCCCGTCTCCCGGTGGATAAACTCACCCGCATTCAGGAAGCCCTTGGTCAGTGGACTACTAGAAAATCTGCCACCTTACAGGAGCTACAGTCTCTGATTGGCACCCTTCAATTTGCTTGTAAGGTTATTGCCCCTGGTCGCCCCTTCTTGCAATGCATTATCCACCTTACAAAGGGTATCGAGTTCCCCCATTGGCACATTCGTCTTAATTCCGGTTTCCGCAAGGACATTTCTATGTGGCAACATTTTCTCCAAAATTGGAATGGGATACAAAGAACCCACAAATGATTTTCTTTACCTCGATAATAGTACAATATACCGTAAACCTATATTAAAGCCCCCTGTCAAATAAGCCCCCCCCCCCTTTTCAGGGGAAAAAAGTTAATAAGCCTCCCCCCCTATCAAGCACGCGCTTCCCACCCCTAATTATTCTTCACTAATAAATGAAAGACTGTATTAATCAATCACGACCGTAAAACTTCGTGTGGACTGATCCAGGATGGTTTATTTACCAACTGGAAGTTCTGATTTGATTCTGATCCTCGGTTGCTTGACCTAAAACTTCCCTTACTTGAGCTTTTCCAATTTGTATTCGAGTTCTTTATGGAGAAGCGATACCATCGTAGTTTCTAAAGTAAATATATTAGCTTTTATTATATAGACACGAGTGTTTTACTGGAAAATATACCACTCGTAAAATTCATAAAAACTACATCCGGGACCCGAGTGGTTTATTTTCCATAATCTCACTAGTGAGTTTATCGATGACGTAATTTCGGTCATTTCCCTCTATTATTTTATCGATGTCTTTTTGTCTATATAATAAAAAGAACATTACACGGCGGCTTGAAGATATGAATTTTATTTTCTCGTGGCAAAAACAATATTTTACTCACTCGCTGCGCTCGTTCGTAAAATATTGTTTTGCCACTCGAAAATAAAATTCATATCTTCGCGCCACCGTGTAATATCCTCTATATATTAAGCCTCCCGTCTCTATTACACCCCTCCTCCTCAAATGGGCTTAAAATAAATAAACCCCACCCGGGTGGGGGGGGCTTAGGATTTACGGTATCAAAAAAAACCTCGATATAACGAAACCTCGTTATAGCGAGCAAATTTCAGGGACACTCAATGACTGTTTTCCGTAAATATATCTTCGAAGAAGTAGATATTGCCTAGAATTTTCTATAGCTTGGGGACGCCTGAAAATTTCTAGAAGACCGTTCCGTTCCTGTTCAATTTTCGAAGGTTATCTTATAAATTCCCTACGATTTTCTGAAGTTTAATTTTTCACTTATTACATCCCAGGTTAGGCTAATTCTTCGTAGAAAAGAGGAAACCTAAAACGTTCGGATTTAAGAATGTGATTGAGAGAGGAATCAGAAAAATTCTTTCGTGATACGTTAAATTGCATCTAAAATTTTTGGGGAAATAATACTGAAGCCCTTGTAATTTCGAAAATACTCAATGCAAGTTCCTCTAGGATAAACGGAGAGGAACAAATTTTACAAGCCGCTTAGAATGCATTTCTAGAGATTTAAAAGTACTCTGGGTACGCCATTAAAAAGTGTTTTCAATGAATTTAGAAGGAAACCGTCGTTGGGTGGCTCAGAATTTTTTATTTCCTTGGCCCTTTGTTAAATCGAGGTTCCACTGTAGTCTCTTGTTTTCATCACGCTCGTTTTGAAATACGATTATGAATTCCTTACTTGTATACTTAGGATAAAGCGCTAAGTCGTAGTCTGAAATGTCATCCGTCCCTTCCCTCCACCCCCTAAGGGTCGGCAGCCCGTATCGGGGTGGGGCGAAGACGCGCATAACATTTCAGACTAGACATGGCGGGGCTAGAAAACCTGCATAACTTTAGAGCACCTCTTGTGTTTCAATTTTCTATAGCTCTGGCAAACTCGAACAAGTTTTGCATTTCTGAGCAACGTTTTGCCATAATATAGGTTATGGCACATGTCAAGCCAAAAAAAGTGAGCAGTTTGATAGAAAATGTCAAGTACGACTGAACCGCGCCCGTACAAGCGCCCCTAATGACTCTGGCGGGAGGGGGAGATTGGGTGGGGAGGAAAAATTCTGAAATTGAGCAAAGGGGACCTAGCTCTAAGCATACCGCCTGCTTTTTAGTTGTGCGTTTCCCTTGGCAATAAATTTTGCCCACAGTTTCGAACAACTCTTTAAAGGAGATTGCAAGCCCGTCAGGAACGCTCAGCGGTGAAACCAACGATCGCGCCTTCAAAAAACTGATTTTAACTTACTGAAAGCTGTTTTTTTCTTGACCGATTTAACTTATCGTTAGGAAAGAAGAAAAGGAATCTAATAATTAGCGTATGTATAAAACTATCAAGATATCTCGAAATTGTGGATTTTCTAAGAGAGCAAATACTTTCGAAAAATTTAGGAGCAAGTCCGTGGACTGGAAATAACTCGCTATCAATTATCCGAAGATATCCGAATATCTCACTTTTCAACCCCACGTTAATACGCTTCATTTTTGAGGGGAGCCAACATTAGCAGCGCTACTGTTATTTTTTTGCGCCTGGGTATCTCACGTTATGCTTAAGCGTATCCGCAAGTGTGTCTTACATCCTAAGCTTACGTAAAGGTTATTTACCTGGAACGATGGGGTATGTGATAAATTCACCTGGTACCGCCCTGAGGGCTACGTGTGTAAGACTGTTCCTTTTCAGATTTTCAATAGCAATGCAAAAAAAGTAGCTTTCGGTTAGTGCGAACGGCCTTTACTTCTTTTTTTTCTTTTCCTTTTTTCCTTTTTTTTTCCTCAAAAAACGCGGGTTTTTTTCAAGGTGCGAGGGGCGCGAATATTGGCTTCACCGCTCGAGCGTTCCAGACCGACGCAACTATACGGCTTGCAATCTTCTTTAAAGAGTTGCTCAAAAATATAAGCGAAATTTATCTCCAAGGCAGACTCACAGCTAAAGCGCAGACGGTATGCTTAGAGCTAGGTCCCCTTTGTTCCATTTCAACCAACCTGCCAGAGTCATTAGGGGCGCTTACACGGGCGCGGTTCGGTCGTACTTGACATTTTCTATCAAACTGCTCACTTTTTTCTGGCTTGACATAAGCCTATATTTTTCCCAGACCTTGCTCAGAAATGCAAAACTTGCTCGAGGTTGCCAGAACTAAAGAAAGCTTTGCTTTTAGCACCACAGGTGCTCTAAAATTATGCAGGTTTTCTAGTCCCGCCATGTCTAGTCTGAAATGGTCTGCGTTTCTTCGCCCCACCCCGAAACGGGCTGCCGACCCTTAGGGGGTGGAGGGAAGGGAAGGATGATATTTCAGACTACAGCTGTACGAATTAGCGCTTTTTTCCCCCTCAATGCCACTTTTCTAAGGATACAAGTAAGGAATTAATAATCGTATTTCAAAATGTGTAAGCAGGCGTTTATGGAGAGGAGGAGACTATAAGGGCCCACCACTTCATAGTCTCTTGTGGAAAATATTTTTTTTAGTCTTACGTTTTCATAATCGCTCTAGCGGATAAGTCAGTAAAACTAAGGATTTTGATTATTTACATGTTTTGCTTTTATAGTTACAGAAGGCACCGCGTGGTTTTCATTTATCTTATCAAGTGTCTTTTTCGGAATGGTATCTGTCTTCGCGGTATAGGCCTGGGTCTCAAAGTTCTTTGTCACGCAATCTCATTTCGTTAAAGGCAGTAAAGGATTCGGTTCGGTTGTCAAATAATGTAAGGTAGGTCAAAACGATTTCCTTTTTTATAGCTATAACGATTTGGTTCGTGAGAAATGAGAGCATTTTAAAGATTTAGCAACCGACACCAAAGCCGTTTTGTACATATATGATAACTGTTACAAATATGGCAAAAGTAAACAAATACGCAGGTAAGGGAAGTGTCTAGTCAAGAGGTTCATAGCACACTTTCGTACTATAAAATTGCTTTTCCTTTTGAAAATTTACCACTGTGAAATCTAAAATCGTTTTTGGTGTTTAAACTGCCGGAAAAGGGGCGAATTTGTGCCAGAGTTTCAAGTGCTGTCTAAGTTCTCTTTATACAACTGCAAGTTCAGAGGTCGTAAATCACTTAAGTACCGTAAATATTTTCAGTTGTAAAACCTCGCAGTTTCAATTGCCCCAGAATTTTATTTCACAGATTGATAGGGGAAACATTGCTCTTTCTCTGGAATACCATTTTTCTAATGAAAGCCATGTACCAGGAAGGGATTTTTGCCGTTGAAAAATGGCAAAATCGATGGTCGCGATAATGCTGATTTAGAGGGTAATTTTGAAAAAATATTAAAAAATCAGATTGATATCTTTTAAAATTGTAACAACGTTTAGGTAGAAAGGAAGAACCATAAAATTGTTTAATATAAGAAGAGTCATGGTATTAGTATCCGTTTCCATTCACGAAGCGAGGGTATCAAGCACATTTTTTGGTGTTTTGAAGGCCTCTCGAAGGTGAAAATTAAAAAAAATTATTATTTTGGAAAATATTAAGTCAAACGAACTGAGTCTTGTATTTTCTAAAATAGTTTCCAAAGGGCTTTGTTGTGACAAAGTTTGGGGGATTTCGATTTCTTCATTTTGCACACCTATCCGTGGTATTTACAGAAAGTCGCTCTTAAGATTTTGAAAATCTAAATCCGGATTTCCCAATCGAACGCACCCCCAGTAACACCTTTTTAACCCTTGCTGCGATCACCTTGGACATAATTTTCGTATCTATATTAACAAGAGATATCGGCCGCCAGTTTTCGAGAAGAGTGCGATCTTTTCCGCTTTTCTCAAGCAGAGTAATTACAGCCTGTTTTTGTGAGCATGACATTTCCCCTTTTTCGAAACATTCATTTGCGCCCCTGATAAAACTTTCGCTTATTAAAGGCCAAAATTTTCTATAAAATTCAACTGGGATGCCATCATTTCCAGGGGATTTATTACTCTGGAAGCTATCAAAGAGTTCAGAACATTCTTCTGGAGAAATCAATCTTTCGCAGAAAATTTTTTTGCTCCTCTGAAAGTTGGGGAATATTCAGATCGTTCAAAAATGAGAATATTTTTTCTCTTTTATTAGCGGAGCTCTGGCGGGCGAAGCCCGCCTGCGGAGCACCATGGGTAAGTAAATCTACCCATCCCAGAAAATTTGGTAATCACGTGACCGTACACCGCCCGCCCGCCCACCCGCCCGCTGCCCGTCCGTCCGCACCACAGGTTAACCAGTGTTCAATCTCACAATTTCTACCTAGTTTGGGAGCACAGGAAGACTGATATTGCACACATATATTGCACATCAATGTTGTGATCAATTGACAGCTGTCAAAACAAGGTATCCGCTGACCAGTATCACCGACCATATCGCGGGCTCAGGTGTCGACCCATCTAGGTCGAGTATCTTTTTGAAGTTATCCGCTGACAAGTTACTAGTTTTCAAATGACTGCAGGCTCAAGTCTCATTTTTTTTAATGCATGTGAAATATGTTGTTTTTTTTATGTGCCGCACAATTAAAATTTTGATTTCAAACTGACCTCGGAAGCTAAAATTCAGCAAGTTTTTACAGGCAGGGAAAACATGCCAGTTGCTGTTTGACTTTGCTCACCAAGGTCACGCGTTGGTCACGCTCTACGTCCAATTTTTATGCTGTGATTGGTCAAAATTTGACAGGTGAGTTCATGCGGAAAATTTTTGCAGCATCTTGAAACCTGTTTACTTTGACAGCTAAAGCTGACAGAGTTTTGTGTCAACTTGTGATGTTTTTAACTGTCTTTTTCCACTGAATGTACAAAATGAAATTCAGCTGCTATCAAGAGTCTTCTGTTATTCATGGCTAGTTTGTTTATTGGGTTTTTGGTTGAGAAATACGTCGCTTGTTGAAGTCGGAAATCCGATTTCGGATGGCATCGTTTTCCTTTTTCACCTTGCTTGATGCGTGAGAGGGTTGAAAAGTCTGAAGCGAATCTGGCCTTATTTGATAGTTTTCAGTGCATCTCGAATGGTAAGCCAGAAAAATTATTGTATTTGACGTTTGTTCTTTATATCTAATTTAATGAAGTCGAGCGTAGTTTATGCGGCTATTTAGTTTACGCACGTTTTTAATTGTAAGATTTGAGACAATGATCTGACCGAGTATCAGGTTTGATTATAAGCTTATAAAACTTTAAAAAGCCTTTAGTCATTTTCTTACCGCGAATAAAAAGAAAACGTTCCAAAGAATATTTCGTTATAATTCTGGCTGTAAAAGGAAGCTTTGAGCGATTTTCTTGCCTCGAGTTCATCTTTCAAAAACCAAACACCGGGATTGAGCCGGCTTACAAAATGAAAAACATAAACAACGATTTTCTGAGACACTTTAATACTTGTCTTTGTGAATGAAAATTGTTGTCTCTGTATATGTTTCACCGAATTATTGTCCTTTTAGCGGAGCTCCTCGCGCGCGCGAAGCGCGCGCGTGGACGTAGCCCCATAGCTAAGGAAATCTACCCATCCAAGAAAATTTGGTAATCACGTGACCGTACACCGACCGCCCGCCCGCCCGCCCGCCGTCCGTCCGCACGCCGTCCGTCCGCACCACAGGGAAACCAATGTTCCATCTCACACTTTCTAGTTAGTTTGGGAACCCAGGGAGCCTAGATAGGAGAAAACTATCAATGTTGTGATCAATTGACAGCTGTCAAGACAAGGTATCCGCTGACCAGTATCACCTGGCCGTATCGCGGGCTCAGGTGTCGACCCATCCCGGGCGAGTATTTTTTGAAGTTATCCGCTGACAAGTTACTAGTTTTCACATGATCGCAGGCTCAAATTTTTTTAAAAAAATTCATATGAAATATATTGTGTTTATGTCATTATGGCCCAGCCCTATTATCATTTTGATTTCAAACTGACCTCGGATGCGAAAATTCAGCAAGTTATTTAAAAATGCAAGAAGGGAAAACAGATGTTTTTCACTTTTCTCAGGACAGTCACGCTTTGGTCACGCTCCACGTCCAATTTTTATGCCCTGATTGGTCAAAATTTGACAGGTGAGTTCATGCGGAAAATTCATACAACATCTTGAAACTTGTTTGCTTCAACAGCTGACGGGAAGCTGACAGAGTTTTGTGTCAACTTGTGATGTTTTTAATAACTGTCTTTTTTCACTGGATGTACAAAATGAAATACAGCTGCTACCAAGAGTCTTCTGTTAACGTTATTCATGGCTGGTTTCTTTATTGACTTTTTGGTTGAGAAATGCGCTGCTTGTCAAAGTCGGAAATCCGATTTCGGATGGCATCGTTTTTGTTTTTCACCTTGCTGGATGTGTAAGCGATTCAGGCCTTACTTGATAGCTTTCAGGAGCTGCATCTCGAAATATGGTAAGCCTGAGTTATCATTGTATTTATATCTGTTTTCATGAAGTCGAGCGCAGTTTATGAGGCTAGTTTATGCTTGTTTGTATTAAGATTTGACACATTGGTCTGACCTAGTATGAGGTTTGAAAGCTTACAGAACTTTGAAAAGCCATTAGTCGATATTTCACCGCAAATAACAAGAAAAACCGTTCCGAAGAATATTTAGTTATTATTTTGGCTGTAGAAAGAAAACTTTGAGCGATTTACTTGTCGCGAGTTCATCGAGGAAAACAGCAAACACCGGGAAGCCGGCGGCTTATCGGCGGCTTAAAATTAAACTTAATTTTTAAGCTTAAAGACTCTAAGATTCTTATAGACACTTAAATACTTGTTTTCGTGAATGAAACTTGTTGTCTCTGTAAATGTTCTACCGAATTATATTTCTGATCTTTTATTTATTGTTAGTTGTCTTTTGCAATTTTCATCGCTTTGCCGCCCTTTGCCGTTATTTGTTTACAGTCATTCATAAACATCGCTTGCAGGAATACTCAACGTACCGCGCGTATCACACATCGCCGTGACGGTCATAAAACTATCAATAAAAAATAAACACAATAAATTCTTTATTATGTTGAAGCGTAACTCTGTTAAAATTTCTTTGCGAACTTGATAGGTGATTTTGGAATTTTTTTGAACGGTTTCGCTAAAAGCCCACGCGTGCTTCGATGGTCTTGAATATTGAATGAATGGAATTAGTCTTGAAAAATTGTGAAACTGACTGCTAATTGTCTGAGGTCAGGCGGTCTGTATGATAAAACCAGCGCCTCATAGTACTCTGTCACCTCAGATGTGATGTATAAAAAGTATGAAAGGTTGATTTGCACGCACCCAGATTTGTTGGCAAGATTTTCTAAAGTAAACTTGTCGAAAGTAAAAATTCGGCCCGATTTGTTTTCCAAGAATTTGTTTTCCACGCCTAATCTACCGTGATCAAGAGCCACTATTGCTCTAAAATGTGACCGAAGATGATTGCCAGTGCTAATAATTTTTTGGGTCTACATATAAGGCTATCAACTCGATGCACGATTGGTTTCACTCTAAAATCACGTTAGGCTGCATTCATTATGTATCCTACAGGGGGGGCAGAGGATTTTAGGGGGGGTTCTCAAATGTTTAGAGCAAAAAAGGAGGGATATGAAAATTGTTTAAATATCTCCTGGGGGGATGCTTATTTTTTTGTAAGATTCTGTCTAGCTTTTGTAATAGTTTTAAAAAGTGAAAAAAGAAATGATAAGCAAGGATTGTAAAGCAACAAGGGTGCCTCTATTATTCTGAGAGACTATAGTACCTATTTTGCAGTTTTTCAAGCAGTGTGCCTGGCCTGTAGATGTAATGTTTCGATACAGTATAGAAAGTAAAACATCTAAAATGGAAACATTTAATGCAACCTCAGTCTAAGCAGTGCAACTTTATTGAATCAATGAATGCAAAAGAAAACAATGTAATTTGACAGTGCACAGTTTTATGAAATTGAACAACAAATGTGCACTTTTAACATGACGTCGCTAAAATTCAAACTAAAAAACTATCCCTCTTAACGAGATTTTACTCTCACGATGCATTAGAGCAGCTGAAAACTAACTGTGAAACAAATTTTCGCTTCAAAAGGGTTCTTGGTTTTGTGATAGAGTACGCTTGAATTTCTGTAAGCTTTTGTGTGACGTGGCATTTACATGACAGCCAATAGAGCTGTCATGTAGGTTAAAAAAATGACTTATTTCAGGAAATTTTGCCATCTAAACAGTTCATGTACTGGAAAAAGTATAATTATAATTTTAATGTTTATGAGTTTCTCGAAGAATAAATTCACGCTTTTGTAGCAAAACTCGGTAACACATGTTTCTGTTGGTTTCTGTCCGCCATGTTGGAGCTCATCCAGGTGAGCACCAGCATGGTGTCTCCATACAAATCTCTATAAATTTGGGTAAAACATTTCTTCGGATATCTCGTATACGAAATATTCTTCTGACCTGAATCTTGGCGAGGGTCTTTCCCTATGTACCTCCTTTCATTTTCCAGCTATTGAATGGGTTTGATTTTTATTTTCATCTATTTTGAATGGAGTGACTGCGCTGAAAACCAGCAATGAATTTTTTGTACCCGTTTGAAAGGGGTCCACATACACCCAGTGCACCCCCTGCTATATCTGCCACTTGTCAAGACAACAAATAATTAAGCCATTAAGGTTAAAAAAGAAAAAGATATGACCATAAAATGTAGAACATTGTCATTTTCCCTCGTCTTTGTCATTATCCTCAACACTGTCAATCTCATCAGTCACCAACATCATTGTCAATATCATCATCAGCAGCAGCCTTGTCACCAGCAACATTGTTATCCTCATCATTATTGTCATCATCATCATTGTAATCATCATTATTGTCATCATCATCAATATCCTCGGCATCGTCATCCTCCAGTGCACATGTCGCACTTGAGAGGAATGATTCTGAACGGCCGGAAAACAAGGGTGAAGAAGATGGCAACAGCGGAGATGAACCCGTGGATAAGTGTGATAGTGAGAGTGATGATGCTGATGAGGTTGTTGCTTTTGTCGACGAGAGTGACAGTGAAATGGAGGTTCCTGTCAATACTCCAGGCCTGGTAGTACTCGTACACGAGCTGGCAGGCTATCTATACCTAATTCGCGCTACTTAGACTGGCTGGCATAGGTATGACATAAACAGTCAAAGCTCTCTCAATGTTCTTATTGAACATGTCTCTTGAATTTTCAAACATATATAGTGTACTATTATACAGATATTTATTTTGATATTTCCTGTGAGGGAAGAGGGGGGGTATTAATTTTTTTGCTGATTGCTTGGGGGGGATTATGAAAATTTGTATGGACCTTGGGGGGGGATATAAAAAAACGAGCCGCTGAAAAAAAAAATCCTCTTTCCCCCCTGTAGCGTACATAATGAATGCAGCCTTAGCCTGTCCCTCAAAAGTCACACGAATGTGCCCTTAATTTAACTGATTTGTGGATTACAAGTTTATTGTTTGTTTTAAATTATAAATTTATTAATGAAGCTTCGCTTTTAGCCCTGGCTAAATCTATATATTATTGATTGTTGGTAGTCTCTTTTGTGCAATTTTTACCGCTGTGCCGTTTGTTTTCAGTCGCTCATGAACATCGCTTGCATGCAGGAGTAGTCAAAATGCCGCGCGTATCAAACGCTTTTGAAGATTACACATCGTTATGAAAACATTAAATAAAAAATAAACATAATAAATTCTTTATTATGTTGAAGCGTATAACTCTATTAATCATAATTTAAACAGTCGACTTTGGCGCTTGTCAAAAGTGAGAACTGGTTAGCCGTATAGGTTGTTTTGGAAATTTCTTTAACGGTTTCGCTAAAAGCCCACACGTCCTTCGATCGTCCTGAATATTGAGTGAGTGCAATTTGTATTGCAAAATTGTGAAATACTGCATTCTGTCCGAGGTCTGTGTGATAAAAACAGCGCCTCATGGTACTGTTTCACCTCAAATGTGATGTATAAAAAGTATAAAAGGTTGGTTTGCACGTCCCCAGACTTGTTGGCAAGATTTTGTAAAGTAAACTTGTCGAACGCAAAAAATTTCGTCTGATTTGTTTTCCAGGCCTAATTTACTGTGATCAAGAGCCCGCGCTCTTAAATGTGATCGAAGATGATTGCTATTTTTTGGGTGTACATATATAATGCTATCAACTCGATGTAAGATTAAGTTCACTCTTAGCTTGGACTGTTTGCAAATTACTGTTCTCTAAAATCACTTAACCTTTCCCTCAAATTAGTCACATGAATGTGTTCTAAAGTTAACTAAATTGTGGAATACAAGTTTATTGTTTGATTTAAATCATAAATTCGAGTTAATAGGAGCTTCGCTTTTAGCCCTGGCTAAATCTATATATTAGGACTATTAAATAAATGCTGCTTTTGTACAATTCCCTGTAAAAACGCTCTTGCTCTTTGAGTATACAGTGCGGATCCGATCCGTTGTAGTTTTACCATTTATGCACAGTTTTCTTATATGCTTTTTAACGTGGTTCCTTTTTTCTAAGTTTAAGAAATATTTTGTGCTTTTCTCTCCATGTTCATGCCATCTAGCACGTGCTCGTATTATTACGCCTTTGGTTTTTTCCTCGTAAAACGACTCCATCTTCTCCCGAACTACGTTATAATGGGTTGTGTCTGGATTATTTTCAAGTTTACTCTTTGCTTTACCCAATTCTTCCAGAAGGTCAAGTTCCTTTTTCACCCTTTCTTTTGCCTTTCTTTTAGAGTATTGAATAGCATGAGCTCTTATGTTGTATTTAACCCAATCCCAATCATTCGATTATCTGTAAATTCTTTCTGTCCTTCTGCTGTTCAAAGTGGAATCATCCTGGCTATATCTTCTTCGTACTCTTCATCATCTAACAGTGAGCAGTTCATTTTCCAGTTTCCTGGCCCTTTCAATTCGTTCTCTAACTTTCCGAGTTTTAAAGAAATTGCGTCATGATCTGCTCGTACAGCTGGGATTATTTCGGTCAATTCAACAAAATCGCTCAGATTGTTAGATATCAACCAGTAATCGAGACGACAGAACACTGGGGGAGATTTCTGACTCCATGTAAAGCTTTTTGCTTCAGGATTTTCGGATCTCCAGATTTCTACTAAATCTAATTTACTTTTGAAATCGTAGACACAAGAGATAACTGACTTCCTTTTTGTACTTGCTCCGCCTTTTTTGTCGAGTAATGGATCAAGTGGGCAATTTAGATCTCCTCCTAGTATAATGTTATCCACAGAATACAGATTTTCATTTTGCAAAATTGAAAGTAGCTTGTTGAAAAAAATTCACTTGATCTTTATCTTTGTTCGGCGCATAAACATTAATCAGCACATAGACTTTATCTTGAATGCAAGCTTTTAAAATAATGTATCGCCCCTCGGGGTCTACAATTTTATGATTAATGCTAAAATCAATACCATTTTTAAACAAAATCGCAACACCTCGCGCATTAGAACTACCGTGGCAAGACATCACCTCAGCACCCCATTCATTTCTCCATTGATTCTCTGTTGCAGCGATCGAGTGCGTCTCTTGCAAAAAAAACCAGCTCTGCCTTACATTTACGACACCAGAGAAAGATGGTTCTTCTTTTGCGGAAATTACTTAAGCCCTTCACATTAAGCGATATTAGTTTAAAAGCACTAAACAACTAATTTTTGTGTCACTGTATGCAAATTGTGGGACTGCATAGCTGAAAAACAAAAGAGCCGAAGGTGTGATTGAACAAATGAAAGGCGTGAATGTACTGACATACTTTGAAAACAAGTAAAGGATACTGATTGTGCATAGATAAGATTAATAAATAACCCCAGTAAGAGAAAATTAGAAAAGAAAAACACTCGAAAAAATCTAAGTACAACACTAAAAAAAAAAAGGAGAAGAAGAAGAAGAAATAAAAAAATAAATAAAAACGTGCAACCTCACATCCTTTAGTTTTGTTCGCTCTTTGTACAGCCTCGCCTTTGCTTTGTGATTTACGAATTTGGCGATGATTGCTTTGCCCTTTTTAATTTTATGTGATATTTCTATATCCTCGGGTTTTACTGTAATGTTGAGGGCTTCGGCTCGCTTAATAACAACTTGTTCCGTGTTTGTGTCTACTAGGCATCTTGTGGTATTCCATGGGTTTCCACGGAATTTTTCCGCGAGTATTGCTCTAAGTTGTCAAGCTCTTCCGATAGGCGCTCGGTTTCCTCGCGCTGATTCTTTAGGTCTTGATTCGTTGTTTTCAGTCGGTTGTTCATCGATGAAATAATATTCTTCAGTTCTTTATTCGCATCCGTGGCCTTCTTAAGAGACCCTTTAAGTTTTCGATTTCTTTTCCATTGAAATTTGCTGATTCTGTTAGGCTGTTAAGATCCTGTCTGTTAGAGTTCACAGAACATTTCAGTTTTTCAAACTCGTGTCGCAGCTCTATGTTTTCCTTTAGAATAATGGATATCTGTATCTGAATATCGATAAGAATATTCTTTATCTCAAGAAGACTTGGTTCCTCTTGGCTTTTCTTCTGATAACATTTGAATAGCTTCTTCGATACCTGTGTTCGTGCCACTTGCCGCCATGTTTGCTTTTTCCCAGCTCGAGTGTCTTCTTCAGTGGATCCACGTTGTCCACGTTTGTTTTTTTTTTCCCTTTTTAGAGGACATTTACGTGATAAGTAAGATCTCACATTTTAGAGTGAACAGGGGAAATCTAGATGCCGGGAAAAGCGTGGTAAGGGATGAGTTAGTGGGACATCGTTGAAGACACGTCGGCCATGATCCGCGCGCAGGCTCGTAGTCCGCTTTAATCTTATTTTCAATTCAACTGTCAATTGCTTCCAAATGATTTTAGCCTTAACTTCAGCAAAGATAGTTTCTACGTATTCCTCCAAGTATTTAACGTTGATTGGGGTAGCATCAGCTAAACGTTGGCTATGACAGCCCCTTCCATCGCCATCATATTCAACTGGGGTGGAGGCTTTTCCATTGAACTTCACAATTCCAATCTAATAAAAGAGACCAAGCAAACATACTAGTACCGCCTTTCCTAGATGTTGGTAGAAAAAATGACTTAGCGTGGCATCGTTGCATTACGTCGTGGCATTAGCCCGCCACTTGAGAATGGCAGCGACAAGGCTAAGCCAACATAGGTATTGATCTATCAATTTGTTTGTTTGTTTGGTTTTTTTTTAGGGGGGGAGGCAGAAAGTGGGGCAGTATGGGCTATGAAATTTAAACATTCGAAACTTCTGCTCCCTACTTTTTTGCCATAGGAACCAGCAGAATTTCGGGATTGTCGCGTGCACATTTTTCCGACAACCTTTCTCGAAACAGCTGTATATACTGAGCAAGTATATCTGATCGTGCCCAGTCATGCCCCTCTAGGCATCCCATAATAATCTCTAAATTTAATAAATTTAATAAGGCCGCCGCAACAAAGGAGGACAAACTTGGCTTTGTTTTGGTAAACTAGGCTGCATGGCCAAATCTTTGTTTCTTGCAGCATGTAAGCTTGTAAGTGTGCGTTTTATAGCACTCTTAGCGTACAATTTCAGTATTAGACACGCCAAACTTACAAAAACAAAGGATTACGAACATGAAATGGCTTGTGTGTTCAGCGAAATGAATCGATCGCAACTGATAACCACAGCAGTCGATAAAATTTAAATAAACCGTTTTTTTTTCTATAAAGGAAACCCGAGATATATCTCTAAAAAGGCTCATAGGTTTCTTTCATGGAATTTAATCGTAACTGACTATAATCATCATCAGTTAGTAAACAAGAACGTGAACACTAATACCTTAACATTTAACTTTGTGTATACATTCAGCCATTGAAATTTATTGCGATCGCTGTTCCCTAAGCCAGAATAACGTAGTTAACCAATATAACAAGAAGCGAATTAGCCCTTGGCAAAGACAATTCAACAATCAACCAAAAAACAATCAGTGACGTTAAAATATTACTGGGGGTGATATCCAACCACTTTTGAAACTTTTCTCGTTTGGTACTCCTGACAATTTCCCTGCTTGGGAAAAAAGAAAGAAAGGTTGCGATGAGTGTAGAAGTATCGAGAGGTTTCAAATTACGTATGCAAATTTACTTGTATTCTTAAAACACAATTTCGAAGTAAGCGTTTTATGTTTTTCTTTCAACGATACACTTGGAGATTTAATAAATTAGCTGTTCAGCTTTATGCAGGTTATATATTTTGTTTTTATTATGGGACGGTTCGTAAACATTACCATTTTGACAACTATATATTCCCGACTAACTTTAAGACCATATTTCTCCTTCGCCAGCGCGACTCAGATCACCCGACCCGAAGCAAGTTATGCGCCAACAACAAACACATTTTATGATTCACAAGGTAGTCTTCATACAAATACAGAGAAGCAATTTTCCAAAACTTCAGGTAAGCAATATAATCGGGTTTTTTCGGCTAAAAAACAGTGAAACTTTTACTCCTCAAACAAATATAAGGTAAGGGGTGGACGCGCATGAAAGCACAAGAGAAAAAAATCCTTTTGAATGATGAATATTCAAAAATATTGTTTGTTTTTTATTCGTAACTCGAGAGCCGAGACTCTATTCTCACGTCTAAGAGCGGAGAATCAAGTTTCAGGTACTTTTGAGCATTACTGAAGCTTTAAACATCACGCCTCGCGTGCTTTTGCGCACGCTGAAACTGTGTTGTGCTATTTCGCACGCAGCTGTTGTTTAAAAACTTATCACGCTCTTTTGTTCAACTTGCTCACCCTTCAAGTTGTGCCGGGGCTTTTAACGAGTTCATGCAACTAATTATAAGACTGTGTCGGGTGTTCTCAGATCTGAGCTAACATTCCTGTTTCACTAAGTTATAAACCGCACTGCTCGAATATGAAACTCTTGACGTTTTTGGGCTAAGATCGCTGGTAAACTGTCCCAAACGACGTCGCAGTAGAGGTCAAGTCAATGATCATGGTTCGCTAGGGAGTTTTGGCCCTGTGTCGTGGATAGCGCGAAATTTGAAAGAAGCAGTTTTCTAGGGTATCATCGCATGATCTGAACTAGGAGGACTGAAAAAACGTACAAGCTAGAAGGTTCTATAGGTGTCATCCGTGCATATTCTTGCAAAATATATTTGCAGATAATTTGGTTAGTCGGCACTGGATAATGTACACCACGGAAAGAACTATATATACTGAACCTCGAGTATGGTTTTCAATTCACAGAAAATTCGCCAACATTTTACCAAAAATCACACATCGAATTGTAAACAACAACAAATAATTAAACAATGCTCTCATTTATTAAGCTAAAACTTTATAAAGGTCTAAGCCTTTAAGCACCAGTTAACGCCAAAACAAAAAAGAAAAGAAATAAATAATTCCTTAAAGTACAGTTAACAATGAAAAGCAAACTATTGAAAAAATGTAGGTCTGCGTACTCTTAAAACTGTAAGTTAGCGCAGGAGATGCGAAATCGAAAGCAACAAAGGGAAAAAAAATGACTAAAAACTCACTTTGCATATGTAATTAATGGGTCCTCAACAATAGAACCCACACCTTAGTCACATGAACAGATCAGAGAGGCAAGCTATGGCCAACCTACCAAGAGACTACGCCGTCCCTGCTCAACCATCACAGTTAAGAATGAGTTGAGCAGAGTTCATAAACTAATGAAACTTAATTGCTTTTTTTTTTCCGATCTTTTAATCTATCTCTTGGCCTTGTAATAGATAATAGTAAAGATCTTTTTCTAGATTATATAGGAATTTGAAAAAGAATATTCAATCAAATTTGGTCTCACAATTATAGAACATTAATACAGATTCAGGTTTGCCCGGCTAAATCGCGTGCTTCTGATGCATGATTTATTTGTGTCTAAAGCTTCCTTTGTAGTAAGGATTGTAGGGTGGTGCACTAGGCTGGATTTCACCATAACTTGGCGGAGGCGATTCGTAACGTGGTGGTATTCCTGTTAGCTGCATAGAGGTACCGGGTTCAGAAGCGTAAGGAGCCTTGTAGGGTTGAGGTGGCGGGCTATGCACTACTGAACTGGGTGCTGGTGGTGGAACTCCTCGTCCAATCCATCCAGTCCTTGCAGTGGTCTTTGGGATTCTTTTCCTCTTGAATAATTTCACCGCAATCAGAATAATCACAATCAGACTAATGAAACCAACTACCCCCAAAACAATGCCAGCAATAGCACCAGCAGACATTCCACTTTTGTTACTTCCTTCAGCTTTGTCATCTTTGTCCTTCGGAATCTTTGTGCTTCCGGGGGCTCTTGTCCCTGTAAATGAAATGAAAAAAGGTCAAACTATTACTATCAAACTATTATTATTATTTTCCATTAACAAGTCTGTGCTATAATGGGGTTTACTCTGTATTTACGTTAATGTAGAGCTGCAGAGCCTGGGAAGCCCTTACCAATTTGCATTCTTGCAACCTTACTCTAAATTACAATCCGAAAGTTATCACTCTATTACCAATTTCAATTCGTATTTTAGACTATATTTTGCTCAACAGGATGTCTTTTAAATATACTTTCTAAATTCTGCCCTTGACTAATATGCATGAAGTAAGAGGGAAGACGACGCACAAAAAAGACCCAACCGAAACGTGTTTGAGAACTACCTCTTTAAATAGATTTTCGTAACATGAGTCAAGGTTAAAACCATTGATGAAGCCTCTGACGTAAGGATGGAAATACAAATTTGGATGTGGAAGTAGGAGCTCGTTGGCAGATGAAAATGAAAAATAGATGAATGACTTGCAAGTGCAGGTATAATACAAAGCGCAATGTTAATGATGGTGCAGATGTAGTAAATATGAATGTGTAAGTACTAATTAAAGCAGAGTGGTAAAGATGAACGTGCAAGCACGTTGAGGCTGTGGGCACAGAGGCAGCAGGTGAAGTGTAGGTGTGGAAGCAAACGCAGAAGAGAAAACGTATGGTTGTTGGAACAAAAGTAGTATTACTAACCATAGAAGTTCAGTTATGGAAGCAGAAGAGGTAAATATGAAAGTATACGTACAGGTGCGGAGCAGAGGAACATAGACTAAAATTCAGTTGAAGAAGCTGAAGTCGTACAGATGTAAATGCAGGCCTGGAAGCAGAAACAGTATGGAAGTGCGCCCAGATGTGGGTGCAGAAACAGGAAAAATGGAAGTACAGGAGTAGGAACAGAAGCAGAGGAGAAGGAAGTGCAGTTTTAAGAGCAAAAACAGCAGAAATGACGAAGTGTAGGTGTGGGAGCTGACACAGTAAAGATGAAAGTGCAAGTGTGGATGCAGTCTGAAGCAATTACAATGGAATTGTAGGTGCTGGAACAGAAACACTAGAAATGGAGGTGTAGGTGTGAGAGCAGAACCAATCAGTAAAGATGGAAGTACAAGGGTGGTAAGAGAAACAGTAGAGATGGAAATGCTAATGTTGGAGCAGAAACAGTAACGATTTAAATGGCCAGTATAAAACATGGACTGTGGACTGTGGACCACGGACTGCGGACTGGGCATTTAATGCGGACTACAGATTACGTAGGTAAAAACTGTTCTAATTGGTTCTAGGTAAGGTAAAATACGAACAAAAGATCGCTAAATAGCACAACACTTGAGTTTAAGTTATAAATACTCCTAGAAGTTCTTGGTGGAGGACTGCCGCCCGGTTCTCTAAATCCTGAGCCTGACCAAAATGCTATTTTCTACACCCATTGTTAGACGTGGTCTCGGTCTCTAACATCCATAGGTGTAAATCATGTCATCGTCGCTTAGAATATATAACGGTTGGATGATATGTTTCGGGTATTATTCACGCATAGGTGAGTAACCCCTCTCCTTTAAATACAGCTTTTTTGCATCGCGGAATGCCTCTATATTAATATTCTCGTCTGGGTTCTTCATTTCCTCATATCCCAAGGCTTTGAAATGGAATTGTGGCATCTAAAAGGATTTAAACTCTCACTAACACCAATACAATTTTTTTTGTATTCGGTGCCTCTCAATTTCCTACCTTCTATTGCAACTATATATTGAATTCTCCTTTAACTGCTCCTTCTTATAAAATTGAGTTTCATTTTCAGATGCCTTGAGTAGCGGCATAACCTTCCTTAGCCGTGTAGTATGCTTTCCTTCTCCTCATGACGCTGATGTTGGGGAGAATAGACCGCGTGATCAGCTAAAGGAATGTCTGTGTGTGAGCTGGGACTACCGTTTGAGACTACTTTGCTATCCCTTTCTCTCAATTGTACCTTTCTAAGGCAGTTTTTATATGCACAGTCCGTACTCTGTGTCTTATCCCTAGTCTGTGTTTTATACTCAGTCCGTAGTTTCTAGTCCGATTTTATACCTCAGGTCTGTGTTTTATACCCAGTCCCCAGTATACTGACCGGAGACTGAAAAGCTGGTGTGGGAGCAGAAACAGTAGAAATGGAAGTGCAGATGTGGGAGCAGAAACAAACAGCAAACATAGAAGATGTGTAGAAGTGATACCAGAGATTGTAAATATAGAATTACAGGTGTACTTGTGGGTGAAGAAACAAACAGTTAAGAGGGAAGTGCAGACGTGGTTGCAGATACAGTAAAGATTTTGGTGCAGAAACAAACAGTAAAGACGGAAGTGCAGATGCTGTAGATGGCACTGCAGGTGTAGTAGCAGAGACAGTAAAAATGGAAGTGCAGGTTTGGATGCAGAAACAAACAGTTAAGATAGAAGTGGAGGTGTGGCAGCATGCAGAGATAGTAAGGAATGAACTGCAGGTGTGGGCGCAAAGGTAGCGGAGGGAGGTAAGGGAGTGTGGGAGCAGAGGGAGTAGAGATGGAAGGGTGCCCAGGCGTCGGACCGAAAACAGTCTATACTGATTTCAGAGGTTGGAGCAGAAGTAGAAAAATTAAATTATTCAACCGATGATGTCAAAAGTGCAACAAAGTTGCAGATTATTGAACCGTTAACCGAGAAGACCTGGGGACGCGTTTGAGTTGTTTTCGAAGTGAGTAATTAATGGCGGAATACTCGTTTCAGGGCAAACTACTGTCTAAAAACATAGCAAGAACAGCAAGAGGACAACTCGACGGACGCAATCTGCTATTTGGAGTATACATGTATTTGCAGACCTGAACAGCCCTTTATCTCCTAACCTTCCCAATAAAATATGCACTATCGATATGAACAGAGGTAAGCATGTTTTAGCTTGTTTTTAAATTTGGGATTATTTGGAATGAATAATAAAAGCATAATTCTTCAAATCCAACGAAAGTCGAATTCAATAATTGCTAATCATTCCTCTAATAATGACAGCATCTCTTACCTTCCTTTCCTCCGTAACATGAATTGATATTGGCGCAGTATTTTTCATCAAGAGGAGCGTCGTTTTTATCGCGGACACACCAGTAACAGCCCACAACCCCATCACAAGAGTTCGAATTTAACTTTTTGTCGCACCGAGGATCAAAGCACTTCAGTAAACCCTTTATGGAAGGATCCTTTACTTGTTCAGAAGGGACAACAGGCGCTGGTACTGGGCAAATAGACACACTGTCGGCAAAAAAACAAAAAAGAGTGAAAAAGTTCACCTTTTCTATTTTGAATATTACTGGATAAAGGTTGACCTGGGTAAGTATTTAGGTAAAGCCTTAACGGAAGGATCGCTTACTTGATTTCGGGATTAAGCTAAGGAAACAAACATTAATAATAAAATACTGGGCCAGAAATGAAATATAGGTCATAAAGCGAGATATTCTCTGAAAAATTATTCGATAAAAAAATATAAATATATTGAATTCAGGAAGCCTTGCTATTATTTATAGCAAGCGAGGTTGATGACATTTATACCTTATACTTTTGATTATGAAATGATAAGAGATACATATAGCGGTTTATTTTAGTCCTAGTACAGCTGTACATGTAACATAATGCCAAATTTAGTTAAAGAATCCAATATATGTTGTTTTAAATTGTACATTTTCCTTTTATTTTGTTTGTTTTGTTGTTGTTTTTGATTTTGTTTATTTTTTCCTTTCTTCGTAAATATTCTTAGCCCATTTATCTTTCGACCTGGCACATACAAGGCGTTTTAAGCAGCGCTCTAGAAACCAGTGTACGGTGATAAGCTCTGCATTGGTTGCATTGTCAACGGATTAACAATAAAAAGTTAAATAAAGCTAAGGTACTTGTAAAATAATCAATCAGTGTGATGGTCTTGTCATTTTAAAATGTTCTTACCTGCTAGCTGGAAATTCATTTCTGCAGTAATAAAAGTCCAGTTGTGAAATGCATGGACACTCACAACTTGACACCGGTGGCTTGGAGCATTCTTTGTTGGTTCCGCATGTGATGCATCTCCGAAATAGACAGGAATCATCGTGTTTTTTTATACCTAAAAGAGAACGACATTAACGATCAATTTAAAGGCAAAGTGTTCACTGACTCTTCATGGTTGCTGCTAAGGGTTTCTAACTTCTAATATCTGGCGGAGTTAAAATGAAAATTTTGCCCAAGATCACTTTATTTTTAAGAGAAATCTCACCTAAAAATGCATTACTTCCAGCAACTTTAACAAGCTGATATTGCCTACATCGCTGCCCAGTTGTCAGTTTGTTGAGGCCTCGAAACGGGACGTTCAACTCGTAGAAATTTTCCGTGTGAATCTTTTCCAAGTTTCTACATTTTTTCTTTACCAAATGTCCTTTCTGTAAAAGGTCCTCGGCTATCTCTTTTTCTTTTGCTGTGATGTGGACGTACTCCAGATCTTTTGCTTTAATGTCTGGCGACAAAAAATCTTTGTGCATGACGAGAAAACCAGCTCCGTCTAACACAAAGCATTCGTAGTTGCCATCTTTGCAGCTGGGAAAAGTGTCCGTTAGGAGTCTGACAGAAGATATGTATTTTAATTTAGTATACTTGTGAAAGTCTGTTAGTAAACGTAACATTATCTTCGCGATAAAAGGTATTGTTAAGAAAAGGCCTTATTGACTCTGCTACGGCACTGTAAAAAAAAGATAAATCACCTCATGATCAGTAGATACTTTTGCTACTTGCCATAAAAAAAATACACAGAAAAAGAGCAAGATAAATAACTTACTTATAAAAATAAGACAAAGGAAAGTCGGCACCCATAACACCAATGACCTGGTCATTTGCGCTGTGTTTGTGAGTAGGTTCACCGCGGTATATAGTGTGGGAAGCGGTTATAACTACTCCTGATCCAAATGCGTCTATGTAAGGAGTAGACAAAGAAACATGTCCCGTGTTTCTTAGCGCGGCATGGTACCTATTGTAAAAATAAAAACACATCCAGTTAGTAAAGCTAAAGTATCGTCCTCCACATCATTTCGCGTATAAGGTGTCTTTATTACCTCATGGTCTACAACGGATGGTTAGGGTGGGAAGGTCTGCGATTATTTAAATGGTAAAGAGTTATTCTTTTAAGTCTCCGCTCGAAATGGTCATCTGACTAAGAGAACTGAGGCCCACGATGCGTTCACTTCACCTAAATACTTCGAATTAACTAGGCGTCTTCTCTTTAAGAACTGTTTTTACGTTGTGATAAACACATTTTGGCAAAATCTAAATGACAGTCGGGTATAACGCCATAAAATTTGTAGGGTTAATCCATTTTAAGAAATAGCGTTATATCCGATTATCATTCCAACATGTGTTTATCTTAACATAAACTTGTGTAAAAATGCAATCATCGCATCTCTTTGTACCAAAATAATATAACTTGTTTATAGTACCAAGATCTCGAGAAGTAGACCTAGTTTAGAAGAAGGAGGACTAAAATAATCCTATTACCATGGTCGTTTTGTTGGATCAAATGATTTTGCTATCAATGTCCCAGGTGTTAGCCTAAACACACCGTTGGCTGTGCCAAAATATCTCCACACCAAGTACTTTGTATATTCCGCCTTTTCGCGTAACCAAATGTCATCGACCTTGCTGGAAACCAGCACTGTGTCTCTAACGCCTGGTTTGAACCCAGGATTAATCGCGCTTGAACTTGTCATGTACGATTTGTATGACTTTACTCGGGACACCGTCTCGTCTAAGCCTAAGTAGGTATAAGGATCTGCGAAGGCCTCAGCACCAAATTTCACAACAGTTGTTCCTTCAAATGAGTAAAAGGTTTAGGTTAGAAGTTTCAAAGCATGGCTAACTGAAAGGAACTTTGAACGTAGTTAAATCTCAACGAGCGATGAACATTTCCTGGGAACAGTGCACCATTAACATTACAAGTCATAGAGTTTTTAATGTCATGCCCGCTCAAAGACTCTTATAAAAAGATCTATTGTTTGAAATCATTTGACCTGGAAGAAACAGATAACGACGCGCACTGTTAGAAAATTTAAAAAAAACAACAACAAATGGAAAAAAAAAGCAGGCAGGCCCCAGTTGTTCAAAAGGCGGATAAGTAAACGTTATCTTTATCCAGTAGATAACGCTGCTGTTTTCCCATGCGTCTTTGCGAATAACATATTCACATGGGGCCAGCCACATAAAGTTTCTATAAGTAATTATAGAAATGTGTGTACAAGCATTACATGAGGGAAAGTTCCATCACTTATAGCTGGACTGGAGGCGGGATAAGCTTGCTGTCTAATTTTTACTCGATTGCTGTCGCACAGATAATGGTATCCTAGCTTAAAAGTATGTTTAGCGCTAGGCTATCACATGTGTTAAGAAAAAGCTTAAATACTGGCCACTGATCAGTAGGCGTCCTTTGTCTCGTGCAGTTTCGCTTTAAATTCTTCCCAAAAAGAATAACACCATTATCGCCAAATTCATAAAAGGTTCAGTTAGAAAAATTTTTTTCAGGAATTTTTAACTTCATAGTAGTTTATCAGCAATCAAGTTTTTGTTTATTCATTATTTCGATTAACTTACCTTTAGCTGCATATCTAGAAAAGTGAGCGCAGGGTTCATCCGGCCTTACTAAATCCAAACGATGGTAGAGAAATTTAAAATCTGTTTGAAAATAAGGAAGCACAGGAAAATTACAATAAAAATTAAGATGAAATAGTTCATGTTAAGACTAGCTTAACGCAACAAGCACTTATGATTCATGTGACAAAATTTGTTGAAGTACTATTAAGACTGAAAAAATGCGAGCACTTTGCTGTTGCAATTTCATAGGAATCACTTGCATTAATTTGGTGCCTTTGTTAGCAGGAATGCGGCAAAGGTTGATTTGGCACAGAAACACCACGCTAAATTAGGCTTGCGATCTCCTCTCGTCTTGCGCAACCAAGAATGTTGATAAGACACGTTAATGATGACAATAATAGAGACGATAATTATAACGATGACGATTGAGATTGTCAGACTAACGAGAAGTTCATTTGAGGAGAACTTGTTCAGCAGAATTAATTTCCGTGGAGAAAGGGAAAGGTTAGGCGAAGCGAAGAGAAAGCGAACATAAGGTTATCGATGAACACGAAAGATCAGTCTTCCTTCATATTTAGAACTTTAATTGTATGTTGATAATATGGTAATGTACTTACCTGAAGGAATACTTTGAGTTGGGAGCGTTTCATCCTTATCGCCATCTGCCACCACAATTCCAACGGTAAATTTGGTTTTGTCAACTGCTCTCCAGAAGTATGTAGATGGTACATCTAAAACTGAAACTCCATCCTTGATATTCCCACCGCGAGCAAGAAACCGCTTTGACGTAAATGATTTCATCCCGGATCCACCGCTATCAAAGCGAAAAACAACATAATAAAAAGCGTAATGGATGTAAAAGTTAACGGATTCTTCTCATATCCCTAAGGATAAATAGTTTTTTTTGGCACTAACTCTGAAAGCACTTACAATTTGATAGAGTTGAAAATCTCTTTAAATTCAGGTTCTTGTTCCAAAGCTGTAATGTACATAAAGACTGGGTCACCATAGGCGTCTGAAGGGGCTGGGAGAAGAGGGTGCATCATGGTCCTTCCAGAACTATCCGCCATCCAGGCATAACTTCGCTGGCCTCTTTGAAAATACGTAACTTCAGACAGAAGATCTGCCATGCTAATATCTGTCCCAACAACACCGATGAATTTTCCTTGATGATAACATGGCAATGTTATCGAAGTTAGCAGGCCTATAGGAATAGCAAAACCAATGAGACACCATAAAAGTAGGAAATATGGGATCCGGAATAGTAGCAAGTGTAAATATCCGTTAACATCTAAATATATATAATTGTAGATAAGAAAGTAAGAAATTGATTTATTTCTGAAGTTATTCAACTTTCGCCATAAGAAAGACGCAAACTCATTTCCTTCTGAAAAAAAAACGACCTGAGCCTGTGATCATTTGAAAACCAATAACTGGTCTGCGGTGAACTTAAAAAATAAACTAAATGCGCTATTATGATAGTAAGTGTGACATTTCACATAGACTTGTAATTACATACGCTAACGTGAAGGGCGGACGTATGCACGGATGAATTTGTCACAACCAAATATTTCTTGGATGCACATGCAGATAACTAAATTTTGTTATTCATGGTGCTTTGTTGCCCGCGCTTCGAGTGTTCGAGAGCTCCACTATGACGTCATAGCCCAATTTACAGCTTTAGCTTGGCAACAATTGTCAGTTACACGAACTAACTTAAGGGCGTCGTTTGGTATATAAGAAGTTCGACGTTGTAAACCTGTAAACTACATGCATAGCGTTTCTTACCTGTGCCAAAAGCGTCAACGTAAGGAATGGATATGATTGGTTCATTGCGAATTGTCCTTGACGAGAAAAAGTCGTAATAGGTTGCCATGTCATTCCGCAAGGTGCTTGTGTCTGACACATATGTAAATTCCCCAGCCTTAAAAAAAAAGAACATCAGTTATTTCAGTGGTAAAGGTATACTACTACATGTACACTGTATCTCAAAAGTTGATAGCAACCTAGAGGCTCATTTTGCCATTATTTGGATACCAGACTACAAAAAATGCAAATAAGCAAATATTTCTTCATCTCTTCTACTCTTCTTCAAGGGATAAGCAATTGAAAACTTAACAACTGAATCGCTGTTTCGACGATGTCTGTTAGCAAACGGTATTAGCGATTTCTGGGTTATCCCTTGGGGACAATCAGATCCAATAAAAAATCGCTTAGAGTCAGAGTTTGCTCGCAGACAATTAACTTCCTCGTGGTTATCCAAGCCACATGAAGGCCAAAAAGGGTAAGGCAAAGGCAGTAATGACTTAAAACTCTACCATCAGATAACTCAAACTGAATGTGTGTGTTGTTGTTGTTGTCTTGCATTGTTTTTTCATTTGTTTTGTTGTTTTGTTTGTGTCGTTTCGTTTTTGCAAACAGAAGGTGATTCCAGGTGATTAAGAGCGACGGTCAGGAAATATCGACCATCGAGTGGCAAAAGTTGAAAAATCGATTTCCTTCATTTTTTTGTCCATAAAGAGCTTTTAGGTAGATAAGTAATCTGATGTAAGTTGTTCCTCGTAAAAAGCCTTTTATTTTCGAGAAAAGTGAGAATATCAGTTTTTGTGGTCGGAGTCTAAAAATGGCCGTATTTTCAACCAGAAACTCTCCTCGCGTTCGCAAATAAAGCCGCAAGGAAAAATTTGGACACTTTCCATCAATAAACCAACTCTTCTTCTTTCACTAGAAGATACTTTCAAAGCAATATCAAGACTCGTTGAACTAACATAATTCAAAAACGAAGAACAGGTTTTTACGGTGACAAAAACTTTGATTTAGTAGTTGTTTTCTGCGGCATTTTTCTTCAGTAATGTGGTATAGCTCCAAATTTTCCCGGTCCTCGTTTATTCATACATTTAGACATTCATCTAAAGCATACCTGAGAATTGGCTTGGGTTCCTTTAAGCAGCCTCCAAAATAAAGCATCGAAGTTCGGTAAAAATAATGAAGCGTGACCAAAATAACTTATTTAACGGCTCCAAGTTTTCTCGATCGTAGAGTAACAAGACGAAATATCTTCCTGTTCCGACATCCTTAGCGAATTACCATTGTTGAAGTCCATATTTTTCGATAAAAAGTAAGTACCAGAAAAGCGAGTTTGACTTTTTCTTCTTCAAAATACTGTCGGGATCGAAAATGTTACTTTATAACATAGCGCGCGTGCTTGCCCTATATAAGTCCTATTGAGCCGCTATGAACAAAATCTTTATTTACGCACGCCCGTGCGTAAATAAGATGACGTGAGCATTTTTTTTACCTGGCTGCAAAGTTGTCGTCTTTTAAGCTGCATATGCAGTTTTCCTTCTCTTTAAAATATGGAAGAAACCAACGAAGAACTGCCTAATTTTTCAATCGGCATTGACCTTTTACGTCCTGATCCAACTAGCAGAGAGAATATTAATAAAGCCGAATTCAAAAAAAACTCGCAAGTTGCGCGTTTCGCAAATTTGTCGGAAGACCAGCTGCAGCAAATTTTGGCCGAGAGACAATTACTGGGAGCAGAAAAGACCCAATTGGTCATTAACAACAATTAAAGGTAAAATTTCCGTTTTGATTGTTGTTATTAAATTTGTTATGCACTTTGTAATCGCCGAACAATACGACTAAATCAGGAAAATTTCTCTTGCAATAACAAGACAAATTACACAAGAAGACTTAAATTTATTACTCATAAAAACAACTGCTGCCAGGTCTTCTCAATTAGCCGAAATGACCAGCCATTGTTCGTAAATGAATGCAAAGTAGGATGACAGTCGTCTTCGCTAAAAAACAAGTTTAATTTCTGGATTTCGCCGAGCGAAACATAAACATCTTCTCAGCGCCGGATCCAAACCATACTCCACGACGTCTTACACCATGTGAGTATTTTAACTTTAGGTGGACTTTAAGACACTTTCGTCTTTGTTTCTGTTAGTTTCGATTGATCGTTAACGAATAAATAAGCAAATTTTCTTTCTCAGTTTTACAGAAAGAATTTTCTTTCAAACTAGGCGATTGTGCCGTGTTTGTAACCAGCCAGTAGAAGCGTTTGTTTTTCTGTGGCGCGCGTCACGAGAATTTTGTAGTTAATCAAAAAGCAAGCATTTTTGTCAGCTGTGTTATTAATGAATTTGCTCATGCTTTTAGCTGTGCGTATGTCGAGTTATTGATGCACTTGGGAAGTTTGGAGAGCACGAAAGATGCGTAAGAGTTGCACGAGGCTATCGCCTCGTGCAACTCTTACGCATCTTTCGTGCTCTCCAAACTTCCCAAGTGCATCAATAACTCGATATACGCACGCTAAGCATGAACAAATTCGTAACTTTCAAGAATTGCGTTGCGTTACTACCTTGATTACATGGCTGTCTTCAAACGTACGTTATGTCACGTGCAGTTACGGAACAGATTGTCCAGTAGAGTCGCCGTCTGGTAGAGTTCAGTGTTTCAAAATGGCTAAAATTGACCCAGTTTCATCTTTTTACCCCACTCTTTGATTGGAAAAAGAAAGTTTGCAGTGGGAAAACCTACAAGAAGTGCAAAAAACGAGCCTTTAGGCTTTAAATACCTAGTTTTGTGCGTTTCGAAATTAGAAGTGTTCACACAATTACCGCCGGCCTACCATGAAAATTCCTGAACTTCGATGGTGTCTTACGGAGATTACATTCAATAACCTAAGCCAATTAATTCCCAGGTATGTTTTAAATGAATGTGTAAATGTGTGATTTAAATAGCATTAAGAGAATTTGGAGTTATACCACATGTTAAATATTGCCGTCGAAAATGAGTAACGAACTTAAGTTTTTGTAATCCTGAAAACGTATCCCTCATTTTTGAATTATTTCAGTACGACGAGCTTCGCTATTGCCTTGAAAGTATCTTTTAGCGGAAGAAAAATAAATTTTCTGTTCAACATGTAAAGTGTCCAAATTTCTCCATGCGGCTTCGTTTGCGAACGGGAGGAAAGTTAATGTTAGCGAATTTCAGGTTAAAAATCAGGGCAGTCTGAGACTCCGACATCGAAACCCGATCTTCTATTTTTTTTCTCACAAATAAAAAGCTTTCGGCAGGAACAATCTACTTTAGGTTTCTTATCTACCAAAAAGCTATCTATGAACAAAAAATGAAAGAAATTGATTTTTCAACTCTTGCCACGAAATTAAGATTTTGGTCGATTTTTCCTGACCGTCGCACTTAAGCTTAAGTCTACTAGTGTGAAGTTACAGCAAAAGTATCATACGAACTTAGAGTAAAGCAATTTCTAAGCGATATCACAGATATCATGGATAATGCATGCACTTATGTTCAAAGGCGTCAACAAGGACGTTATACATACGAGCACAGTGGCCCCCTCTTTTTTTGCTTTTTAGTATAATTATTACGTTCAAACTCCTAACAATCCTTGCATTAGATAATATATATAAATAAAAAATATGTTGCCTTATACATAGAATGAGAAATGAAACTGATAGCATTCCAGATATTTTCCTTTGTGTCCTGACTCCAGCATCGCGTATACACAATCATAATAACAAGATTTGTCAGTAATCTGAATTATTTTAGGCCAAGAGTATCCGCCAACTTAGGCAAGACGTCCTTTAAATTCTCCGCTCAAGTGTCTGCCATATCATAATTTTTAAGAAAGAATGCAAATCCTATCTTCTAACCAACCAAATCTGTCAAATCTGACCTTGCTTATATGTTCTATCACTGATATCATCTGAAATTTTATTTCCTCTCTTTACCGCTGCCGATTATCTGAACATGACGGCGTCCAACAAGAAAGCTCTCACTACTTTGGACACTGTACACAAATGGACTAAATGTCTTTTAGTCAATTATTATTTATCAGCTACTTTATTTTCCTGCCTACGTACACTTGTGTAAATATATTATATAGTGTGAAATAAAGAATTGAATTGAATTGAATTGAATTTATCGCCTTCTAATCTTTCACTTGTTACAGCAATGTACCTGAAGTTTCATCGAGAATCTAGGCCAGGTTCTTTTAATAAAAAGTTGTCTCAAATCTCTACTTGTTGAGTGTAAAATAGCAAAACACGTGTCGTGTGCAAACTTTACTGAGGTTGCTGTAAATTGTCAACACATCTGCGAACTTACTCGTAAGCCTCACAAAACCAAGAAGTATCAGGTATTGCCAAAAAGGGGCAAAAAAAAAAACAAAACAAAGAAGCATACAGTAAGCGAACTCTGCAAACCGGGAAGGAAGGCGGAAGCATTAACTTATTTGGCCTTAGAGAGTAAATGCCACTGAACTGGGACACCCTTTTCAGGCTCATATGAAGTTAAGAACGAGCCCTCTACTTGTGATACTAACAATTTTTTTTCCCCAAAAGAGCTATCTCTGTGATCACACTTTAAAAACTCCTATACTTTAAGTACCTGGAATGACTAGTTGGGCCGACTGTTGCCAAGATTAAGAATAGCTAACTAAAAACTAACAGCAGACTGAAATGATTAGTTGATCTTACAGTGACGTCAGATGGCTTTGTGACACCGAGGCCTTCCTGTTCAGCGATGTAACGCAGAATTGGTAAATTCGTCAGCATTCCATAAGTCATGATCACCACCTCATTATTCAGCTCTGCATTTTTTGTTTTTATCGTTTGCAAGATTGTTTTTTCATCATCATTTGGTCTACCATCCGTAAGAAAGATGATAACCTTTTTCCTGGAAGAACCACTTATGCCAGATGTGCCTTTGAACAGATCGAAGGTTTTAATGAATGCTTTACTATAATCAGTGCCTCCTATGGACATTAAAAAAAAAAAAATTAGTAAGGAGACTTGTAGCGTCAAACGGAAAACAACTCAAACCGATTGACATGTTTTCCCTGCACTTGCCGTCCCGGAGGACGGGGGGTGTGCACGTGGTGCTCAAGAAAGTTTTACTTTTGGGATTTTCGCTCCGAAGTCCACCTCCTTTCGATTGTATATTCTATTTTTGACAGAAGAAGTATCCCTTTCGTATACTAAACGTTTCAACTTAAAAACTAAACGAATCAAAGGCACCATAGCCACGTACGTAAAGAAGAGGCAGAATTTTTTTCTCAATAAATCTTATTTTCAATTGCTTCCAAATGATTTTAGCCTTACCTTCAGCAAAGATAGTTTCTACGTATTCTTCCAAGTATTTAATGTTGATCGGCGTAGCATCAGCTAAACGTTGGCTATGGCAGCCCCTTCCATCGCCATCATATTCAACTGGGGTGGAGGCTTTTCCATTGAACTTCACAATTCCAATCTAATAAAAGAGACCAAGCAAACATATTAGCACCGCCTTTCCTAGATCGATGTTGGTAGAAAAAATGACTTATCGCGGCATCGTTGCATTATGTCGTGGCATTAGCCCGCCACTTGAGAATTGCAAGAGCCATGTTGCAGCTATGTTTTCTTTCTTTTGGATGTGTTGTAAAGAACAAATAATCAAGAACATTTCTTGATCGACGGCGACTCGTATTTTCCGCCATCTTTATTTTAGTTCTAAGACCGCAGATAGAATGCGGGCTCAAATGTCCGCAATTTAACTTTGTGCATACATTCAGCCATTGCAATTTATTAGTTAACCGATATAACATCTATCCCGGAATTACATGAAGCAAATTAACCCTTGGCGAAGACAATTTCCTTGCTTGGGAAAAAATAAAAGGTTGCGATGAGTGTAGAAGTGTCAAGAGGTTTCAAATTACCTATGCAAATTTACTTGTATTTATAATTAAAAACACAATTTCGAAGTCAGCGTTTTATGTTTTTCTTTAAATGGTACACTTGGAGATTTTTTGAATTAGCTGTTCAGTTTTATCCAGGTTATATACTTTGTTTTTATTATGGGACGGTTCGTAAACATTACCCTTTTGACAACTATTCTCGACTAACTTCAACACCATATTTCTCCTTCGTCAGATCACCCGACCCGACGCAAGTTATGCGCCAAAAACAAACACATTTTATGATTCACAAGGTAGCCTTCATCCAAAATACAGAGAAGCACTGACGGGCGGTGTGAATTTCTGCTGATGCGAAGAGAAAAAAATCTTTTCGACCGATGAATATTCAAAAATATTGTTTCTCACGTCTAAAAGCGAAGAATCAAGTTTGAGGTACTTTTGAGCATTACCGTAGCTTTAGATAACACGCCTCGCGTGCTTTTGCGCACGCTGAAAGTGTGTTGTGCTATTTCGTACGCAGCTGTTGTTTAAAAACTTATCACGCTCTTTTGTTCAACTTGCTCACCCTTCACTGTCTCAAGCGTGTCCTCTGAAACAAAGGAAATTGCCGCTAATGACGCAAGATGGCGAGTGTGCTAAAGCGTGTTAAAATGAATTATTTTGTTTTAAGGTGGAAGCGCGTCCTAAGCGTGCTTTCACCTTTTTCGGCATCAAAATCCTGTGGAGGGTTACATTTTCTGTCCGCCAATCATCATGATAGGGTCCACTTAATGTAGGATCCACTGTATTCTACTTTTGCGTCTTACGAAGTAACTCTAAGGTATGGAACTAAAGGAGCATTTGCCGAGAAAATAGTAAATTTATACCTTCCGAAAATTTCCTACAGACTGGCTTACCTACCAACTGAGCGCATAACTTTAATAATGAGTCCTAAATCAGCAGTCTTTCTAGTAGGACATTACAAACAGTCATAACAGGAACATACCTTATTTAAAGTAATGCGGACATTTTCGAGGCATTTGGCAGAGAAAAAAAATAACACCCTTACACTATTTCGGAGTTAATATGGCCTTCAAAATATGTTTCGATGATCACGCCGTTCTTGCATATGCGTTACGTTAAGTTAACCCGGTATTATATTCTACATCTGAGCACATACTGTCGGAACTTTGGAAATACTTACCCTGTCCCTTGGATTCATTGTTCTTAGAACAGTTTTTGCAGCTTCCTTTGCGACTTTCATGCGTGAACCACTCATCGAACCACTGTGATCAATAACTAGTACAACATCTTTTGGTTCAGGAGTGGCTGTTTCAACGTAAAAAGGTCTAAATCGAGGATCATAAGACCCACAATCTGCGGTATCTTCCAACGCTGGAAAGTTCGACAACACACCTTGTTCAGAGGCAAAGTATTGCCATTTCACAACGGGGTAATCTTGCGAAATCTTCTTCATTTTCTCCACCACGGAATCCGCAACATGGGTGCGAGAAGCTGGGGCATTTTTAGATACCTTCACACATATTCGTGAAAGGTCGACTTTTGAACGAAATCTTGAATCGTATTCTAATTGACCAGAATTTTTGACCTGGCAGCATTGTGTTGGTGTTCGTCCAGGTGCTGTAGTCCAAGAACTTTCCACGGCCAATTTAAGTTCTCGTACAACCTTAAACCGCTCTTTAAACTTGTTGGCAATGCTTGCAGCCAAGATAGGAATAGCTGCACTACCATTCACAGGTCGCTCAATGAACTGAAAATTGTCAAAAGCGTCCTGGAAATTTAAAATACAATACCGTGAGTATGGTAGACAGTTAAAGAAATGAGGGCTCAAATGGCAAAGGTCAAGGTATAAAGGGGAACGAAGTTGAAAACAAGACGCTATGTAGCGTACACTTCGGCGTCGTGGTTCTGGAAAAGATTATAATTGTAAATGCGGAGGAATAGTAAGAGATGAAATATGGTAAGAGTAAGGTGTTAATTTGTGAAATTATGGGATTTGTCCGATTCTGAAAAGAACAACAACTAGCATTGTGGGGCAAATTATCTCTGAGATATTAGCCCAGTTATGCTCTTATGACTCCATACAAATCCTCCTAAATTTGACTTGGCTCTAAACGCTTAGACCTCAGTCAAAAACATCAGACTTCAAAAACAGCATAGCAATCTCATGTACTGAATAAAGATATGTAAGGCATGCAAGGAGTCAATTACGTTTGGCATGGAATTGGCTAAAACTCAATGTTACGAGTTCGAAGGTTTTCAGGATAATTATTCACTGACTATCAGCACGCAGGGATGTCGTATTAAAACAAGGAAGTTTAATACCAAAGGAACAAGCCATAGTCTTAACAGAGCTTTAAAACACAGTATCCGCCAACACAAACTTGACTTGAACTTAAGTAAAACTAAACAGCCTCTGCCAATAATAACAAACTCTTACTTGCACTTCAGATATCTTACGGCTTCCGTCAACTTGTAAACACAGAACTTGAAAATCGACCTTCGTCACATTTGACTAAAAACAGCACTTCAGCTCATGGGAAAAAACTTAGTTTGTCAAAAGAAATCGCTTGGAACTTGTATACCGTTTGACATAAGGTTCTAGAAAATACTAAACAGGCGAATAGTAGTAACTTTTAGACATATTTTATGATTTCAGTAACTGATGCAAATCTGCTGACTCACGCTGAAATGTAAACAAAACCTAATTTATTATCCATGAATCATCCAAAAACGTAGAGAACTTTCGAGAAAGTCACGCAACGCATGAAAGCAATTTTACTACGTAACATTTAACAAAGACAAAAAGTCTTTGTGTAGCATTTTGTAACTTTAAATTCCTCATAAAATAGTTCGAAAGGAGCGCTAACATGTGAAATGCTTTTAGACACTAGAAGAGAAATTTCGTATCTCTGAGCGGCCATGCAATATCCTCTATTTATTCATCGAGTAAATGTAAGACTAAACTCAAAATGATGTCGAGATATCACGAAGTAGTCAGGTCTCATTTGGTGAAATAGCCGAAACAAGCCGAAAAGTCACGAATTTGCGCGCCCAACCCTATCCCGAAACTAGTGCATAATTTTATAGCTATTTTTCCCAGGTCGCAGTAGCGCAATCGGCTAATCCGTCAACTTAGAGTCTCTTCTGATTTGACGGGTCACACAGGTGAGTCGGTTCCAACCCCGGGAAACCCAAAATTATAATTCTTTTCTTTTTAAACCGAAAACTTAGACTTTGCGTGCGTGATGCAGTCCTGAGCTTCGCGAATCCTTGACTTGCGCTACGCCGAAGTAATTAAGTACACAACTGATAAAGCCACTGCATTACCACCATAGAGGTAATTTTTTTATTAGTATTTTCCAAATCAGTGGATTGTAATTTTCGCTCCTTGGCTACGGTAACCACAGACGTTCCAAGCTCGCGTTACGAGATGAAGAGAGTGACAGGGGGTCAAACAATAACAGCCAAAAAAACCCGACTAAATCGATGAATTCACACCAAAAAGTCTCCTTTATTTAGCTTATAGAAAAATAAGTAAGAATAATGATATTTAGCGTTCGCAGACCTCAGTATTTTATTTCTCATACAAAAGTCGCAACGGTTGCGACACATACGCTCTTGTGAGAAAGTTAATTTACATTACACACTCCTAACGTGAGCTTCGGACGCCTGTGCCGTAACGCTAATTTCGAAAACGAAGCACTCAAAAACGAAGATCGAAGCACGAAGCACCCAAAACGAAGCAGCCAAAACTCGAAACCACTGTAAGTTGAAGAACTACAACTTTAAGTCTTGCATGACGCAAGCCGAACCAGGTGGAGGCAACGGATGTGTCCGCACCTCCAAAGAACCACAAATTCATCCCGCCAAGGTTTTATGTTAAGCCTGGGAACGAACGTTTCTAGATAGGAAGTCCTAATGTGTACTGTGCTCGTCAAACTCTACGTTATTTGACTCTGTTTTTGTTAAAATCGAAAATCCGCATGGAAAAAACTTTATTATCGGTACAGTTTATCGTCTTCCTTCTGCTAACTTGCATGAGTTCCTGGAATCTTTTCAGCAATTGTTTGATCGGGTGACCAGAGACAACAATATGTGTTGCATAATGCGTGATTTCAATTTAGACCTTCTTCTTCAAATTGGGCAAAGTGATTCCAGTTTTTAAGGCAGATGACCCAACACCTTTTAGTAACCACAGGCCAATGTCAATTTTTTCAGCCTTTTCTTAACTCTTTGAAAAAGTCATGTACAACAGACTGATTAATTTCTTAAATTTGCATAATATTTTATACTCGAAACAATTTGGATTCTGTAATAATCATTCGACTGCATTAGCTTTAACTGACTTGATCACAATATATCTTCAGCTATCGACAGAAATGAAACAACTTTAGGCATCTTCTTAGATCTTCTTACGGCGTTGATACTATTAATCATGAAATGTTGTGTCAAAAACTGCAACACTATGGTATCCGGGATACTGCTTTGGCGTGGATCAAAAGCTATCTTGAGGATCGTAATCAATTTGTCCAGTTTGGGTCCCACTGATCTTGTCCGCGGAAAATTTTATGTGGGGTCCCGCAGGGCTCAATTCTTGGACTTTGCTGTTTGCTGATGACACAAGTATCTTTTGTTCCCATAAAGATGCCAACCACCTCGTTTCTATTGTTAACAATGAGCTTGCAACAATAATTATTTGGCTTAAAGTGAATAAGTTATCCCTAAATTTATGATTTTTTATCTAAGGTAACAGAAAGTCAATGATAATGTTCCTCTTACTCTGGAAAATACTGTGATCAAGCAAGTCACGGAGACAATATTTTTAGGTGTTTTCATTGATCAGCATCTCTCATGGAAACCACATATTGATCTCGTCTCAAAAAAAATCTCCAAAAGTGTGGGAATTATTTGCGAAAGCCCGCTGGTCCTCCATATACTGTTCCAACCTAAACTAGCTGTATTTACCTTTTGCAAGAGCGTCTAGTGCGGCTCATAACAAAAGCTCACTATCTAGCAAATACCGCCCCTTTATTAATAGAGGATGGCAGCCTAATAGGTGGTCACTTAATGGAGGTTCAACTATCTCTTCGTTATAAGCATGCAGTGCAGGCGTTTTCTTCGGGCGTACGAATGTCTTGCTTGCGAAAGCGCCATGTTGAAACTCGAAAAGAAAGGAGAAAATAGGGCGAGTCAAAAGGATCGGGGTAAGGGTTACTAGTTTACTCTCCCTAATCTTCCTCCGCCATAACATCAAAGATGGCGGTTACAACTGTACCTACATAAACAAGCATCTTTCGCCCGCCCAAAATACCCCTGCACTCCAGGCTTCTTCTTTCTATAAACCATTGCTAGCCATATTTCGCTAGCAAGTCTTGTTATTTAAGATTTTTTTACTGTTTTTCTTACTTTCTCTCTTAGCTTTGAAGCCTTCTTAGTTATAGCTTTTTGGTGCTCTCTAGCTAAAAAGCGCAATGTCTATGGTAAGGACAAGGTTGTTGCGTCTTTTTATTGGAATTTTAACCTAAGGTGATTTTTTTCATGATCGGTTTGTGTGGAAAATCCCATAATATTTTATATTCTTCATTCTCAGTTTTTTTTTTCTACAGGGTTATGTTCGTATCGCTTGCTACTAAATGGGAGATCATAAACTTAACAAAGTTCCCAAGAACAACGTGAGTCTACGTACATGTACCGTGCCTTTTTTCCTAATCACTATTTGACTTATTAGTTTATTTATTTATTATTATTATCATTATTATTACCTTTTTTTCATATTTGCGCTTTTGAAGGCCTAACGCTAACGTTCGTGTAATATCACAAAGGCTAGTGCCGAGTCACAATGGGTCTTGTCATTGATTCAAGGCAATCCCTTTCTTTAGATAAATAAAAGAAAACGTCGCGAATTAACAATCGGTTACTGGTATTACTTAACCCCACCATTTTAAGACTTTAAACAAGGTTTTAAGACGATGTTATATGCTCATTAATTTTTGCATTCAAAAACTTGCAACGCCAAATCACGAATTCTGCTCAAGGTCGTTTCGCGTAACATACATGACCTCAGTCTTCCCCACAGCGCCTTTTGATAAGCCTCTTCGCTTCCTTTCTTGCGCTTATGCTGGCTCAACCCAGTATTTTTATAGGCACAGCCTCCATCTTTGAATCTCTTATACTTAAACAAATCGATCTGTACTGCAAAATGATTATTAATAATACATGGATTACACTTAGACTAAACTTATTAATGTTATAATTTTCTGGACGATCGGGAATAAATGTCGCGTGGCAATGACGTCACAATGGTTTTAGCTCCAAATCGAATTTCAGCCCGGTACGGCATTTTCTTTTGAAACCTTAAAATCACCCCGTGTGACAAGTCGTCTGTTTCCGACAAAACAGTTACGCTATGAAATTGTCCCGAAATTTTGTGGCGTTTTTTTTTTGTAGGGCGATCGTCCCTTGTAACATCTCCTTTAACTTGCAATGTTATTTTGAGCTAAAATTGTTGTTTCTGTGAAACATCACCCTTAATGGGATGTTGAACACGTTTAGGTCAAGACTTTCAGATCTGTGGTTTCTGAACTTGGTGTAGCTTGTCAAGTATGTAATTTAGCGGCGGAACTAGGAAAAAAAGATCAGCCATCCAGCTAGGAAAAGTGAATTGCAAAATTTTGCCCGAATTCGCACAAGTGGGGCTGCTCACAAGCTAGGTCGATAAAAAAATATATACTCTTTTCCCAGGATTCATTTTTCAAATGACTTCTTGCGGGCGCTGACAAGAGTAGGCAACGTTTAGAAAATTGAAACAGAATGGCATCGAAAAAAGCCTTTGTTAATAAAACTTAGTGATCACCTTGTAGAAATCGGAGTGTCAGTCTTTCATCAATTTTTATCTGTTTCTTGCTAAATTAACCCCCGGCCGTACAAGGGGGGGGGGGGGGGGGGAATTGGATGCCACCCCCCTCTGAGGTTTTTCTGAGTTTTGTTCCAGAGGATAAAACATCAGCACCTGCCATTTCAGGCCCTTAAGGGAAGTGAATTTAGAAACCTGTAAGTGCTTTTTCCTGGGATAGGCTTGGATAAATTGCCGGCACAATTTCGAGCAAAATAAGCGATGTTTTAGGCGAGCATTCTGCAGGCAGAATAAGGCATTTTCGAGCAGAATATGAGCAGAATCAGGGAAAATCTGCGGTACTAATGATATGCATAAATGTTGTAAGAAAAAATTTAAAACTAAATAAAAAACAAACGGGAAAATACATGGTGATGAAGTTGATTGCTACAATTTTGCTACGCCTAATGAATATCTGATTAGTTTTGGGGTTAGGCCCAGGCTCCCTTCTATATTTGCGAAATATCGAGCAGAATTCGAGCAGAATAAGGGTGTCTGAGCTGAAATTTGAGCAGAATAGGCGATTTTTACGAGCACTACCGGCAGGCAGCCTACACTACAAAGAAAACTGTCCGTAGCAATGACTGTGACCGTATTAAGCGGGGCGGTTCCACTGCATAATTCAAGTAAACTTGCAATGATCTTGGAAATGACTCAGTAAAAAGAATTAAGGTGGCACGAACCTATTTATTTGCGCTTTGGTTATGTTTTTGAATCGGGTTTTTCGGCAGGAAAGATTTAACCGATTTCCATGATTTTTGGCACCCTTAATGAAGACACACAAAGTTGTTCCTCCTGTATTGCGAACTGGGCATTCGCCGTATGTTTCTGATTACTCTGTTTCTTCCAACTGAAGCGTTTGCCAAGAATACCCTTGCAGATAGGAGATAGTCCGCTGGCAGTTTTCCTCTATTCGTGCGTCAACTTTCAAAAAAGTGTTAGTGCTGGATTTTAAGGTTAAATTTGACCAACTATTTGTGCAGGGAGTTCTACGGTCACAATTTACTTTCGGCACTTCAAACTTGCAGATATAACACTAGAAAGCTCTGAGACTTATTTGCCGAAGTTATAGAAAAATATTTCTTAGGGTTTCGAAATAATTGACATTTTTTTTTTGTAAAAATGCGGTTTTAAACATATGCCGATATCTCAAAAGTTTTTATACCCACAAGAAAATAAATAAAATTTTCTGAAAGTTCGACCATTTTTAACTCGTGGGTACGCGCGAGCGTACCACGAGTTATTGCAGGGACAGGGATATGCAAATGAGTCACTCGCTCACTAGTAGTAGACGTTTTCGTAATTAATCAGGTCCGAACTCGAGAGCGCGAAGATCTATCGTTTCCAAAGAAGCACGCGCTCGCCGAAGTTCGGTGGCATCAAATTCCTCGCTGACAGCGTGCATCGTCGGGGGTGAAAGCGGAATCAGGAATCATGAATCATACTTACAAAACATGTACGAATCTTGAATCTTTGTTTTAACAACTTGGGAATCATGAATCTTTGCACTTCGGCTCGGGAATCATGAATAACGAGACTCAGAGAAAAGCTCAACAAAATACACGTATAAATTAGTTGTGTTCGATCCAGGGAATGCAGGATATGGCGTTTCCGAGTGTCCAATTTTCCAAAATTTTCCCGGGGGAGCATGCCCCCGGAGCCCCCTATATAATTCGTGGAATCGGGGCTGATAGCCTGTTTGGTGCTTAACGGCAAACAAATGATGATACCGAGTCTGGATGAAGTAGAAGTTTGAACGCCGAAGAAACTATACAAAACGAGACTAAGTTGCCACTGAGAAAATCATTAAGTCAATAAGTGATCAATAGTCTTCGTGAATAATGAATCTGGAAGAAAATTCTTGTAGGAATCATGAATCATCGAGGCAAAAACAGCAGGAATCATGAATATCAAGATTCAAATAATTCCGCTTCTACCCCCGATGCATCGTGTGCTACAGCACGGTCAGATAGAGGTCTTACCAAATTTAAGACACGCAGAAATCTTTCAGATTAGTACGATTCAAGAGTCCAAGAGCCTTTGATTCGTCCAGGCCTTAAACTTGGCGAGAAGATGAGCATTTGCTCTTCTACTCCTTCAACTTTGACGCTGGCTTGATCTCATACCTTGAAGTAATGTAGTAGGTTATGTGTATGAATGAATGTATAATGCATAAATCAAGGCACTTCTTCTTCTTCTTCTTCTTCTTCTTTATAAGGACTCCTTAAGATCACGGGGGGGAATTGGATGTGATTTTGAGGATTAGCTTTAAAATAACAGCAGAAATCGAGATAAGAAAACATAAGCTTATGTTTTGCGTCCTATTTCGCGGAGGAGTTGTCGACTTTGTATCGCATATGTTCTTTCATTGCCATGAAATGTGTTTACATTGTTTTTTACTGTCAGTAACCTGATTTCAATTAGCCTTAAATTTCATCCGATTGCTTCGAGTCGCTTTTTCAATCGGTTAAGTATGGCCACGGGTCGCCCGTCGAAAACTTGATCGCGTTACAGTTTCGTTACACATTCTGTAGACCGCAAACCAAGAGACTGAGGGGTCGCAAGATCATGGCTTACGGTTATTGATTTGCAAAACAACGAACAACAAAGTCGATCTGGGTCAGATAAGAAGCAAAGAAATCGTTTACAATAGATTCATTAAGATCCCATTGGGCTAATTAATCGCGCTAAGCGACAGGTATAGAAATTTTTCAAGGTGAGACTTTAAATAAGTAATTCATTTATTCACACGAAACTCCTCTGGACCCTGTGGGAAAAGGCATTAAATTTGAGACTTTTCATCACATCATGTTATCATACTCAATGGCGTAGTGGCCAGGTGAGGTCGGACCAACTCGAAGGTACCGGGTTCACATTCTGCTAACGACCTTCTTTTTCCCTTCTTCCTTTCTTTTTTTCTTTTTTGTTTTGTTTGCTTATTTGTTTTGCCGGTTTTTTTTTTTGTTTTTAAATATATACCTAAATAACTGTTAATAAAGTGCAACAAACAGCAAGAAAAGTATTGTGTTTCCAGAACAAGGATAGTATATTTATAATCTGAATTTCTATCATTTCCTAAAATTTACTATGGAAAAACCAGAGGTGATAACTAATTCATTATTTTCTAAACAACGTACCCACGAGTTGACGATAGTCTTTCTTTGATTTTATTAATTATGACAAAAATCATGGAAATCGGTTTAAATCATTCCTGCCGAAAAACGCGATTAAAAAACATAACCATCGCGCACATAAATAGGTTCGGGCCACCTTAAAGAAGCAAATTATTTGGAAGATGACTCACTTGTAATGTGGCTGTTCCGAGACCACCCCTTGCTAGTGTAGAAAGCGTCTTACTAAATTTTGTAACATCAAGTTGTGCAACGGAAGATGGAATAAACAATGCTGACAAAAGCAGAAAAATCATGAAAGCCCTACTCCTGAGTAGACTTGTTAAATTCATCCTTTAGTGAGAAGACAGCTACGAATACTTTCCTTACGCTGAAGTTCTTATTATTGCCGTCAAAAACTAGTCTCAGGAACACAAACGTTTTAGTATTATTTTGTCGTGTGACGTTATTCATCTATGTCATTGAATGTTCCTTCCTCACATCTGACGTGTTTATCTACTTATCATGTGGATTACGTTTTATGTATTTTGGAAAAATCCGATAAATAGAGAGATTTGATTGGCTTCTGGCAGTATATTTAACGTGATATAAATTCCAGCCAGATACTGTGTAGAGTAAAAGTACTGAAATTTAAATTTCAAATTTGATGAAATAACATTTGTTTCGTGGACCAAGTCATGTCACTGTGTTACCTTGTCCATTAGTACACGTGATATCTGACATGTTAAAAATGGACAAATTATTGTGGCTTTAATTTTTAAGACATACTATGACATACAATGTAAAGAATTTCATAATACAGTAGAGACTTTCAATACTATCACTGAGCAGGGTTTGTTTGGCAACACTTTCAATCAGAATCATTGAAACTTAAGTGATAATGACATCGCGTTTAATACTATTTGGTTAGAGTCCAATATACTTTGGTTAGAGTCCAATATGCTCGGGAACAGGAAGCCTTAGAAATTCATTCGAGTTGTGTGAAAAGGATATGTTGCTGAGTCACTCTAGTAAAATTCCAGTATCTTACATCATGTAAACACTTTCAGTCATGTGTCTCACCGGATGAAAGATTTCACTAAGGAAGAGGTTCAACAGAATGGCAAAAAAGCGAAGCAGGGAAGATAATCCCGCAACCTTCCACGATTCAGGCTTTTGTTTTCCTTGTTTATCTATTTTTATTTTCTTTTTGGCGCCTTTAACTTAAATAATTATTATAGACAGTTTCAGTATACCACAGAATTAAGTAACTATATAGTAACTAGTGCACATACAGTATTAATATGAAAATCAACAATCATTTTAAATAAAGCCATAAAACATTTCGCAAAATCTCAGATTTGCACGAATCCGACAGAGATTGCATAGTGGAAAATGACAATCATTAACATCATTAAGAAATTCTTAGTCGTCCTCAAGCTATAGAAAATTCTAGGCAATAATTGTTTCTCCGAACAGATATTTTACAGAAAACCATCGTTGGGTGACCCTGATTAGCGAGAAACAAGGAACGAGCAGGGAACACAATCGAGGTCAGATTTAAGCTCTCTTGTCCTCCCCCAATTTCCGATTACGTCGCCGTGAAAACACTGGCAAGGATATTGATTTTAAAATTGATTGCCTCATGTTAATATGACTGTTCTTATTTCCCTCAGAAAACAAACAGTGTCCTATAATTACGGTAATACCAAAGCTTCGTCACACGTATTACACATGACAGGAAAATCTGCATATAAATTAAGTATGGAAACGTAAAAATAGTAAAGGTAAAGTTTTTCACTTCTAGCATTTTTAATTAGAAAAAAAGATTTTAGATCCCTAATAAGCAGAGTCCCCTTTATCTTGGCAAGAGTGTAGTGTTCGACCGTGCTCTTAGCAGAATTTCAAAATATACAGTATCCCTTGCATTTCAGTTTAGTTGTGCCGACCAGTTGACGTGACTAAGTCTGCAGTAGCAGAGAAACGACTGCTATTCGAAATGACTTTAAAATATTCAGTTTTCCTGTTATGCAATCTATGTTTTTTACCTTTGTAGAAATCCTGATACCCTGACCAACAACTAGTCTAACGCCGGGTGTCTGTTAAATAACGTAACATCTCAAACTGGCAACAAATTAATTGCTTCGACAAATCGCATCGTCTCTTGAAAATCGGCCTGCATAATATATTAATTAAAACAATTGCAAAGCGCAAATTTTTCTGTAGATATAATCAAATGCGATAGAAATTTATTTATGCCACAGAAATCATAAACCTATTTCGATAAATACCCCCCGTACAGACTCTGGGGAGAGGAATAAATGCTTTTCAACGTAACAACGTGTAGTTGAATTGCTGCAATTGTAGCATTCTTTTCACATTTGTGTCAACCTTTTGTTGTTAATTACTCAGTCTTTTAAAGAGGTTACGTAACTACATTTAATTATACGCTATGAATATTTCTATAAATATGGACGTGGAAGCATTTTTGGCTATTTCACCTTTTGGACAGCCGTTGTCTTGATACACTGCATTCGATCGAGGAGTACGTTCCCGTATTTTATTTTTGTTTTTTTTTTTGGGTCCCAATGGGTCTTTTACTCCGGGTTTTCGTACCGGGTAATGTATCATTCCTTTGATTCTACTTTCTGTCGCGTTCCATATTATTTAAATGTTCTTTTATGTAGAAATTATAGCGGGGCTCCCACGCGCGCTTCGCAGGGCGTTGAAACGCTCATACGCGCCTATCTCGGTTCAGCTGTGATGCGGAGTAGGACTGGAACTAGTTCGCCTTTCCGCTCTCGATCCGCTGTCAGGGCAAGAAAAATCGCCCTGGAGGTAGTTTCGGATCTTTAGATCGCTGCAATCTATAATTAGACTTGATATTTGGCGTATTTCTATGCGATATACAGAAAATATTTACATGATATTTGATAGTTAGTCTTATAAGTTAAGGTGTTTTTCCCCTTTTATGTTTATGTACAAAATGTATTGTCAAAATGGCCTATCGAATATTACAGGTTGAAGGTCGCGTTTTATCTTGCCAGTCAAAACCAAATGATAATAAAAGGCTACAAAAAATATGTACTGGTTTAATAAATTTTGTTTGTACATGCAAATTTTTAGAGTGAACTTTTATGAACCTTTAAGGATTTTTTACTTCTGAGGTGACGACTTCATAATGGCGATATCACGGTTTTTGTTTTGTACGTTGGCGTTTAGCTTGTTAGTAAATAAAAGATTTCATTCGCCGAATTTAGCGATTTGTCCGGCTTTTTTTTAATATGCACTAAGATTGTAAATAATTTTTTATTTATTTTTAAAGTTCTACTAGAAAATTGCATTCGAATGATCTCGTGTGCCAGTCTTTACATAAACAACAACAAATTCTGCCGGCTTCACTGCAGTGTAAATCTAAAGGTTGTATTGTACAGAAACGGAATGAAGCCTATGGAGAAATTTGCTTTCAAATCCCCACAAAGATTTCACAGTAAAATTAAACCATACATTGTGTTTGTTATTATGATATTTCTAGGATAACAGTGGCCTGAAAAGACTACTAGAACACACACTGAAAGATAAACGACTTCATAATACTGTGAATATGAAGAAGAACATGAAGAGGTCTTAATTTGATTGCAAGTAGAATCAATTAAGACTTTGCAGCATTGTATTTTTGTCGTCAGAGGCTAAAGTGTGGTGTTGCACACTTGTACTCTTACCATGGATGAAATTATCCAAAACCAATACTGCTTTTACCGATTATACATGTTATTGCTGAATTAATTTCTGCAATATAACTGTGATATCGCAGGTGAGTACCCCGATAAACTTGTACAAATTGTTGGTGCTTTTTACACATCAAACTCTTTCGAGTGGATTCGCATCCCTGTTGTCTTTCCCGGCAGGCTGGCCAATTGGCTTGCCGTTTGTTACATTTCAGTTTTATGATTAAGAATTTGTTCATGCTTAGCGTACGTATATCGAGTTATGGATGCACGCGGGAAGTTTGGAGAGCACGAGGCGATAGCCGAGTGCAACTCTAGCTTCTTGAGTGCTCTCCAAACTTCCCAAGTGCATCCATAACTCGACATACGCACAGCTTAAAGCATGAGAAAATTCTTTTATAACATAACTGACAAAAATGCTTGCTTTTTGATCAACTGCAAAATTCTCGTAACTCGTGCCACAGAAAAACAAACGCCTCTACTGGCTGGCTACAAACACGCCACAATCGCCTAGTTTGAAAGAAAATTCTTTCTGTAAAACTGAGAAAGAAAATTTGCTTATTTATTCGTTAACGATCAATTGAAACTAAGCAGAAACAAAGATGAAAGTGTTTCAGACATTTTTATTTGCAGTATGAAGATTACGTGAAGAGATTTTAAAAAAAATTATTTGGAGCCGTTTTGGAGATATACAATTAAGAAAGCGCTAAAAGTCCAAATTCTGAATGAAGTTGGACTTACACAGGTGCTGGCAAAACAGGTTAGTTTTCAAGATCGCAAGAACGAAAGTACACCAAAATTTCTTAGCATCAAAATATGATATTAAGCAGCATTCTGACGCTACTTAAGAATATTTTGAGTCATTAATAACGTTTTTATTAAATAATCTATCACGGCTATTGAAAATTTAAGGTTTGAAATATATTTTCGGTTTAGTCGAATTCAAACATACATAATGTTTTACTTCTTACGGAGATTGTTTGCTAAACACCAAACTTTAAGTTCCTACTGTTGGATTTTCAGTAGCAGGTCTAGATCACATAAAATTCGGCTTTTATCAATTTCAAAGTTTTTTGTTTATTGTTGTCATAGTAATATCGACTAAGTTAACAAATTTCAATCCATAGCCAACTACTGGTGAAAATTTTATAGCGACCAGACAAGGAAAAAACACTTTTAAGGCGATTGAAAAATATCGGTATGGCCTCTGAAAAACTGTATCGAAACACCTTAACTTTACCTAAATCCACCTTGATCAAACATGGCTGAAGAAGAAGTTGAACCCTCTGCATGCATTGACTAGGCAAAATGCATTTTGTGCCAAGAGAAGACAATAGAGGCCTTGCAGTGCACGGGAAACATGAATATGGCAGTGGCTATCATACATCAGCAAACAATATTTTGCGTTTTAATGAACTTAGATGTTTGCCAACCCATTAAAGAATTAGAGATTGCAAAATTGGAAGAAGGAGATGAGATTTTAGCGACGTCTATCAAACGAAATGTTAAATGGCACAAGACCTGAAGCAATACGTTTAAAATGGCAACAAGCAGCTAGAGAAGAAGAAAAGTCTTAAAAACTCTGTCTTTTGCCAACTAAGTTTATACGAAACAGTTTTGGGAGGACTTCCGGTAAGTCTCAGAAGCTGTTGCTGTTGTTGCTTTTTTGGTTTTGTTTTTCTTTTTGGTGACGATGCTTCAGGTACTCTTCACCAAGCCTCAACATTTAACATGGGTTCAAGATCTAGAGTTCGTAAATGTGCGATTCAACTCCAGGACAGAGTGCTACTTGCCAAACTGAGTGCCGGTGATCTAATTTCCCAAGAAGCAGTGTTCCATTCAAGTTGCTTGGTAATATTGTACAACAAAGCCCTGAAGGTGGAGAGGAAAAACTCCTCCAAGGCATCGCGTTGGCACCGTTAGTTGACAAATTACTTGAGGCAATACAATAAAATACAATACAATACAATAACTTTTATTTCGACAGAATGGTAGTTAAAAAGCGTTGCCGCTTATGGGGTCGTGCATATAAGCTAACTAAAACCAAACTAAAGCAATAAAAGTATACTAAAATCGTCTTAATAATATAAAAAATATCGTTATCATTGTGAGGCACTGTTGGTGGAGATTCAGCTCGAAAATCAAAATTACGCACATTTAGAGGATATTCTAGTGCAATTTTTCAGTAACGTTGAATGTCTTTGCAGGGTCAGGAATAAGAAGGTTCCACACAATAGATGCCTTGTGCGCTATTGAATTTTTCGTGAAATATGTGTTAAAGAGTGGCACTATTTCGTATTCTTAGTTCGTAAGTTAAGCATTGGAGAAGTGTTCTTGGTTAATATATGCCCCATGGAAGGAGGAGAGCAATCATAAGAGATCTTATATGCCAATGTTGCCAACTTAACTTTGTACATAAAGTGTAAAGAATCCCATTTGGCTATCTTAAGTATTTCTACAGTAGGCATATCTCGCGAAAGGCCGTATATTAACTTAGCAGCTCTACAGTGTAGTGATTCCAGAGCAAGGATCCCATCCCTGTTGGCAAAACTCCGCCATATCAGCACTGCATAGAATACGGAGGTTAAGATTATCTTAAAATATAAGTCTAGGAGTATATTACGTGGTAAAAATTAACTACGCTTTAGTCATGAATATTCAATCAAATTTGGTCTCACAATTATTGAGCATTAATACAGATTCAGGTTTGCCCTGCTTAATCGCGTGCTTCTAATCAGTTTTAAGCTTATTTAAAATCCTGATGCCTAATTTATTTGTATCTAAAGCTTTCTTTGTAGTAAGGATTGTAGGGTGGTGCACTAGGCTGAATTTCACCATAACTTGGCAGAGACGATTCGTAACGTGGTGGTATGCCACTTAGCTGCGTAGAGGTACCAGGTTCAGGGGTGTAAGGAGCCTTGTAGGGTTGAGGTGGCGGGCTATGCACTACTGAGCTGGGTGCTGGTGGTGGAACTCCTCGTCTAATACATCCAGTCTTTGCAGTGGTCTCTGGGATTGTTTTCCTCTTGAATAATTTCACCGCAATCAGTATAATAACGACAATGAAACCAAGTACCCCCAAAATAATGCCAGCAATAACACCAGCAGACATTCCACTTTTGTTACTACCTTCAGCTTTGTCATCTTTATCTTTCGAAATATCTGAGCTTCCGGTGGCTCTTGTCCCTGTAAATGAAAGGAAAAAAGGTCAAACTATTACCAACAATAAGGTGTACTATGCCTTTACGTTAGTGTAGAGCGGAACTTGGGAAGCCCTTACCAATTTGCATTCTTGCAACCTTGCTCTAAATTACAATCCTAAAGTTATTACCGTAGTTATTCGCCTATAAGCCGAGACCCTAAACTTTTTCATATCAGCAGCTGTTAGATTGTAATGAAAAATAAACGCAAAGCATTTGGCTATAAGCCGAGAACCAATATTTCCAAAGTACTCCACGCGTGTCATTAAGTGAGATGAATTAACATAAACCGAAGACAAAAGAAGCTTCCCTCTCGGGAAACACGGAACCATAAATAGGTTATGTACATATTCATTAAGTCCAATTTACTCACTTGTTATTCGTCGTTTAATTGAAAGCAACGACAAATCACAGATACCGTAAGTTGAATTTAATGTGATCTGGGCTTACATGCTTAAAGTAAATAAATAGAACCACGCGTGACATGACAAAACATTCACCTGAGTTCAGAATCCTGTCTCAAACATCGCTCTCTTTGAAAGTTATCGTAATCGATCATAATGCCAAAAGCTCGTCGTTCTTCATACAACTTAGCGTTCAAACTAAAAGTCGTTGCTGAAGCAGAGGCCGTCGAGAACAACTCCGAGATCGCTAGAGATTACGGAATCAGTGAATCGATGGTTCGTCGCTGGCGAAAAGATCAAGCAAACCCATTTAATGGTGAGCTAAAAATGTCAGCAAAGCGAAAGACGATGGGCTGCTATTCGCCAAAGTATCCTGAATTTGATCAAACTCTACTGGACTGGTTTTCAGAGCAGAGAAGTCAAGGCTTCCGCTTCTTTAAAACAATAAAATTCTTCGACCTGTTCTCAGTTTAATTTGTTGTAAAAATCGCTCGGCTTATAGGCGAATAACTACCAATTTCAATTCGTATTTAGACTATATTTTACTCAACAGGATGTCTTTTAAATATACTTTCTATATTCTGCCCTTGACTAATATGCATGAAGTAAGAGGGATGTTGACGCACAAAAAAGACCCAACCGAAGCGTTTTCGAGAACTGTAACCTCTTTAAATAGATTTTCGTAACATGAGTCAAGATTGAAACCATTATGAAGCCTCTGGCTTAAGGATGGAAATACAAATGTCGATGTGGAACTAGGAGCTCGTGGGCAGATGAAAATGAAAGAGAGATGAATGAATTTGTAAGTGCAGGTATAATACAAAGCGAAATGATGGTGCAGATGTAGCAAATATGAATGTGTAGGCACTAGTGAAAGCAGATTGGTAAAGAAGAACTTGCAAGTACGGTGAGGCTATGGGCACAGATGCATCAGAGGTAAAGTGTAAGTGTGGAAGCAAACGCAGAAGAGAAACGACGACCGGAAATACGTCTACTTTTCGCAGGCTACTATTCACCGAGATTGAAATTTAAAATAATTGTTTTAGTATATACACACGAACTAATCTCAACAAAATCAGAGAGGAAACCATTAAAAGTACGATTTGTTTGACGGATCAAATCACGCGAAAGTTTAAAAATAGATCTTTGTAGAATTTTCAAACACTTCGCAAACAACAGCGAATTGTTCTCACAATTATTGAGCATTAATACAGATTCAGGTTTGGCCGGCTTAATCGCGCGCTTCCAATCAATTTTACGCTTACTTAAAATCCTGTTGCTTGATTTATTTGTATCTAAAGCTTTCTTTGTAGTAAGGATTGTAGGGTAATAAACTAGGCTGAGTTTCACCTTAACCTTGCGGAGACGATTCGCAACGTGGTGTTAGTATGTGTAATCAAATGGTGACGAGTGAATTAGGGAATAATTTCATGCGCGTTTTGTCTAAATCCGTATAATTTCACGAGCCTTTAGGCTAGGGAAATTATTGGGATTTGGACAAAACGCAAGTGAAATTATTCCCTAATTTCACGAGTATACCATTTGATTACTTATTAATGTCATGGGTGACGAATTACGTTAGCAATCGAGGATTTTAGACTTGTTTATCCTGGATCGTATCGATCGATCGTGAACTCCACTCTCTGAAACGTTTAGAGCTGAAATTTGGCTTACGTTTTCAGAATGTTTGGACAACATGCCTCTAAGAATCCTTCTTGATTTGCTCTTTTGTGTGTTCAGGTTTTCTAAAGTGTCTTTTTATGCCCTGACATCTTCATTCATGACATTTTAAAACTTCGTCGCAATCTTGAAACGGAAAAGTACGGCAGGTTGGCATGACAATTTTGTAATTTCACATGTGAAATTACAAATTAACGCTGAAATTTCGCCCCAAAATTAAGGTGTAATTCGTCACCTATGATTTTAATGCCCGATAGCCTGTTAGCTGCACATCCTCGGAGACCCAGGGGCAGATAGTGGGGACGAGGAAAAGTCTAAACGGGCAGAAAAATATATGGCACGAAGAAAAGTAAAGAACGATGTGTTTTCTGGCACCAATCAGAAGCCAGAACGGCGGCGACCGTTTGGAACTGGTCTTGTAAGACATTGTCCCCAGGGGCTCTTCTCGCTGTTCTTTACTTTTCTTCGTGTCATATATTTTTCTGCCCGTTTAGACTTTTCCTCGTCCCCACTATCTACCCCTGGGTCTCCGAGGATGGTTAGCTGCATAGCCGCATAGCGTCATCACAACAATGAAACCAAGTACCCCCAAAACAATGCCAGCAATAGCACCAGCAGACATTTCCACTTTTGTTACTACCTTCAGCTTTGTCATCTTTGTCCTTCGGAATGTCTGAGCTTCCGGGGGCTCTTGTCCCTGTAAATGAAAGAAAAAAGGTCAAACTATTACTAACAAACTATTATTATTATTGCCCATTAACAAGACTCTGCTATAATGGGGTGTACTATGTCTTTAGGTAAACTAGTGTAGAGCGGAACTTTGGAAGCCCTTACAATTTGCATTCGTCCAACCTTACCCTAAATTACAATCCGAAAGTTAGTACTCTATTACCAATTTCAATTCGTATTTTAGACTATATTTTGCTCAACAGGATGTCTTTTAAATATACTTTCTATATTCTGCCCTTGACTAATATGCATGAAGTAAGAGGGAAGTTGACGCACAAAAAAGACCCAACCGAAACGTTTTTGAGAACTACCTCTTAAAGTTGAGTTGAGTTAAGATTAACACCATTAATGAAGACTCTGACGTAAGGATGGAAATACAAATGTCGATGTGGAACTAGGACCTCGTGGCCGGACAAAAATGAAAAAGAGATTAATGAATTTGCAGGTGCAGGTATAATAAAAAGCGAAATGATGGTGCAGATGTAGTAAATATGAATGTGTAGGCACTAACGAAAGCAGAGTGGTAAAATTGAACGTGCAAGCGCGGTGAGGCTGTGGGCACAGAGGCAGCAGAGGTAAAGTGTAAGTGTGGAAGCAAACGCAGAAGAGAAAACACATAGGTGTTGGGACAAAAGTGGTATTACCAACCATAGAAGTTCAGTTATGGAAGCAGAAGAGGTAAACATGAAAGTACAGGTGTGGAGCAAAGCATCATAGACTGAAATGACTTCAGTTGTAGAAGCTGAAGTGAGTGATACAGATGTAAGTGCAGGTCTGGAAGCAGAAACAGTATGGAAGTGCGCCCAGGTGTGGGTACAGAAACAGGAAAAATGGAAGTGCAGGAGTAGGAACAGAAGCAGAGGAGAAGGAAGTGCAGGTCTAGGCACAGAAACAGCGGAGATGACTGAGTGCAGGTGTGGGAGCTGACACAGTAAAGATGGAAGTGCAAGTGTGGGTACAGAAGCAGTAAAAATGGAAGTGCAGGTGTTGGAGCAGAAACACTAGAAATGAAGGTGTAGGTGTGCGAGCAGGACCAATCAGTAAAGATGGAAGTACAGGGGTGGTAACAGAAACAGAAGAGATGGAAATGGACAGTATAAAACACGTGGACTGGGGACTGGGTATAAAACACGGACTAGGTATTTAATGTGGACTACGGACTACTTTGGTAAAAACTGTGCTAATTGGTTCTAGGTAAGGTAAAATAAGAACAAAAGATCGCTAAATAGCACAACACTTGAGTTTAAGTTATAAATACTCCTAGACGTTCTTGGAAGAGGAGTGCCACCCTGTTCTACAAATCCTGAGCCTGACCAAAATACTATTTTCTACACTCATTTGTAGACGTGGTCTCGGTCTTTAACATCCGTAGGTGTAAATCATGTCATCGTCGCTTAGAATATATAACGTTGGATGATATATTTCGGTTATTATCCACGTATAGGTGAGCATAACCCCTGCCCTTTAAATACAGCTTTTTTGCCTCGCGGAATGCCTCTATATTAACATTCTCGTCTCAAGGCTTTGAAATGGAATTGTGGCATCTAAAAGAATTCAACCTCTCACTAACACCGATACCATTTTTTTTTTTTTTTTTATTTTCTATTCAGTGCCTCTCAATTTCATACCTAACGAAACAGTAGAAATAGAAGTGCAGATGTGGGAGCAGAATCAAACAGTAAACATAGAAGAAGTGTGAATGAGTGATCGCTGAGATTAGAGTATTACAGCTGTACTTGTAGGTGAAGAAACAAACAGTTAAGAGGGAAGGGCAGACCTGGTAGCAGATACAGTAAAGTTCAGGTGTTGGTGCAGAAACAAACAGTAAAGTTAGAAGTGCAGGTTTAGTAGCAGAGACAGTAAAGATGGAAGCGCAGTTTTGGATGCAGAAACAAACAGTTAAGATTGAAGTGGAGGTGTGGCAGCATGCATAGATAATAAGGAATGAAGTGAAGGTCTGTGAGCAAAGGTAGCAGAGGGAGGAGAGGGAGTAGAGATGAAAGGGTGCCCAGGCGTGCCCATGTTTTAGCTTGTTTTTAAATTTGGAATTATTTGGAATGAATAATAAAAGCAAAATTCTTCAAAGCCAACGAAAGTCGAATTCAATAATTGCTAGTTATTGTTTCGTCAAAAACCGTAATGATTGCGTGACTATGAACATTGATTTAGTTAAAGTTTAAAGGGATTATGTTTGATGACGTTGATTGACATTGATTCTATTCATTGATTAAAAAAGCATTAGGTTCTTGTATTTCAAACCAGTTTTCACTATAATCGGAGCGAGGAAGACGTTTATAGTCTGTTTACAAATCTGCTAACCTGTAAAGTGCGACTGAAGAACGTTTAAGAATCTGCTAACCAGTTTAAGGCTAACCCGTTTTAAGCTACGACCCGCCACAGAAGTGAGTAAAGTTTGATTGTGAATTTAGAGTTTCTAATTGAGGTATTTTCAGCGAATCGTTGTTCTAGAGATTATAAGTAAGTTGCGTAACAACGAATTGTATTGCTCTGTTTCAGATCGAATAATACAATTGCTTCAATTGCTACAAACGTTAGTACCAATAAACATCAAGTGATTGATTATACGATATGTGGTGGTCGTTGGAATAACCAGTGTATGATTACGTAAAACAGTTATCCCTCTAATAATGATAGCATCTGTTACCTTCCTTTCCTCCGTAACATGAATTGATATTGGTGCAGTATTTTTTATTAAGAGGAGCGTCGTGCTTATCGCGGACACACCAGTAACAGCCCACAACTCCATCACAAGAGTTCGAATTTAACTTTTTGTCGCACTGAGGATCAAAGCACTTCAGTAAACCCTTTATGGAAGGATCCTTTACTTGTTCAGAAGGGACAACGGGCGCTGGTACTGGGCAAATAGACACACTGTCGGCAAAACAAAAAGGGAGGAAACGTTCACCTTTTCTGTTTTGAATATTACTGGATAAAGGTTCACCTGGGTAGGTATTTAGGTAAAGCCTTAACGGAAGGATCACTTACCTGATTTCTGGGTTAAGCTAAGGAAACAAATCATATTAATAATAAAATACTGCCAGAAATGAAATATAGCTCATAAAGCGAGGTATTCTCTTAAAAATTATTCGATGAGAAAATATAAACTTAAGGTATTGAAATCACGAAGCCTACCTTGTCATTCATACCCTATGATTATGAAATGATAAGATATACATAGCGGTTTATTTTAGTCCTAGTACAGCTGTACATTTAACATAATGCCAAATTTAGTTGAAGAATCCAATATCTGTTTTTTTTTTATTATTATTATTTGTATGTTTTTGTTTTGTTTTGTTATTGTTTTTCATTTTGTTTATTTTTTTATTCTTGGTAAATATTCGTGGCCAATTTATCTTTCGATCTGGCACATACCCTACGTTTAAAGCAACGCTCTAGAAAACAGTGTACGGTGATAAGCTCTGCATTGGTTGCATTGTCAACAGATGAACAATAATAAGTTAAAAAAGCTGATGTACTTGTAAAATAATCAATCAATGTGATGGTCTTATCATTTTAAAATGTTCTTACTTGCTAGCTGGAAATTCATTTCTGCAGTAATAAAAGTCCAGTTGTGAAATGCATGGACACTCACAACTTGACACCGGTGGCCTGGAGCATTCTTTGTTGGTTCCGCATGTGATGCATCTCCCAAATAAACAGGATTCATCGTGTTTTTTGATACCTAAAAGAGAACGACATTTTAAGATTAAGGCAAAGTTTTCACTGAATCTCATGGTAGCTTTTAAGGGTTTCTAACTTCTAATATCTGGCGGAATTAAAATGAGAATTTTGTCCCACATCACTTTATTTTTAAGAGAAATCTCACCTAAAAATGCATTACTTCCAGCAACTTTAACAAGCTGATATTGCCTACATCGCTGTCCAGTTTTCAGTTCGTTGAGGCCTCGAAACGGAATGTTTAACTCGAAGAAATTTTCCGTGTTAATCTTTTCCAAGTTTCTACATTTTTTCTTTACCAAATGTCCTTTCTGTAAAAGGTCCTCGGCTATCTCTTTTTCTTTTGCTGTGATGTGGACGTACTCCAGATCTTTTGCTTTAATGTCTGGCGACAAAAAATCTTTGTGCATGACGAGAAAACCAGCTCCGTCTAACACAAAGCATTCGTAGTTGCCATCTTTGCAGCTGGGAAAAGTGTCCGTTAGGAGTCTGACAGAAGATATGTATTTTAATTTAGTATACTTGTGAAAGTCTGTTCGTAAACGTAACATAATCTTCGCGATAAAAGGTGTTCTTAAGAAAAGGCCTTACTGACTCTTATACGGCACTGTAAAAAAAGATAAATCACCTCAGTAGATACTTTTTGCTAACTGACATAAAAAAAAATACACCGAAAAAAAGCAGGATAAATAACTTACTTATAAAAATAAGACAAAGGAAAGTCAGCACCCATAACACCAATGACCTGGTCATTTGCGCTGTGTTTGTGATTAGGTTCACCGCGGTATATGGTGTGGGAAGCGGTTATAACTACTCCTGATCCAAATGCGTCTATGTAAGGAGTGGACAAAGAAACACGTCCCGTGTTTCTTAACGCGGCATGGTACCTATTGTAAAAAAAAAAACACAAACATATCCAGTTAGTAAAACTAAAGTATCGTCCTCCACATTATTTCGCGAATAAGGTGTGTTTATTACCTCAGGGACTACAACGGATGGTTAGGGTGGGAAAGTCTGCGATTATTTAAAGGGTAAAGAGTCATTCTTTTACGTCTGTAGCTCGAAATGATCATCTGGCTAAGAGCATTGAGGCCCACGATGCGCTCACTTCACCCCCACCCCCCCCCCCCCCCCTCTCTCTCTCTCTTTCTCTCTCTCCATCATTGCTTTTTAAAGCTTTACGGAAAGTAAACAAGCTGAAAGGCAGAATTTGAGGTCGCAACTGGGAATCGAACTCGGGACCTCCCGCACTGATGGCCGCGCACTAACCCGTGCTAATCCTAAATCTTTCGAATTAACTAGGCGTCTTCTCTTTAAGAACTGCTTTTACGTTGTGATAAACACATTTTGGCAAACTCTCAATGACAGGCGGATATAATGCCATAAACTGTATGAGGTTAAGGCATTTTAAAAAGTGGCGTTATATCCGACAGTCATTTAGAGTATGCCAACATGTGTTTATCATAACATGAAAGTAAAAATGCAATCATCACATCTCTTTGTACCAAAATAATATAACTTGTTAATAGTACCAAGATCTCGAGAAGAAGACCTAGTTTTGAGGAAGGAGGACTAAAATAATTTTTAATTATTACCATGGTCGTTTTGTTGGATCAAATGATTTTGCAATCAGTGTCCCAGGTGTTAGCCTAAACACACCGTTGGCTGTGCCAAAATATCTCCACACTAAGTACTTTGTATAGTCCGCCTTTTCGCGTAACCAAATGCCATTCACCTTGCTGGAAACCAGCACTGTGTCTCTAACGCCTGGTTTGAACCCAGGATTAATCGCGCTTGAACTTGTCATGTACGATTTGTATGACTTCACTCGGGACACCGTCTCGTCTAAGCCTAAGTAGGTATAAGGGTCTGCAAAGGCCTCAGCACCAAACTTCACAACAGTTGTTCCTTCAAATGAGTGAAAGGTTTAGGTTAGAAGTTTCAAACCATGGCTTACTGAAAGGAACTTTGAACGTAGTTAAGTCTCAACGAGCGATCAACATTTCCTGGGAACAGTGCACCATTAACATCACAAGTCATAGATTTTACAATGTCATGCCTGCTCAAAGACTCTTTGCGGATAAAAAGTTTTATTGTTTGAAATCATTTGACCTCGGGACGGGAGATATGTCCAGGATCGATCTTGTGAGCAAAAATTTGCTAGCAAATGTTTTTCGCAATTCTCGAAAAAGAAATAATTGAAAAAAATTATGTCAGAAAATCACTTACAAATATCACAAAAATCGCAAAAATAACAAATCTAACAAGAATCAAGACTTAAAAAAACAGAAGCCAAGAAGGACCCCGAAATGTCCGCAAATATCGCAAAAATCGCAAAGTAACAAGGATTTTACTTGCTAGCTGAAATCGCCCATGACAAATATTGCAAATATCGCAAAAATAACAAATCTAACAAGAAGCAAGACTAAGAAAGCGAAGACGCCAAGAAGGGCCCCGAAATGTCCGCAAATATCGCAAAAATCGCAAAAGTAACAAGCCAGGATTTTTCATGCTAGCTGAAAACACCCATGAGAAATGTTGCAAATATCGCAAAAATAACAAATCTAATATATAGATTTAGCCAGGGCTAAAAGCGAAGCTCCTATTAATAAATTTATTATTTAAATCAAACAATAAACTTGTAATCCACAAATCAGTTAACTTAAGGGGAAATTCATAAGGGAAAGGCTAAGTGATTTTATTTAGAGTGAAACATCTTACATCGAGTTGGCCTATAACGTATATAACGTATATAATTAATCTGTCCATCAAGCAAAGAACTTTTCCTGATAATCTAAACATCGCTAAAGTGATTCCTATCTTTAAAAAGGGATCCCGTTCCGTGGCTGTGCGATAATTATAGACCAATATCAGTTCTTCCAGTATTAAGTAAAGTTTTTGAAAAATGTATTTATAATCAACTTATATCTTATTTTTTGTCTGAAAATATGGGTTTAAGCCAATATGGGTTTAAGCCAATATGGGTTTAAGCCAGGCAGTACCAATGTGGACTGTCTTGTTGATCTCATTGAAGAAATCTCTACGTGTCTAGCTAGATCAAGGAGATTATGCTGTATCAATATTTTTAGATTTGAGTGAAGCATTCGATACCGTCAATCATTCTATTTTATTATCAAAGCTATTGTCCTATGGCATTCAAAAACCTCATATCGACTGGTTCAAATCGTATCTTAATAAAAGAAAGCAGAGAGTTTTTGTAAATGGTAACATTTCTGACACCATGCCAATTACTTCTGGTGTACCCAAAGGATCAATTTTAGGATCATTGTTATTTTTTATATATATAAACGACTTTACTCAATCTTCTGATTTTTTCTCTATGAGACTATTTGCAGACGATACCTCTTTAACAGCTTCAGCTAAAAATATAGATGAACTCTTATTTGAGATAAATAAAGAACTACCTAATATTTATGACTGGCTATGTGCAAATAAATTAACCTTAAATCTAAGAAAAACTAAATATCTTATCTTTCAACCTCGTCAGAAAAAAGTAGATTATAATTTATTATTTCCGCTATCGATAGCTGGACAATGCTTAGAGCAAGTATCCAAAATTAAATACTTAGGTATCTATATTGACAGCCACCTATCCTGGCATGATCATATCGACTGTGTGTGATAGAGTCAGCAATTACAGATTCCCCACTCAAGAATTAATATTCGAAAGTTCTGCCCCACCGTCATTGGTAAATACTATTGGAATGATCTCCCCCTTCATATTCGCAATATATCATGAAAAATCCTGTTCAAAAGGGTACTTAAAATATATTATCTTGCTCAGTATTGACTTTTGTGTGTGTGTGTGTGTGTTTTTTTTTTTTTTTTTTTTTTTTTGTGAAAAACAAAACTACAAAAGAACAAAGTCAATCTTGTTAAAGGGCCATGATTAGTTCACTTTTATGTGCCCTTCTCCATTCTAATTTTCTTCTTTTATTATTATTATTATTATTATTATTATTATTATTATTATGTGCACGTAGGTTAAGCAACTATTGTATTATTGAATACAATTACTGTATTACTGTACAATTAATGTATTATTATTGTACAACTAATGTATTAAAGGATGGAGTAAAAAAATAAAAACAAAAACAAAACAAAACATAGCAATCATCTTCGATCACATTCAAGAGCCGTAATGGTTCTTGATCACAGTGGATTATACCTGGAAAACAAATTCTTGGAAAACAAATCAGGCCGAATTTTTTGCTTTCGACAAGTTTACTTTATGAAATCTTGCCAACAAATCCGGGGATATGTAAACCAACCTTTTATACTTTTTACACATCACATCTGAGGTGAAACCGTACTATTTATCATACAGACCTCGAGCGCAGTGAACATTAAAAGAGTTATGCTTCAACATAAATAATTTATTGGTTTTTTTTTTTATTTAAGGGTTTTATAACGATGTATAATCTTGAAAAGCGTTTGATACACGCGGCAAAAAGATAACTCCTGCAAGCGATGTTCATGAACGACTGACAACAAACATGCAGCACAGCGATTTAAATTGCAAGAGAGAGTACTAATAATCACTAAAACAAATATAATTCGGTTAAACATTTACAGACACAACAACTTTATGTTTTAAGCCGGCCTCGCGGTGTTTGCTTTTCTCAAAGATGAACTCGAGGCAAGAAAATCGCTCAAAGTTTTCTTTCTACAGCCAAATTTATAACTAAATATTCTTCGGAACGTATTCTTCTATTTGCGGTGAGAAAATGTATCTAAAGGCTCTTTTTAAGTCCGGTAAGCTTATATCAAACCTGATATTAGGTCGGTTCATTGTCTCAAATCTAACAAACGTCAGTGAAACGTGCATAAACTTGCCGCATAAATTGTGCTCGACTACATGAAATTAGATATAAAAAAAAACTTCAAATGCAATCATTACTCAGGCTTACCTTTCGAGATGTGGTTCGTAAAAGCTATCAAGTAACGCGAGAGTCGCTTGAGAATTTTGAATCCTCTTTAATACGCATCAAGCAAGGTGAAAAACGAAAACGATGCCATCCGAAATCGGATTTCCGACTTTGACAAGCGACGCATCTCTCAACCAAAAAACCAATGAACAAACTAGCCATGAATAACAGACTTGATAGCAGTTGTATTTCATTTTGTACATCCAGTGGAAAAAGACAGTTAAAAACATCACAAGTTTACACAAAACTCTGTCAGCTTCAGCTGTCAAAGTAAACAAGTTTCAAGATGCTGCATAAATTTTCCGCATGAACTCACCTGTCAAATTTTGACAAATCAGAGCATAAAAATTGGCGTAGAGCGTGACCAACGCGTGACCTTGGTGAGAAAAGGTCTTCCTAGCCTGTATTGTTACATAACTTGCTGAATTTTCGCGACCATGGTTAGTTTGAAATCAAACTCTTAATAGTGCGGGGTCATCATGATATAAACACGGCATATTTCATATAAATTTAAAAAAATAATAAACTTGAGCCTGCAATCATCTGAAAACCAGTAACTTGTCAGCGGATAACTTCAAAAAAGTACTCGACCTCGATGGGTCGACACCTGAGCCCGCGATACGGTCAGGTGATACTGGTCAGCGGATACCTTGTTTTGACAGCTGTCAATTGATCACAATATTGATGTGCAATCAGTTTCCTCCTGGGCTTCCTGGGCTCCCAAAGTTGTTAGAAATTGTGAAAGTAAACATTGGTTTTCCTGTGGTGCGGACGGACGGCGGGCGGGCGGGTGGGCGGGCGGTCGGTGTACGGTCACGTGATTACCAAATTTTCTGGGATGGGTAGATTACCATAGCTATGGGGCTACGTCCACGCGCGCGCTTCGCGCGCGCGAGGAGCTCCGCTAACAAGAATCAAGACTTAGAAAGAGAAGAAGCCAAGAAGGGCCCCGAAATGTCCGCAAATATCGCAAAAATAGCAAAGTAACAAGGATTTTTCTTGCTAACTAAAAACATCCGTGACAAATTTAGTGTTCTGCAGTATGCCAATAATGGGTCGGACTGTATCTGTGACAATGTAATTTTCATTTTTTGGGTTTTTTGTAGCTTCAAACGTCCACGGGTATTTCTTAAATCAGAGGTTGTAAGTGAAGCAATCATGTTATCACATTTTGTATTTGTATGGCCTACGTCTTTTGGTCTCTTTTCTCGGTGGTTTTGTTATAATTGTTCATAATTCATGAGTAATAGAACGAAGCACACATCAATGAACAATTGGATGAATTGTTATTGAAAATAAATGGATTGGCAAACACATATAAATAACATTCATTGGGGTAGTTGTTGTTTTACTATAAGCCTTGATTTAAAAGGGAAGGATTAGCAAATCACTGGCAATCCCTGTTTAAAAAACGTTGGGTATTGCACAGCAACATTCACTGTATAATGCCCATTTTCTTTCCCCCAATGTGCTATTCTTGATATTTTGGAACGATTGTTATGGTGGGTTCTTGGCCATGAAAAGTTCTGCTACCCCTGCCCCCCTCCCCCCCCCCCCCCTTTTATTGCTTAAAATTTGCCCCCTTCTGTGAGCGACACTCCTTTCTATGCATTGTTCTGTGTGTTGATGGGAGAACGAAGCATACACTTATTGATATTACAGTATTTTCCTAAGGTCAGTAATTATAAATAGTGTCACATTTGTAACTCATGATTTCATTTTCGCGAAAATGGAACGCATTACAAAATTACTGGACAAGAACGTATTCCAGTTGAGATAACCATTAGTATTATGGAAAAAACAGTGATACGCGGGTGTTCTTGGCCCCTTTCTTGCCCTTCAACAATTCTTGCCTATTCTTGTTACTCTAGCCAATTTGTGGCATTTTGCCATATTTCGAGGCTCTCCTTGCCCTTTTTCCTTTCTAAGTGTACAATTCTGTTAAATTTGTTATTCTTGCTATTTTTGCCATATTTGTTGCTCAATCTTTTCACATAGCATGAAAAATTCCTGTTACTTTTGAGATTTTTGCGATATTTGCGGACATTTCGGGGCCCCTCTTGGCTTCTTTTCTTTCTAAGTTTGAAATTTTGTTACATTTGTTATTTTTGCGATATTTGTAATACTTGTCATGGGTGTTCTCAGCTAGCATGAAAAATCCTTGTTACTTTTGCGATTTTTGCGATATTTGCGGACATTTCTGGGCCCTTCTTGGCTTGTTCTCTTTCTAAGTCTTGATTCTTGTTAAATTTGTTATTTTTGCGATATTTGCGATATTTGTCATGGGTGTTCTTAGCTTGCAAGAAAAATCCTTGTTACTTTTGCGATATTTGCGGACATTTCGGGGCCCTTCTTGGCTTCTTTTCTTTCTAAGTTGGAAGTTTTGTTACATTTGCTGTTTTTGCGATATTTGCAACATTTGTCATGGGTGTTTTTAGCTAGCAAGAAAAATCCTTGTTACTTTTGCGGTTTCTGCGATATTTGCGGACATTTCGGTGCGCTTCTTGGCTTCTTCTCTTTCTAAGTTGGAAATTTTGTTACATTTGTTATTTTTGCGATACCTGTCACAGGTGTTTTCAGCTAGCAAGAAAAATCCTTGTTACTTTTGCGATTTTTGCGATATTTGCGGACATTTCAGGGTCCTTCTTGGCTTCTCTTTTTTTAAGTTTTGATTCTTGTTAGATTTGTTATTTTTGCGATTTTTGTGATATTTGTAAGTGACTTTCTGACATAATTTTTTCTCAATTATTTCTTTTGCGACAATTGCCAAAAACATTTGCTAGCAAATATTTGCTAACAAGATCGATCCTGGACATAAGTGCATTAATATATGAAAGGAAACGTAAAAGACCAAGGATAGAACCCTGTGGAACACCACATTTAAATATCAGATACTCAGAAGCCACACCGTTACATTCAACATACTGTTTTCGATCAGAGAGGTAGATCCCTCATACCATAGTGTTCAAGCTTGTCAATTAAAATTGCATGGTTGACTGTATGAAAAGCTTTAGGCAAGTCTAAAAAAATGCCAGCACAGTACTCCTTGTTATCTACAGATGAGGAGATTTCATCAATAAGCTGAACGAGAGCTAAACTGGTAGAATGTTGAGATCTAAAGCCATACTGATGCGAAAATAAAATATTATGTTTCTCGATAACATCAATTAGCCTATTATAAACTACCTTTTCAAAAAATTTAGAAAAACAGTGCAAAATTGAAATTGGCCTATAATTACAAAATAGGGAAGGATTGTCACTTTTATAAACAGAAACAACTCTTGCAATTTTGATCTTATCAGGGACAATGCCAGTAGAAATAGACAAATTAATTAAGAAGCAAAGTGGGGTGGATAAAATTTTGACATTGGATTTAGTATCAGACATGTTAATATGGTCAAAACCACAAGCTTTCCCAGTTTTAATTGAGGTAGCCAGTTTCTCAATTTCCAGTAGATAACGCAGGTGGTTTCCTCTAACACGTATCTTTTGGATAATGATTTATCTGGTCGATAGTGATCATCCGGTGGATAGCGTTATTCACCTTTCTAACAACTGGGGTCCGCCACATAAAATTTCTATAAGTAATTACGGAAATGTGTGTACAAGCATTACAGGAGTGAAAGTTCCAACACTTAACGCTGGACTGGAGGCGGGATAAGCTTGCTGCCTCATTTTTACTCGATTGCCGTCGCACAGATCATGGTATCCTACCTTATGAGTATCTTTAGCGTTAGGCTATCACATGTATTAAGTTCATGTCAGTGAAATACAAGAAATATGAAAAAGATTGAATACTCGCCACTGGTCGGTAGGCGTCCTTTGTCTCGTGTATTTTGGCTTTAAATTTTCCCAAAACGAATGACACCATTATCGCCAAATTCATAAAAGGTTCAGTCAGAAAAATATTTTTCAGGAATTTTTAACTTCATAGTAGTTTATCAGCAATCAAGTTTTTGTTTATTCATTATTTCGTTTAACTTACCTTTAGCTGCATATCTAGAGAAGTGAGCGCAGGGTACGTCCGGCCTTACTAAATCCAAACGATGGTAGAGAAATTTAAAATCTGTTTGAAAATAAGGAAGCACAGGCAAATTACAATAAAAATTAAGATGAAAGAGTTCATGTTAAAACTAGCTTCACGCAACAAGTACCTATGATTCTTGTGGACAAACTTTGTTGAAGTACTATAAAGACTGAAAAAATGCGAGCCCTTTGCTGACTTTTTTCTGTGCCTCTTTTGTGAAATACCTGTTTAATTTGCGTGACAGAGGAGCATACGAACAAAACTCGAAAACATGAACAAATGAGGTCTAGGCTTTGGTGGACAATTTCATAGGAATCACTTGCCTTGATTTGGTGCCTTTGTTAGCAGGAACGCGGCAAAGGTTTATTTAGCACAGAAACACCACGCTAAATTACGCTTGCGGTCTCCTCTCGTCTTGCGCAACCAAGAATGTTCACTGCGACAAGACATGTTATGATGACAATAATAGAGACGATAATTATAACGATGACGATGGAGATTGTCAGACTAACGAGAAGTTCATTTGAGGAGAACTTGTTCAGGAGAATGCATTTCCGTGGAGAAAGGGAAAAGGCAAGGCGAAGCGAAGAGAAAGCGAGGGTAAGGTTATCGATAAACACGAAAGATCAGTCTTCCTTTATATTTAGAACTTTAATTGTATGTTGATAATATGGTAATGTACTTACCTGAAGGAATGCTTTGGGTTGGGAGTGTTTCATCCTTATCGCCATCTGCCACCACAATTCCAACGGTGAATTTGGTTTTGTCAACTGCTCTCCAGAAGTACGTAGATGGTACATCTAAAACTGAAACTCCATCCTTGATTTTCCCACCGCGAGCAAGAAACCGCTTTGACGTAAATGATTTCATCCCGGATCCACCGCTATCAAAGCGAAAAACAACATAATAAAAAGCGTAATGGATATAAAAGTTAATGGATTCTTCTTCTTATATCCCTAACGATAAATATTTTTTTTGGCCACTAACTCTCGAAAGCACTTACACTTTGATAGAGTTGAAAATCTCATTAAATTCAGGTTCTGGTTCCAAAGCTGTAATGTCCATAAAAATTGGGTCACCGTATGCGTCTGAAGGGGTTGGGAGAAGAGGGTGCATCATGGTCCTTCCAGAACTATCCGCCATCCAGGCATAACTTCGCTGGCCTCTTTGAAAATATGTAACTTCAGACAGAAGATCCTCCATGCTAATATCTGTCCCAACAACACCTATGAATTTTCCTTGATGATAACATGGTAGTGTTATCGAAGTTAATAGGCCTATAGGAATAGGAAACCAATGAGACACCATAAAAGTAGGAAATATAGGAATAGTAGCAACTGTGCATATCTGTTGACATCTAAATATATATTGTAGATAAGAAATTAATTTCTTTCTGAAGTTATTCAACTTTCACCATAAGAAAGACGCAAACTGATTTCCTTCTGAAAAAACGACCTGAGCCTGTTATCATAATTTGAAAACCAATAACTGGTCTGCGGTGAACGTAAAAAAAACACGTCAACTAAGTGAGCTAGTAAGATTGTAAATGTGACATTTCACATACACTTGTAATTACATGCGCTAACGTGAAGGGCGGACGTACTGACGGACGAATTTGTCACAACCAAATATTTCTTGGATGCACAGATAACCAAATTTTGTTATTCATGGAGCTTTGTTGCCCACGCTTGGAGGGCGCGAGAGCTCCACTATGACGTCATAGCCCAATTTACAGCTTTAGTTTGGCAACATTGTCAGTTACACGAGCTAACTTAAGAGTGTCGTGTGGTATGTAAGAAGTTCGACGTTGTAAACCTGTAAACTACGTACATGCATAACGTTTCTTACCTGTGCCAAAAGCGTCAACGTAAGGAATGGATATGATTGGTTCATTGCGAATTGTCTTTGACGAGAAAAAGTCGTAATAGGTTGCCATGTCATTCCGCAAGGTGTTTGTGTCTGACACATATGTAAATTTTCCAGCCTTAAAGAAAAATAACATCAGTAATTGCAGTGGTAAAGGTATTAATACCAGTACATGTATCTCAAAAGTTGATAGCAACCTAGAGGCATACTTTTCTGCCATTATTTGAATACCAGACTACAAAAAAAGCAAATATTACTTCAGCATGTCCTCTACTCTTCCTCAAGGGATAAGCAATTGAAAACTTAACTAAATCGCTGTTTCTACGGTGACTGTCAGCAAACGGTATTAGCGATTATCATGGATAATGCATGCACATATTTTCAAAGGCGTCAACGCGGCAGTTATATATACGAGCAACGAGCGAGCTACTTGTGGTACTAACAATTTTTTTTCTAAAAAGAGCTATCTCTGTGATCGCACTTTCAAAAATCGTTTTATTCTGTATACGAAACTTAATGGAGTGTAGTGAAATGAACATTTCAGGTTTTAAAGGCCTTGGCCGAGCACCTTTACCCAAACTTCCCTTCAATGCTCTCCCTCCCCCTGGGCTGTGAATGCAGTAACAAAGTTGATATATCTCAACATCCATGGTTTTATTTAGCGTTCAGAAGTCATTTATTTAAGTTGCTACTGTAAAGAACTTCTATACTTTGAATACCTGAAAAGACTAGTCGGGGACTGTTCCCGAGATTAAGAATATAGATAACTAAAAACTAAAAGCAGACTGAAACGATTGGGTTTATCTTACAGTGACATCAGATGGCTTTGTGACACCAAGACCTTCCTGTTCAGCAATGTAACGCAGAATTGGTAGGTTCGTCAGCATTCCATAAGTCATGATCACCACCTCATTATTCAGCTCCGCATTCTTTGTTTTTATAGTTTGCAATATGTTTTTTTTCTTATCATTTGGTCTACCATCCGTAAGAAAGATGATAACCTTTTTCCTGGAAGAACCGCCTATGCCAGATGTGCCTTTGAGCAGATCGAAGGCTTTAATGAATGCTTTACTATAATCAGTGCCTCCTATGAACAGAAAAAAAAAATTAGTAGGGAGACTTGTAGCGTCAAACGGAAGACAATTCAATCCCATTGACAAGTTTTCCCTGTACTTGTCGTCCGGAGGACGGGGGGTGGTACTCAAGAAAGTTTTACATGGGGATTTTCCCTCCGAAGTCCAACCCCCTCCGATTGTATTCAGTGTATTCCATTTTTGACAGAAAAAGTATCCCTTTCGTGTACCTTCTGCTGGTACACCTTTCACATACCTGGTTTACAAGAAGTTTGTATTCCTTCCAACTGCTGTAAGTACACTGTCTTTTTAATATGAATAAATCACAGAACTATGACTTTTTCTTTACTCTTTCACAGGCATAAAATGCATCTTTTAACCTTTTTGGGCCTTTTTACAGCCCGAAATGACCTCAGCCCTTTCATACACCTGAGCCTGAAGAATGTACACCTTTCGGGTAGAGCCTCCCAATATAGGCCAATATTAAGGTAGTATTCCCCAGGCTTGTTGTTAACTTCACGTTCAGTATCCACATAATCGGTCGGATTTATCCAGAATTGTTTTTTGCACGGTTTTAATCTGCCAACCTATAGATTTAGGCAGGGCTAAGAGCGAAGCTCCCATTAATAAATTTATAATTGAAATCAAACAATAAACGTGTATTCCACAATTCAGTTAACTTAAGAGCACATTCCCGTGACTTTTGAGAGAAAGGCTAAGTGATTCTAGAGAAAAATAATTTGCAAACCGCCCAAGATGAGTGAACCAAATCTTACATCGAGGTGATAGCCTCACATCTACACTCAAAAAATAGCAATCATCTACGATCACATTTAAGAGCCATAATGGCTCTTGATCACCGTAGATTAATTAGGCCTGGAAAAAAATCAGGCCGATTTGTTTGCGTTCGACAAGTTTACTTTACAAAATCTTGCCAACAAATCTGGGTACGTGTAAACCAACCTTTTATATCATTTAGACATCACATTTCAGGTGATACAGCACTATGAGGCCCTGTTTTTTATCATACAGACCTCGGACAGAATGCAGTATTTCACAATTTTGCAATAGAAATTGCAGTCATGAAATATTCTGGACGATCGAAGCACGTTTGGGCTTAGCTATAAACCGTTAAAAAAAATTTCCAAAATCACCTATACGGCCAGCCGCTTCTCACTTTTGCAGTTTGACCTGTGGTCGAGTGTTTGAATGTTTCACTGAACGACTGACCACAAACGGCACAGCAATAAAAATTTCGAGAGAGACTACCAACAATCAATAAAAGAAATATAATTTGGTGAAACATATACAGAAACAACAATTTTCATTCACGAAGACAAGTGTTAAAGGGTCTCTAAAACTCCTGATTCTTCAAGCTTAAAGGTTAAGTTTATGAGCCGGCGTTTGCTTTTTTCAAAGATGAACTCGAGGTAACAAAATCGCTCAAAGGTTTCTTTTACAGCCAGATTTACAACAAAATATTCTTTGGAACGTTTTCTTTCTATTTTCGGTAAAAAAATGTCTAAATGCTTTTAAAAGTTCTGTAAGCTTATATCAAACCTGATACTCGGTCAGATCATCGTCTCAAATGTTACAAACGTGGATAAGCGAAATAGCCGCATAAACTACCCTTGACTTCATAAATTAGATATAAAAAACAAACATGAAATTCAATAATTACTCAGGCTTACCATTCGAGAGGCAGTTGCTGAAAGGTATCAAGTAAGGCCAGTATCGCTTCAGACTTTTCAACCCTCTTACGCATCAAGCAAGGTGAAAAACGAAAACGATGCCATCCGGAATCGGATTTCCGACTTTGAAAAGTGACGTATTTCTCAACCAAAAACCCAGTAAACCAAACTAGCCATGAATAACAGAAGACTCCTGATAGCAGCTGAATTTCATTTTGTACATCCAGTGGAAAAAGACAGTTAAAAAAATCACAAGTTGACACAAAACTCTGTCAGCGTCGGTTGTCAAAGTAAACAAGATTCAAGATGCTGCATAAATTTTCCGCCTGAACTCATCTGTTAAATTTTGACCAATAAGAGTATAAAAATTGGACGTACAGAGCGACCAACGCGTGACCATAGTGAGCAAAGTCAAAAGCAACTGTCTTCCCTGCCTGTAATAGCTGGCTGAATTTTCGCATCCGAGGTCAGTTTGAAATCAAAATTTGAATTGTGCGGCTCATAAACACAACATATATGAATCATTTGAAAACTAGTAACTTGTCAGCAGATAACTTCAAAAAAATACTTGACCTCGATGGGTCGACACCTGAGCCAGCGATACGGTCAAGTGATACTGGTCAGCGGATACCCTGTTTTGACAGCTATCAACTGATCACATCACTAATGTCCAAAATGTGTGCATTAGCAGTTTACCTGTGCTCCCAAACTAGCTAGAAAGTATGAGATTGAACATTGATCGCGATCCAGTAAAAATATTAACTGTTCAGCGGACAGCTTCCAAATAAATCAAGTCACCTCGATAAGTTGACACATGAGCCCGCGATATGGTCATGTGATACTGGTCAGTGGCTATCATGTTTTGACAGCTGTCAATTTACCATATTGTGAATGTCTAATCTAAAAGATATGGATTTGCCAAGGCACGCATGAGACACCCCTCCCGTCCTTTTTATAGTCTCCCCTACCCCACCGGTACAATCTGTAGACGCGTACGTACGTAAGCTCGGTCAATCACGTGACAGACAAACGAAAAGAGTTTGACCATATTCTATGACTACGGGGCTCTGTGGGAGCTCCGCTATTATCAGTTGTTTACCGTTAATATAAATCTTTTTTTGTTTTTTGTTTTTAATTGAATCTTCAAAATGAAAGGTTTTACCCAGACTATATCAACTGTGGAATGGGAGAGAAAACAGAATAAGTAACCGTTCGTTCACCACACCGACTTGGAAAGACCGAATTTAAAAAAAAAAAACGTGAAAACTGGAAAGGAATTTTGCACGCACGCGAGAACTTAAGCAACTATGTCGACAACGGCAACAGAAACTCCAATCAAAAGGGAATTTGCATTCTTGTTTTGAACTTCATGGAGGGTTGGGAGTCTAGCTGGGAGTTAAACCCTAAAGAATATATCCAAGTTCAAAAAAGAAAGAGAAAGAAAAAATTGTCGTTGAAGTAATATGCATGAAGTTTTACATTGTAGTTGTGTGGTGGGACGTGGAGTGAAATATGCCCAAAAAGTGTAATGCACAGGGCCAAGTAGGGATAGTGTTGTTTTGCTCATTTAAAACCTTATTTTGTTTGCCGATGTTCTCGGCATTACCTTCGTGGTCGTGGCTGCTAGAGCTCCCTACATCATCATCATCATCTCCTAATGGCATTTTTCCGCTTATTCCATAAAAACTAAACGAACTACATGTGGAAGTAAAGAGCCACGTAAACAGGCAGACATTTTTTCTCTATGAATCTTATTTTGAATTGCTCTCAAATAATTTTAGCCTTACCTTCAGCAAAGATAGTTTCTACGAATTCTTCTAAGTATTTAATGTTGATTGGCGTAGCATCAGCTAAACGTTGACTATGGCAGCCCCTTCCATCGCCATCATATTCAACTGGTGTGGAGGCTTCTCCATTGAACTTCACAATTCCAATCTAATAAAAGAGACCAAGCAAACATATTAACACCAACTTTCCTAGATGTTGGTAGAAAAAATGACTTTGCGCATCGTTGCATTATGTCGTGGCATTAGCCCGCCACTTGAGAGTGGCGACTACAAGGCTAAGCCAACCTACAATGAGGGACAAAAGTGTTGAGACACTTCCCTAAAATGGCCCGTTTTTGCATAGTGGGCATACCTATCCCCTTCCCTTGTCTACCCCAAGCCCTCCCCCCAAAATCAATGTTGCATTTTGGACCTTCAAGTCCTTCTCTTACTTCAGACAACATTGATTCGAGGGGTGAGGGGATTTACTGCGTTTAAAAGGAATGAAATTATAAATGAATTAAATGTTTGATAAAAGCACCCATTTTAAACAAGTGTGTCAACTACCTTTTGTCCCTGATTGTAGGTATTCATCTATCTTTTTTTTTTTTTTGCGGGGGATGGGGGGAGGGGGGGGGGGCAGGAGGGGCAGTATGGGGCAATGAAATTCAAACATTCGAAACTTCTGCCTTCCTACTTTTTTGCCATAGGAACCAGTGGCATGTGGAAAAAAGTAGAGTTTCTTTTAGGCCGACTTACACGGTAAAACTTTGTTGCGTGCGACAACGTGCTCATCGTAACCCTACGACACAAATTGTGCCGTGTAAATAAAACTTACATGTACAACATCCTTGTTACTCTCGACTGTTAGATCTTCACACGACTTGTGACGCAAAAGGTAAATTAATCGTAAGCATATTTTGCGTCAAAGCATTACCATGAAAATCGGCCTTTTCACGCGCCTCCTACTTCGATATTTTCACTGTTTCCGATTAAGCAAACACAAACAAGTATTCGTAACCCTCCACAGGATTTTGATGCTAAAGGTGAAAGCACGCTCACGACACGATTACCTTGTCTTAGATCACGGATATGCGCATATTAGATTGGCCTTTTTTACCGACACGGCAGCCATATTAAATTTATTAGATTAAGGGAGTCTTATGGGATGCCCAGGGGGCAATCGCTCAGTATTTTCGCGCGGTTTTCGAGCAAAAAGAGAACTTCACTGTATATTTCTCGTGCCAAAGGCGATCATTATTACATCCAAACACGGCACAACGATCTTTTTTTCCCATTACAATATTTTTCTAGGAAAGCTTAAAGAAAAATAGGCCAGAAAAGCGCGCCTATATATACTGAGAGAGTATATCTGATCGTGCTCATGACCCCCTGGGCATCTCAAAATACTCCCTAAATCTAATAAATTCAATATGGCCGCCGTTTCGGTAAAAAGGTCTATTGCTAAAACAAAGAAGGACACACTTGGCTTTGTTTTGGTAAACTTAGCAGGCCAAATCTTTGTTTATAATAATAATAGTAATAATAATAATAATAATAGTAATAATAGTTTATTAAAACTCTCTTGCAGTAAAAAAACTGAATTATCGAGTACATTTTACAATCATAAGGCAACTATTATCTAGAGTATAGTAATTTACAGTTATAACAGTAAAAATGACAATTAAATCACTTAAAAAAATTAAATGTAAAGAAGTCCTCCACTCTCTTTGTCCTACAGACCTGCATGTTCCGGAAAAGATAATACTTTTGTGTTTTCTGCCTTAAGGTGTAGTTAGGCGCGTCCAGAAGTGGGCTGGGAAGTAGGTGGTGGAGAGGGTGGTTGAGGGACTTCATTTTCGCCATATATTTGTAGCACAGGAGTAGTGTTCTATCATCTAACCTATCTAGTTTACCTAACTGTAAGGCATGAGCATATGACTCTCCCTCGGGGTAGATTATGTTAAGCGCCCTTTTTTTGCACTCGTTCTATGGCTTCGGACAGATAAGCAGGGATGTTCGCCAGACTGGTACAGCATACTCTAGAACTGACCGGACTGCGCTAAGGTATATCCTCAAGATGTTGGGTTGACTCACCCTGGCTCTACGGAGAACTCTAAGGGAGTATAACTTCTTACAAGCTTAAGTTTCTTAAAATAATGTAATCAACATGACAGTTCCACTTCAGGTCATTGTATAGATCTTATAGGTACTGGCACACTTGATGACATTGCCGCCAATTATTATCGGGTTAATGAGACAATTAGAGTTGCGTAGGAACTTTGCATTTGCATTTGCATTTCTTTGCATTTGGTTGGATTAAGCCTCATATTATGAGGAATGGCAAAATTGTGGATGTCTGAGGCCACTACATTAAGTACGTTAGGGGAGTTCCTTGGAATTATTTCGAGAGCACTGGTATCATCGACGTATATGATGCCCAGCCGCCAGTCAGACAGCAGTTTGTTCGTCATCACCGTAAAGAGGATCACACCCAGTTTAGTTCCTTGGGGCACTCCTCCTTTTAGTGTTAACCAATCGGACAGAGTTCTTCCGATTCTAACTGCTTGTTTCCGGGATGTCAAGAATGCCGCAATCCAAGATAAAAGGACTGGATGAACTACAAAATCTACCAGTTCTTGCATCAAAATTGAATGATCAATTAAATCAAACCCCTTAGAAAAATCGGCGAAGAAAATCCGAGCCGAGGCGATCATTATTACATCCAAACACAGCACAACGATCTTTTTTTCCCTTTAAAATGTTTCTTGTACCGTGCTATATGTCACGGTAAGCGTGCGTTTTATAGCACACTTAGCGTACAATTTGAGTATTAGACACGCTAAACTTACGAAAGCAAATGATTACAAAAATGAAATGGCTTGTGCGTTCAGCGAAATGAATCGATCGCAACTAACGACCACAGCAGTCGCTAAAACTTAAATAAACCGTTGTTTCTAGAAACCCGAGATATATCTGTAAAAGGGCTCATAGGTTTATTTGATGGAATTTGATCGTAACTGACTATAAATCATAAGTTAGTAAGCAAGAACGTGAACACTATTACCTTAACATTTAACTTTGTGTATACGTACAGCCATTGGAATTTATTGAGATCGCTGTTCCCTAAGCCAGAATAACGTAGTTAACCGCTATAACATTTAGCCCGAATTACAAGAAGCAAATTAACCCTTGGCGAAGACAAATTACCTGTGCAAATTTCCTTGTATTTATAAAACACAATTTCGAAATCAGTGTTTTATGTTTTTCTTTCAACGGTACACTTGGAGATTTATTGAATTAGCTGTTCAGCTTTACCCAGGTTATATATTTTGTTTTTATTATGGGACGTTTCGTAAACATTATAATTATTACAACTATTCCCGACTAACTTTCTCCTTCGCCAGCAATCTCGTCCCCAGGGCGCTACTCCCTGGCTTTGGAGGTGGGGCGGGAAAAGGCCCTGGCATCGGCCGGTCATATGACCACCAAGCACCCAGAATTTGTTGGTGTACTAAATTAGCATACTATCGCATACAATAAACAAAACATCGAAGATGGCGGGTACATCAGAGTTTTTATCAGTGCTTCGCCGGTCGGATTTTTTCCTGACTAACGGTAACTTTCCATCGCTTAATTTAAAACCTCTTCAAGTAAGTGTTTCGAATCTATCCTGAAAGGCCGGGATGTTGTGGAGTCTTACCAACTGGATCTGGCAAGTCGATGCTAGTCACGGCTGTACCCTTTCTCGCCACGATAAAGAACAGCTAAAGTTGCTATTGTAAAAGCAACTAAGCACAAAGCCAACCTGGCAACTAAAGAGGTTCGCGTGTGGAGAACCGAAACCATGGCCTTGACTGATCACAAAGTGGCAATAACAAAACAGTCCAATCACTGTTAAGCAATTAAGCTATAACCAAGGAAAGAAAGAAATACGCGCTCCAGTCAAAAGACTCAAGTTATCTTTATAAAAACACTAAGCTGGAGTCTCCTAAGTCACAATGCAATTCTCCATAGTTGACGAACCTTCAGTTTAGATCTGTACTTCATTCTTAGAATTTTGGATCTGTAAATCACTATCCGTAATAATTTAACATCCTGATACAACAATTGCAGAAAAACATTACATTCACGGACTAAAGAAAATCGCTTAGTTATTCAGATCCGAAAGGAACTTTGGAGAAAATTAGAACCCTTATTCAGCCGTAATAAAAAGCTTTACGCTTCAAAAGAGGTCTACGAAAACGCTCTTACATTCGAAGGCAAATCCTACCGACCGGAAACTACAGTAAATCGATATGTGTGTCATGACCTCGCAGTGTGAAACAAGCGGCTAAAAGCACACTTTCTCGGTGAAAATATAGAACCTTCCAGAGTATAATCTACCCAGCAGAGGCAAAAAAACTTACTGGAACAAAGAGCATTTTGGCATGAGGTAAAAGTCGTGTAGGCCTGCCACCCCCTTTTATTGCCGGCTCATCCGCATCAAAGCTTTCGGGTGGCATATCACTTTATAGTCGCTTCGACGGCTGATGCGAAGTCGGTTAAAGTTGAACGCACCGCTTTGCAGGATATTCTGAGTTTAGATCGGACAGCTTATTGTCTACAGATTGAGCTCTCCGAATAAACTGATCCATTTTGCCTACGAATGTAACACCACTCCTGCATAACACTTCGACCTCGTATCGTCCTCAAAAATTTTTATACCACAGGTTTTATAAACTTTCGAATACAAGTCTTTAGATAAGCCGACGGCCTTGCTAAAATTTGAAGCATATAGCGACTCTCATGAGAACCACCACATAGCCTGCAAACTGGATTTCTTGCAGAAATCGTCGTTTGAGTGGATATACTTTCCGCCATTTCGATTTCGGTAATACATAAATTGTTTCATTTGGCCATTTTTAGTCGAGCGTGCTTGCAGAGCGAGACTCTTAAAATGCAGTCGTTTTTTTTTTTTTTTTTGTCGGACCTAGTTTGTAGGCCCCGCGTTCCTAACGAAGACCGTGGAAACTGGGGATAAGAATCATGACGACTTTCATTGTATGGAAATGAGTCTCGTGATGAGAATGCGGTTTATTTTCGGCGATGACTGAAATGACGCATGAAAGTTTGGCAATGATGTAATTTTCCTCGAATGGAGGTCCTTGATTTTCGTGTAATTATGCACGACATGCAAGAAAATATTATAGCGAGGAAATCCTCAGGATTTTTAAGGCGTTACGTTTCTCGGAATATTGTCGCAATTGCAGGAAATATACGGGTAAATAGATTCACTTTGTTTTGTGTATTTAATTGACAGATTTTCGCAGTTGTTAAGATGTGAAGTCGTGTTGCACTTCATAAATACTTGAGATATCAAGTATCTACTGTCACGTAATGTTTACGTGCGCACGTGCGTAAATTTTGCGTTCGCAAATAAAATAAAGGCAATGTATGAAAGGCCGCACGTACAATTATGTAAGCGTAAAAGTAGAAACTCGCTTAATTTGACGTTTTAATCTCAATACTTTATGTCATACCTCTATTTGATTTACGTGATTAAAATTAACGTGCCTTAAGGTGCGGAGCCAAAAACGCATCAGTGGAAATCCACCCTAACGTGTCACGGATGTGTTCATACGGGTAGCTTTGAACTTGACTATTTGCACACTCTGTTTGAAGCACTTCATGTCCACAGAATAGACTTTTCCGGAACGGGTTGTTCCAAGAATTCTATGGCTTGAAAGTGCTGATTATTTTGGAACAACTGATCACTTCAGTGGTCAAAAAAAAAGAATAATCTTAATGAGCAAAACTTCAAGGTTTACTGGAAAACAAGGATCGAGGATCAAGAAACCAGGGATCGAGGATCGGTTAAAAAGAACTTGAAAATAAAATAAATAAATAAATCGTGGATCAGTGGTGATGTGGGCCGCAGACTTTAGATAAATTTCACAGAACATAACCCCGTTCGCTGTACTGAGCACTAAATTCAAGTAAACTAATCCGAGTCTGTCTGAGTCAGTGATTGTTTTGACGAGAAAGTGAAATTTTCCTGGAAAATGAAACGCTTTATCCCGGTGATACTGTAATACAACAAAAAACTTAAACAGTTTTTAATTTTTAAGTGTACATTTGCTTTCAGTACTCCTTATTTTTCTTGTAATTGTTGTATGCACGACCCCACCAGCAATACTGATCTTTTTATCGTGCCGTAAACAAGGTTCTTACCTACCCACCTACCTACTTACCTACCTATCTATCTATCTATCTACCTATCTGTCTGTCTGTTTTTCTGTCTGTCTGTCTATCTATCTATATATCTGTCTGTCTATCTATCTATCCTTCTATCTATTTAAAATGCATGCTGTGTACAACTCTTAAAATTGTACTCTGAGACTGTACGGAGATATTAAAAGTAGATACTAAGCAGCTATGGAAAATGTCATTACTTTCACGCGATATTGATATCTTATAAGACGGACAACAAATTCAGGAGGAATACGCGCGAACTGAATTAACTGTGTGTTGTATAAGGTTCTGTTAAACTTACACTTTTTTCCTGTGCTGAACATATACTGTACCGAGCCGTTTTTTGGTCCGGTGCAAAGAAGCTATGTATATTTATACTGACAGAGTCATGGGCTCATGATACCGATAAAAATCATCGTTCAATTGTACGAGTGTAAAATCACTGAAAGAGTACTCCTCAATGGAGCAATATCAACATGTAGAAGGTTTACGGTTTGAGGCTAAGATGTGCGGCCTGTCTCTCCTTGCAATTTTTACTTTTTGAGTATACAGCTATTTCGAGAAAGGTTGTCGGAAAAAGTGCACGCGATAATCCCGAAAGGCATTGTGAGTGGTTTTGAGTTCTCCGTTCTTCAAAAAAATTTGAAAGAATTGGCACGAAAGGCCATGGAAATGTGTTTTCGAGTGCTAAAGGAAAGCAGCAAAAGTAGATTCAACAGCTTCAGTCGTCAGGAACAGTGTATTGATCATATCCCATATTGCCTTGCGGGATTGTCGCGTGCACATTTTTCTCGAAATAGCTGTATACATTATGACATACAACACTCGTTTTGCATTCCACACGAAAAAGTAGTATAACAACTTTGACAACAAAGCTCATCTCCAAGCAAGCGAGACTCAACGTTACTAAGAGCGTTCTTGTCTTACATGAATTACCTAAATCAATCAACCGATCAAAATGGCGGATTGGCCGACCGATGCCAGGGCCTTTTCCCGCCCCACCTCCAAAGCCAAGGAAAAGCGCCCTGGGGACGAGGTTGCTTCGCCAGCGTAACTCAGATCACCTGAACTGACGTAAGTTATACCAAAAACAAACACATTTTATGATTCACAAGGTAGCCTTCATATGAAATACACAGAAGCAATTGTCCAAAACTTCAAGTGAGAAACCTATTGGTTTTTTTCGGTTAAAAGTGAACCTTTTACTCCTCAAAGAAATATATAAGGTAAGGGATGCACGTGCATAAAAGCACTGACGGGCGGTGAGAATTTCTGCAGATGCGAAGAGAAAAAAAAAAAATTTTCGACTGATGAATATTCAAAAATTCTGTTTTGTTTTGTTTTTTTTTTTTTTTTCTCGTAAATCAAGAGCCGAGACTGGATTCTCACGTCTGAGAGCGGAGAATCAAGTTTCAGGTACTTTTAAGCAGTACTGTAACTTTAGACAACACGCCTTACGTGCTTTTGCGCCCGCTGAAAGTGTATTGTCCTATTTTGCACGCAGCTGTTGTTTAAAAACTTTATCACGCTCTTTTGTTCAACTTGCCCACGCTTAACTGTCTCGAGCGTATCCTCTGAAACAAAGGGAACTGCCGCTTAAATGAAGCATATGACGAGTGTGCTAAAGCGTGTTAAAATGAATTATTTTGTTTTAAAGTGGAAGCTTGTCGTGAGCGTGCTTTCATCTTTTATTAGCATCAAAACACTGTGGAGGGTCACATTTTCTGTCCGCCAACATAGGGTCCACTTAATGCGGGATCCACCGTATTCTACTTTTGTGTCTTACGAAGTAACTCCAAGGTGTGGAACTAAAGGGGCATTTGCCGAGAAAATATTAAATTCTTACCTTCGCGAAAATTTGCTACAGACCAGGTTACCTATCAACTGAGCGCATAACTTTTATTTAATACTGAGTTCTACATGTAGTCGCTCTTGACTAGCAGGAAATTGCAAACTTAAAACAAAACAGCTTTGTAATAAAGTCACACCAGGCATACATTGACGCTAAGCTTACAGTCATAGTAGGACCATATCTTACTCTATTTCACAGTTAATATGGCCTTCAAAATATGTTTTGATGATCATGCCGTTCTTGCAAATGCGTTATGTTAAGTTAACCTGGTATTTTATTCTACATCTGCGCACGTACGGTCGGAACGTTGGAAAATACTTACCCTGTCCCTTGGATTCATCGTTCTCAGAACAGTTTTTGCAGCTTCCTTTGCGACTATCATGCGAGAACCACTCATCGAACCACTGTGATCAATAACTAGTACAACATCTTTTGGTTCAGGCGTGGCTGTTTCCACGTAAAAAGGTCTAAATCGAGGATCATAAGACCCACAATTTGCGGCATCTTCCAACGCTGGAAAGTTCGACAACACACCTTGTTCAGAGGCAAAGTATTGCCATTTCAGAACGGGGTAATCTTGCGAAATCTTCTTCATTTTCTCCACCACGGAATCCGCAACATGGGTGCGAGAAGCTGGGGCATTTTTAGATACCTTCAAACATATTCGTGAAAGGTCGACTTTTGAACGAAATCTTGAATCGTATTCTAATTGACCAGAATTTTTGACCTGGCAGCATTGTGTTGGTGTTCGTCCAGGTGCTGTAGTCCAAGAACTTTCCACGGCCAATTTAAGTTCTCGTACAACCTTAAACCGCTCTTTAAACTTGTTGGCAATGCTTGCAGCCAAGATAGGGATAGCTGCACTACCATTCACAGGTCGCTCAGTGAACTGTAAATTGTCAAAAGCATCCTGGAAATTTAAAATACAAAAACCTTGAGTATAGTAAACACGCAGTTAAAGAAATGAGGGGACGAAGTTGAAAATATACAACACAACTTATAAAGCCACTGCATTACAACTATACTGGTAATTTCATTAGTATTTTCCAAATCAGTGAACTGTAATTTTCGCGCGTTGGCTACCGTAACTGATGATATTTTGGGACCGGTGTCAATATGGCGTCCCGTTTTGCAACAGTTTACGAGGCCCGGCATTTTCGCCTCTAATGAAGCAGTTATAAAAAAAAAATAACTAGAAAGAGGAGAAATTCCCGCTTCTTGGTATTTATTAGTAGGTATAAGAATTATTTTTCAATGAATTTGCTAAAAAAAAATCGTGAAAAGGCACTCTACAACTCCGCGATACACTGTTAGTGAAACGTATATAAACAAACCTGTTACTAAGAGAAGTCCTTTATTTACAAATTAAAGTTACCTCTGTATTCTTACTAAAACATCGAAAAACAAGCACCCTCTTCAGATTAGCAGCATAACGTTAAATATATACCTCTATTCCTCTTCGGGGGATAGTTGTATGTTCTTACTAGTCTTCCACCCCATAATGCATTGCTAGCTCATGGCCCTTGGCATTACGTATTCATGTAGTTGTGTAGAGAGAGACTTGATTACTGGCCGCTTAAAGGAGCTGTGTCATGAAATTCAGCTAAATTAGGTAATTACAAAATGCCCGTTAAATTAAGAGAAACGCAACAACTCAGTACATTGTTGGGCCAACATGTTGGGAGTTGTTGCGTCCGTTTGCACAAAGCTTTATAAGGTGTTCAACCTGATTTTAAGGTATCCATTCAGTCTAGTCACAACCCTTATATATAAATAGGAGATCTTAAACTTAACAAAGTCCCCGAAGAAAAACGCGAGCCTACGTGCCGTGCCTCTTTTTCTAATCACTCTTATTTTATTTATTTATTATTATTATTATTATTGTTACCTTTTTTCATATTTGCGCTTTTAAAGGCTCGGGGGTGGAAGCGGAATCATGAATCATGAATCATACTTACAAAACATGTAAGGCCCGTTTCAAACGTCGTGCTACTGCCGTGCCGAACTCAATTGATCGAATTAAATTCGACTTTAGCACGGCACTAGCACGACGTTTGAAACCAAGTCGTGCTACTGCCGTGTAGCACAGCAAGCTTTGCCGTGCTACACGGCAGTAGCTCGACTTGGTTTCAAACGCCGTGCCATCGCCGTGCCGAACTCAATTCATAAATTACAAATGCATTAGAATACATTTAAAAGCTTGCTGAGCCGTTTCTTTATTATTGTGTTTTGTTTTCGGCAACAGCCGTTCTATTCGACTGAATTAAATTCGACGCCTGAAACCAAGTCGTGCTGCAGTCGAGCTACAGTCGAGCCAGCTTAGCACGGCAGTAGCACGACGTTTGAAACAGGCCTTAAGAATCTTGAAGCTTTGTTTTAAAAACTTGGGAATCATGAATCTTTGCACTTCGGCTCGGGAATCATGAATAATGAGACTCAGAGAAAAACTCAAAAAAATACACGTATAAATTAGTTGTGTTCGATCCAGGGAATGCAAGATATGGCGTTTCCGAGAGTCCAATTTTCCAAAATTTTCCCGGGGAGGCATGCCCCCCGAACCCCCCTATATAATTCGTGGAATCGGGGCTGATAGTCTGTTTGTTTCTTCAGTAACCTGCTGCTTAACTTTCAGTTACAAAAACAACCTCCATACTTTCGGCAAACAAATGATGATACTGAGTCTGGATGAAGTAGAAGTTTGAACGCCGAAGAAACTATACAAAACGAGACTAAGTTAACACTGAGAAAATCATTAAGTCAATAAGTGACGTGATCAATAGTCTTCGTGAATAATGAATCTGGAAGAAAATTCTTGTAGGAATCATGAATCATCGAGGCCAAAACGGCAGGAATCATGAATATCAAGATTCAAATGATTCCGCTTCTACCCCCGATAAAGGCCTAACGCTATCGCTCGTGTGATGCCACAATGGCTAGTGCCTAGTCACGATGGCCTTTGTCATTGATTCAAGGAAATCCCTTTCTTTAGATAAAGAAAACGTCGCGTTTTTAACAATCGGTTACTGGTATTACTTAAGCCGGTTATTTTAAGGCTTTAAACAAGGTTTTAAGACGATTTTCTGCACAATTTTAAAAACCTAGCAACGCCAAATCACGAATTCTGCTCAAGGTTGTTTCCTGTGACATACCATGACGCTAATCTTTCGCACAGCGCCTTTAGATAACCCTTTTCCCTTCCTTTCTTGTGCTTAAAATCGTCCCGTGTTACGCTAAGAAATTTTCCCGAAATTTTTTGCGCTAAAAATTTTTGTTGTGAATCCTTCCCTGTAACATCTCCTTTAACTTGCAACGTTATTTTGAGCTAAAAATTGTCGTTCCCATTAAAGATCATCTTTAACCGGGGCTCAATGCGACGTTGAACACGTTTAGGTCAAGACTTTCAGATCTGCGGGTTTCTGAACTGAAGGTATATAAATTAGTGGCGGAGCTAGGAAAAAATGAATTTTAAAACTTTCCCCGAATTCGCGCAAGTAAGGCTGCTCGCAAGCTAGGTATATAAAAGAATTTCTACTCTAACTTAGGGATCACCTTGTAGAAAACTAAATGTTAGTTACTCAACTTTTTTTTACAGTTGTTTCTTGCTAAATTCAATGTACGGTCAGCAAAACCCCGTTAATACGGACACTGAGAGGATGATAGTTCTAAAGTGTTCCTAAATAACCGGGGTCTCTGAAAACGGATCATGTTATTACGTAAAAACAAATACACCTTATTCTTGTACAAGTTAAATCAATACTGTAAAAGGGAACATCAGCATCGTCAGATTAAATATCTCTTACCTTTACAAAACCGTCATTCCGCGGAGCTATGTCCATGGAACGCTCACAAGGGCTCATTTTTGCATTACTTAACATGCCAACATAGTCTGAAATTGACGTCTATGTTCCCATTCGGTGCACTGTAGCGCTGGGAACATCAACATGCTGTCACTTGAAGGCTCTAAGCTATATTGTTATTATTTATTTATTATTACCTTTTTGAAAAAGGAAAGATTTAACACACAGTTGACAGGTGTCTGCATTAACGAGGTTTAGGTGAGGTTTAGGTGAGGAAACATGTGGCAGGTCACTCCACCTAACATGTAAATGTGATGAAATTAAAATGCGAGGTTACATGAATAGGCGGGAATTTAGAAAAATGTGAGTGCTTTCTCCTAGGACAAAGAAAACTGTCCGTAGGGCTGCATGCAAACGGACGCAACAACTTCCAACATTATTGGGACCTACAGTGCATTGTGGGAAGGATACAACCCATAAATCTTTGTAAACTATTCGTAATGCGCGTACGTGGCCCCAACAATGTTGGAAGAGGTGTGCAAACGGATCCAACATTGTCGCGCTACGCTTCGGCGCTCACGGAACAAAAGAAATGTTGGGAGTTGACTGAAAAGTTTGACCGGTTTCAAACTTTACGCAACAACAAGCAACAACATCCAACAACATGCAACAGGGTGTGCAAACGGACGCAACATGTAACATCCAACAATGTTGGGAGTTTTTGGTCAACAATGTTGCGTCCGTTTCCACGCAGCCTAAGAATGAATGTGTCCGTATTAATCGGGGGTTCGACTTTATAATACAAGAAAACTTGCAGTGAACTTTTAAATGACTCAGTAAAAATAAATAAATAAGCAAAGTATTTGGAAGATGACTTACTTGTAATGTGGCTGTTCCAAGACCGTCCCTAGCTAGTGTATAAAGCGTCTTACTAAATTTTGTAACATCAAGTTGTGCTACGGAAGATGAAATAAACAATGCTGACAAAAGCAGAAAAATCATGAAAGCCGTACTCCTGAGTAGACTTGTTAAATTCATCCTTTAGTGAGGAGAAAGTTATGAATACTTTCCTTACGCTGAAGTTCTTATTATTGCCGTCAAAAAGTAATCTCAGGAACAGAAAAGTTTTAGGACTTTTTGTCGTGTGACGTTTTTCATTTACGTCATTGAATGTTCCTTCCTCACATCTGACGTGTTATTCATCATGTGAATTACGATTTATGTATTTTGGGAAAATCCGATAATTAGGGCTTCTGGCAGTGCATTTAATATGATATAAATTCCAGCCAGATACTGTGTAGAGTAAAAGTACTGAAATTTAAATTTTTACATTTGATGAAATAAAGTTTGTTTCGTGGAACACGTTATGCCATTGTGTTACCCTGTCCATTGTTATACGTGACATCTGACATGTTAAAAATGGACAAATTATTTTTTGCATTAATTTTTGATACATACAATGTAAGATTTTTTTAAAAAAGTTAAGACGTTCAGCTTGTTAACTTGTTGAACCTTGTAAAGAATTTCATAGTGCAGTAGAGACTTTCAGTACTATCAAGGAACAGGATTTGTTTGGCCACACTGTCAACAATTACTGAAACTCATATTCATGAATATCGGCACGCATGTTGGTAAACAGAAAGTTGGTTCGAGTCCAATATACTCAGGAACAGGAACCTTAGAAATTCATTCGAGTTGGGTGAAAAGGATTAAAACGTTGATTAGTCACTGTAGTAAAATTAAGTAACTATATAGTAACTAGTGCACACTTGCACGAATTCGACAGAGATTGCATAGTGAAAATTTAGAAAAAATTAGTCGTCTTCAAGCTCTAGAAAATTCTAGGCAATAATTGTTTCTCCAAACAGATATTTTACAGAAATTTTAGTGATTGCCTTATGTTAATATCACTGTTCTTATTTCCCCTTAGAAAACAAACAGTGTCCTATATGCTGATACTAAAGCTTTCTCATATTTAATACAAGGCAAGAAAATTTGCGTATAAACTAAGTATCGAAACGTAAAAATAGTAAAGGTCACGAGTAAAGGTTTTCATTTCTAGCATTTTTAATTAAGGGAGATTTTAGATTCCTAATCAGCAGAGTCCCCTTTACCTTAATGGAAAGTGTGCAGTGTTCGACCGTACTCTTGCCAGAATTTCGAAATATACAGCAGCCCCATTTCAGTTAAGTTGTGCCGACCAGTTGACGTGACAAAGTCTGCAATAGCAGAGAAATGACTGCTATTCGCATTGATTTTAAAATATTATGTTATGCAATCTATGCTTTTCTCCTTTGTAGAAATCCTGACACCCTGACCAACTACAACTAGTCTAACGGGTGTCTGTCAAATAACGTAACATCTCAAACTGGCGGCAAATTAATTGCGTCAACAAATCGTATCAACTATTGAAAATCGGCCTACATAATATATCAATTAAAACATTTACAAAGGGCAAATTTCTCTGTAGGTATAATCAAATGCGATAAAAATTTATTTATGCCACAGAAATCATAAACCTATATCGATAACTGTCCCCCCGTACAAACTCTGAAGAGAGGAATAAATGCTTTACAACGTAACAACGTGTAGTTTAAAGGCTGATTCATCTATACGATTCGTCTCATTCTTTTCACATTTGTGTCAACCTTTTGTTCTTAAGAGCGGCCGTCCGTAAATATCGCCTGGGGGTGTGCAAAATGAAAAAATCGAAAATCCCCAACCTTTGTCACAATATAGGTATAGGTAAACTATTTCTAGAAAAAATAACTTTTAGTTCGATTGGATTTTTGTTTTACGCGTACGGCGACCGAGTCGGTTCGGAGGCTCTCAGGTCAGTTTTCACAGGCTCAAGACCATATATTACTTAAAAATCGTTTAAAAATTAAAGAAGTAAAAAACTCTGCCTCTGAAAATCTTAATAGAAAGAGCACAACGTAACAAACAGTTTGGATGCGAAATTTTCCTATTCGACAGGAAATATAATATTTTTCGGATTTTTAATTATTTTACTTATTTTACCGATTTTTGACAGACATAAAATTGGCAAATTTCAGACACAAAAATCACTACTTGGTTTACGGCTTTGAGCCAAAACTTACCTACTGATGGAAAGAGCAAGGTGTATTCTCAAACAAATGCAATAAAATTCTTGGGCAATCTTGCAGGGAAAATGTTTCAACGCGAGATAAAAGCGACCCTTGAGGTCAAAACAGGCCATTTTGTCACGACATTCGAAGGGCAAAAACAACGATACTCCCGGTTAACAAGATACTTATGCGTTTTTTCTTATGGAACTCTTTCCATTTGCCGAGACAATTTGTTTTTAAGCAGCTATATGCCTTGTTCTGTGCATTTTGTTGGCAATTAACCGTTTGCTACCAAATGATATTTTGCGTCTTGCAATATCTATACTCTTCGTAAGTTCTCGCGGTCGAAAGCGCACTGAAACGTCATAGCTTTTGAGAACTCAAAATAATTCACGCAATTCAACGTGGAATTGTAACTTTCTTAATATGATACTAAGAAACCCTATTTATACACCTACCATTTTTTTAAAGCCTATCAAAGATATGCAACAGCATACTGTCTTCCCATCCTGTCCCAAATACTTGTATATCACCGAGCGGGAATGTCACGTTTGCGTGACACATAACAGGAAGTGCAATGCACTTCAAACCGGAAGCTGACTGTACAATTTAAGTAGGCCTAGACAGTCATTCAAAACTATCCCAGCCTGAAACTATCCCTTCTTAGGACGTCTTGTTTTCTTTTCTATATATTTTAGCTGATTAGATCTTTTTTTTCTAGAGATCCAACGTTGACAACCAGCAGGATCTTCGTCTTCTGGAGTTTATTTCTAAAAGTTTCGTAGTAGGCAACAAATTCAATAGAAACGTTTATAACTGTCAGAACAACAATCTTTAAAAAGGCTCCAACTTATCACTAGTTAAAATAAGAGAGAAAATAAACTGAATTGACTGACTGAACGCACTATGACAACCTTCCACTCCCGGTTTAAGGAATAAACTGCAGAAGCGGTGGACGAAGATCCTGCGTGCTGGTTGTCATCGTTAATTTGATCTCTAGAAAAAAAGATCTAATCAGCTAAAATATTGAGAAAATAAAACTGAGACGTCCTAGTACTACTTCCTTGTGTATCACTCGAGTAGACAACGCCGTCAGCAGATGCAAGATTGGCAGGAAGCTTTGTCGCTAAGTTTGCAATGATGTTGTCATCCACAAAGAGAACATGTGAGACAGCATTCGGCCTTAATCCTTAAACCTGAAACGGACAGCAGAGGCGTGCAGCGTGCTGCCTTTAATGTACGTATTGTTGTACCATATTTGGAATATTATCACAGGATACCCACCCTTTATGAAAATGGTCACATCTGGGACATCCACTGATTTGGAATCTATCAACGTATGATACCCAACCGATGAAAACGCAAGAAATTTTCTAGCGAAATTCTGTGTGAATTTCCAAAGAAAATGTGTTGAAATATCAATTATTTATGAATGTAATTTTAGTGAAAATATGCCAAAAATGTGCTAACTTTGAGAGTGGCTTACTCTCCTAAGAGCAACATCAGTAACATCCATAACCCCAATTCCACACCCCGTGACTCCCTGCCTCACCCCACCTCCGCAAGCGCACAAGCCGTGAGACACAATCCCTCGTTAGCTTGGATGCCAGGAGATTTTATTTAGCAGTAAGGCCATTCAACTATTTAGCCCCGGCCAAAAGGGTAAATTTGCTTATCAGCTTACCAGATTTTCTGTTATTACGCAATGAAATTGGAAGAATACTGTGCTGGGGGATGTTAGAGAGTAGGTGGACAGTATTGAAGATGTTACTGATCCAGGTCTACTAAAGATCCCGCTGACCATCACCAGTTTGTCATCGTGGTTTTGCCTTCACAAGTCAGTCCGTGGTACTGAGCTGCCTGGGGCAGGAATTCCATCGCGCAGTCTTGAGTAATAAAAGTATTAAGTATTCCGCCAGGTCGTCTTCGATGTTTGTACGAAATAGATGGGACAGTTATACCTCCTCCCCTCCAAACAAGCATGGGAAAATGGTGCATTTTGGCTTTTGCGCGGTGTCATCCATGATTTGGGGGTGGGGGCTGGGTGGGTTTGCTGTTTCATTTTTCACGATTCTGTCCAAGATTGTAGCTCCATGGGGTCTTCCTATAATCTAATGATCTTTTGGCTTAAAATAAGCATGCCAGGATCAGTAGACGATATATCCCAAAGTAATAGATAACGCATGTAGCATAATTTTTTGTTTCTCAAAAGTTTCGTAATCAGTTCGTCGTACTTTCAACCAGCCAACTGACATATCTTTTCTCTTTTAGATTTTAGTTTTAGGAAGGATTTAGTGCATTATGCAGCACAAATCCTACTTACTCCAGAACTTTTCAGACACAGTGTTGCTGACATTACCCTACCCCTCCCGCTGGAGCATCACCCTACCCTAGGACAAAAGTGAGTAACGCATTCTCCTTCCTGCTCCGAGCAGTTACGATGATCAGTGATGTGAGGAGACCGCAATAGCCGGTTATATATTTCCAAAACATCTTCATTTCCTAAGAGATAAGTATTATATTTAGTCTTTATACATCGTTATGTAAGCCAACGTCGGTAAATTTGTTCTTTTGTGTGCAAGAATCCAATTGGTAGTAAGTTTTGAAACATGGGATCCGAATGCTGTCAAACACATTGACCGCCGGTTAAAATTAGGCTTTCGACTGCCAACGGGCGCATTGTAAGTGAGAAAAGAAATGCAGATTACGTCTGTAAAAAATCGGTAAAATAAGTAAAATAATTAAAAATCCGAAAAATATTAGATTTGCTGTCGAAAAGGAAAATTTCACATCGAAACTATTGGTTAATTTGTGTTCTTTCTATTAAGATTTTCAGAGGCAGAGTTTTTTACTTCTTTATAAACGATTCTTAAGTACACAGTATATGGTCTTGAGCCTGTGAAAACTGATCTGAGAGCTTCCGAACCGACTCAGTCGCCATACGCGTAAAATAAAATCCAATCGAACTAAACGTTATTTTTCTAGAAAAAGTTTACCTAGACCTATATTATGACAAAGTTTGGGGATTTTCGATTTTTTCATTCCAGCGAATCTATACTGAGTCTAGCAATGAACTATACTTTTCCATGATAGATAACATACATCGAAGTAGCCAGGTAGCTTGCGTGCAGACTTCTCCTATTTCCTTTGATAGCGATGACTGCTTTGAAAAATGTTATTGACCATGTCATCACATAATTACTAAGACTACTTTAACAGTCTGGTTCTGCTTTTAATATTATTAGACCTACAACACGGAAATAAAATAATAGCATTTTATTATTTTGTTTGTTAACAATTTGTTTCAGGTCAGTTTGCCCAGTACAGACCAGTATAATGCCCTTAATGGAACCTAATTCACTCATTTTCCTCACCCTAATCAGTAAACTTTAAAGTCGTATAGTGGCCATTTGTCTTTCTGTGAAATACCCCTGACGACCCTTTCCTGAATCAAAACCACTGGATTGCATTGAATGCAAGATTCTCACTCACTGCAGATCCTTAATTAATCAGCCCCCCCCCCCCCCCCCCCTTAGAATGAGATCCCAAACCCCTCCCTTTCTTTTGAAGAAAAATGAAAATTGACGTAAAATAATCAAAGTACCTCTTCATGGGCACGAAACGTTTGGTGCAATTCACACCATACAATATCACTGTATCAAGTACTGTTCTCGGTGCAGGAGGAGAGGGTACTATAATGGCCTAAATAGAGAGGCTCCCCCCGAAAGGGGTACCTTTTTCAGGCTTTAGGTATATGAAAGGGAAGGGTTTTTTTATAGTTGAAGTATATGAAAGGGACATCTGTCATTTCAGTCAGTTGAAGGACCAAAATGAGATCAGTCACAGACGCATTTTATGAATCTGAGAGACAAGAAAACCTGTTTCAGTGATTTATTCATATTGTAAAGATGGTGTATTTACAGCAGTTAAAACTGGATGCAGCGTTCAAAATTAGGTATGTGAAAGGGGTACCATTTCTGCCTAAAACAGTACATGCAAAGGGTAAGGGGTTGGTCCCTGGGGCGGAGCCTCTTCGTATAAAACTTCAGTGAGCCCATAATCACAAAATTCATCATGATTACCGTACCCCAAACAAAGGGAAACAAAATTTAAACCATGGTTATAATAAAATAAAACCACAGCATAGCCATTTGCTCTGAAACAACTGACATCTTTAAGAGCAAGGTATGGTTGATATTCCTGGCACATTGCACATTAATATGTTTAATGTTGTCTTTTATTGATGTATTTTAAAAATAACCTGATCCATCTTATCTTTTCAAATAACACGATTTGCACTTTCTTCTCATCATAGGTTTGTAAATATACGGTATTATTAGACTTAAAGTTTTATCTCCTCGCCAACATGTTTTAATTTGTGCTTGAAAAAACGCTACAGCTAGGAAGGAGCTCCACTGCCACACTATTACTGTCGAGGAAATACACCTGGCTGCTTCGATCTACGTTATCTTTGTATAGGTAATGGCATGATTTGTAGTGATATTTGGCATAAACACCACGAGTGATATTTCGAAATTGTTTTACGAAATTTCACGAGCCGTTAGCCGTTGCTAAATTGAACTGTGTAGCCTCAACAGAAGAAACGAATTAGCAAGTTCATGCCCCCACAGAAACCGATATGTACTTGGAAACTTTAGAGTAACGTAGCTTAAAACCCGCTTATATTATATTTTTTATAATGACAGATAATCCCTCTTATATAATGTTTTTGAACTGCGAATGAAGAATCATTGCGGAGAGTCGGTAGGTTTTTCATTCAATGAAAGTTGGAGCCGCTTTGTGGTTTCGGCGGCCGGTGATTTTGTTTACGCGAAGTTTTTTTTTTTTTCTGAGAAGGAAGATGTGACTGTGGATGTCCATATTGGATATGTGGGAAGGAGCAACAATATTAAAGCAGTTGGTTAAAACGGACGGTAAGGATCAAGAACCCGGTGAACCCAGTAAGATCGATGATAGAGAAGCGTCGAGACAACACTTAAGGTCGCTATTTTACTAATGAACTATATGCTCATGAGGTGCTTGAAATAATACGGAGGTAATAATTTCATGACATTTCTCACCTTTGTGCGTTTTACTAAAAAACAAAATATGCTCCAATAGCAGTTGAAAGAAGCTACAGTCGGGACAAAAACTCTCAAAGCACAGCCATATTTGGAACTCAAGCGAATCTATACTGGGTCTAACTCACAAAGCAATTAACTACTTTTGCTTGACGCGTTTCGTAGGGTTTTGGCTTAAATACGTATAGGTAATAGCATGATTAGTAGTGATATTTGGCATAAATACCACGAGTGATATTTCAAAAATGTTATACGTAATTTCACGAGCCGTTAGGCGAGTGAAATTTGAGACAATTTTGAAATATCATGTAGTAGTATAAATGCTGTTATACTACTACATGAGAAATTTCTGCAATTTGATTGGCTTAGAGCAGTGGTATTTCAGCTTAATTTGAAATACCTACATGTCAAAATTACAAACCTTTTGCAGGTAGTAGTATAAGCAATTAATAGCGTGATTTGTACGTGATATTTGGCATAAATACCACTCGATTTTCGTTTTTAAAACAACGCAGATAAAATGAAAAACAAAGTATTTTCGAAACCGGTGAGACGTTCATAGAAGCAGACTTTATCATAACCATGATGAGCTGGTCATATATATTAATGTCTCACTTTTTTTCATGTAAAATCTCGACATGTATAAGGCAACGTCTCACTGAAGGCAGAATAAACTCTCGGCCACAAATGCTTTCAAGTTACTTTACAGTTTTTCTTTAAGCACGCCCCTGGACAGCTCATTTTTTAATACACTCCATCAATAAAAACGCTTAGTCACTTGCTACAGATGCCATGGCATTTGGCCTACCATTCGGTGACCCCATATAACTCGGCTGCTTCGCGGGATGTTTTTCTCATTCCCTAAATCAGCTATACAAATTCGTCATTGCAAATTGGTATTGCAGGGCGCATGCATTTTTCTAAAAAAAAAAAACGCAAAACGACATGTTCTTTTCATACTACTTTTAATTGTCATACTGCTTAGCGGCAATCCTGTTTTGACAGCTGTCAGTAGACTATATTGTGAATGTTCAATAAAAAAGATGTGGATTTGCCAAGACACGCCTGAGACACCCCTCCCTTCCTTTTGATAGTCTCCACTACCCCACCCGTCCAGTCTGTAGACGCAAACGCTCGGTCAAACACGTGACAGCCAAACAAAAAGAGGTTGACCAGATTCTGCGAAGCGCGCGTGGGAGCCGCTATAATTTCTACATATTAAACGGATATTTAAATAATATGGAAAGCGACAGAAAGTAGAATCAAAGGAATGATGCACTACCCAGTACGAAAACCCGGAATAAAAAACCCATTGGGCCAAAAAAAAAAAAAAAAAAAAAAAACCGGGAACGTACTCCTCGATCGAATGCAATGCATCGAGGTCCGAGGATTAGAGCTTTAGACTAACTTAGGAACTAATAATAAGTTTAATTTGGTCACCGACAAGATAGCCTGAATTTCATCCGATTGCTTCGAGTCGTTTTCTCCTCTCAACAACGTCTGAATCGACCAGCCGTTAATGCCGTCCAGTGACGTCACTCACTACCCGAAAACCGGGTAGTGATTTTGATTGGCTGATTGTCTAAACATTCGCATAATTATGTATAATTATGAAAAATTTTAGCGGGATTGTCGCTTGATATTCAGCGGATCGCATCCCTGGCATTCTTTCTTGTAGTTCAAACATTTCGATTAGCTTAATCTTTATCTTAAACAACAAAATTGCCCTTGTCTTCGAAACTGAAAATATTATAATTCGACCTATTGCTATTTTTACCGTCAAGTGTAATGATTCTGTTAGCTTTTCTTTCTTGCGTCCTGAAATACAAATTTGCAATGACGAATTATATAGCTGATTTTGGGAATGGGAAAAACATCCCGCGAAGCAGCCGAGTTATATGGGGTCACCGAATGGTAGGCCAAATGCCATGGCATCTGTAGCAAGTGACTAAGCGTTTTTATTGATGGAGTGTATTAAAAAATGAGCTGTCCAGGGGCGTGCTTTAAAGAAAAACTGTAAACTAACTTGAAAGCATTTGTGCATGGCCGAGAGTTTATTCTGCCTTCAGTGAGACGTTGCCTTATACATGTCGTGATTTTACATGAAAAAAAGTGAGACATTAATATATATGACCAGCTCATCATGGTTATGATAAAGTCTGCTTCTATGAACGTCTTAGTCCGTTTTAACCAACTGCTTTAATATTGTTGCTCCTTCCCACATATCCAATATGGACATCCACAGTCACATCTTCCTTCTCAGAAAAAAAAAAAAAAAAAAATCACCGGTTTCGAAAATACTTTGTTTTTCATTTTATCTGCGTTGTTTTAAAAAGGAAAATCTATGTTGTTTTTCCCCCTATTCTGTAACGACAACAATTATATGACCTATAACTGACCGAATTCCGCATTCTTTAATTTTCAAGAGAATGCAAATCAAGGGAATTGCAGACAATATTCGTGCATTATTTTTTTATTGACAAATTGGAGCAAAGAACCTGAAGAAAAGAAAATTTATCGTTGAATCAAGTTTTTTTCGCAAGTTGGACAATAACAAGCGAAAGTGCACACGGGCGCACGTGTAAGAAAACAAAAGTCGTTTTCAAAAAGGTTTTCATATAGAGAGACATGTAAGGCAACGTCTCACTGAAGACAGAATAAACTCTCGGCCACAAATGCTTTCAAGGTCTTTTAAGTTAGTTTACAATTTTTCTTAAGCACGCCCCTGAACAGCGCATTTTTTAATACACTCCATCAATAAAAATGCTTCGTCACTTGCTGCAGATGCCATGGCATTTGGCCTACCAATTTGGTGACGCCGTATAACTCAGCTGCTTCGCGGGATGTTTTTCTCATACCCAAAATCAGCTAATTTAATTCGCCCTTGCAAATTTGTATTGCAGGGCGCGTGCATTTTTTTAAAAAAACTCAAAACGACATGTTCTTTTCAAATTGGAACAAAAAACCCGACGAAGAAAAAAATTATCGTTGAACCGAGTTTTTTCACAAGTTGGACAATAACAAGTGAAAAATGCACACGGGCGCACCTGCAAAAAAACAAAAGTATATATCCATCTATATATCTCTCCATATGAAAACGTTTCTGAAAACGGGTGTATATATATATAACTTCACAGAAGTTCAGGTTTCACGAGTAGTCATCGTTTTATTGCTAGAGAACTGTTTCGTATGGTGCAAGGACCACACTCATCAGGCAATTTTGACGACTGAACTGTTGGAATTGGAAGGCTGGCAGCTAAATGCGAAAATTTAAATGGTTGCTATGGTAGATGCGTTACATTCAGGTTATATGAAACTGTTGAAAGGGTTGTTAGGTAACAAAAACATTATATAAGAGGGATTATCTGTCATTATAAAAAATATAATATAAGCGGGTTTTAAGCTACGTTACTCTAAAGTTTCCAAGTACATATCGGTTTCTGTGGGGGCATGAACTTGCTAATTCGTTTCTTCTGTTGAGGCTACACAGTTCTTTTTTACAGATGATTATGAACTTTTCATCCAGGCAAAGACTACATTTTTTTCTAATGTTGCTGCAGGGTTTACATTTCTTAAGAATTTTCCATTTAATCTGAAACGGTTTCTTTTCGTTGTATAAGTTCCAAACATATTTGGAAAGTTCTGTTTTATTTCTTCGCTTCAAGTGTCGAAAGGATGTTTTGTGGTTCCTGTAACGTTCCTTAAAGTTTGTGGCTAGTCCAACGTAGGTTTCAGTTGCTGTCTCAGTTAGTTATAACTGTGGCTTGATAGATGACGTTAGTTTGAAGGCATTTTCCTTCTAATGGGCAATCAGGCTTTTTTCTACAATTGCAGGTGTCGGGTTGCGGTGTTGGGGCATATGCATTGGAAAGAACGTGTTTGCTGTGTGACGATATATATGATGGATTTCATATTTGGAATACATGAGTAGCTTAGCTTGAGAGTGTATCTGTTGAAAATCTTGTAGAGCGGATGCTTTTTCAGGAAGCATTTATCGACGATGCGGAGGAACTTTCTACCAAGGTTGGTTTTAACATTGGAATCGAAAGGAGGATCGTACCATGTAATATTTGCAAGATATTAAAGCAAAAGAAGAACATGTTACTAAAGTCCTCCCATTTCCTTATGAGATTGATTGCTCTCTGCAAATTGAACAGTGATTCTCCTTTCTTTCAGTTATGTCTTCCTGAATCCTTTAGCATGAAATCATTCCCTTTGCTTATTATCTCTATATGTCCCCTCTCCCCCGCTAAAATAAATGTCTACTGGGAGGTTATGTTTCCTTCTGCTTTAATTACTTTCATTGATTGAGATGAATAAAACGCTTTTATTATGTAAAAGCCAGTGTCATAACATAACAAAAGTAAAGCACGCGCCCTGATTACCCATTTACTATTAGCTATTACCAATTACCCATTTACTATTTGCCCATGAATGAATGGTGACGAAAGCTAGAACGCGCTCAAAGCCGTACCCGTCACTTTCTACCCGACTCTATTTTTCCCGTCATAAATTACAAAGATCTTCTGTCTTATAGTGAAAAAAGGCTTTTTAAGGATAACGTAAAAGGTTTTGTAATCCACATTCAGAAGGAGCGAACTACTTATTTAGCAAAGCAATATTTTTGAAAGAAGAGAATTTGCAATGAATGACTTACACACGTCATAGCGCAAGCAGATAACAGAACACACGTCATTCCCCTGTAATCTGTTAGCAAATTTAAAAGTTTTTCTCTTTTGATTATGTTATAAAACAAATGTTAAACGGTTGAGCGTGTACTATTGAGTTAAAGCTGCACTTGGGAGGATTGCTAAGCACTCAAAAAGCTAGAGTCACACTCGGCTATCGCCTCGTGGGACTCTTACGCTTCTTTCATGCTTAGCAACCTCCCACTGCATCTGTTTGGAAAGGATGTTTTAATGTTTCGCCTCGATCAAGCCTCTTATCGCATCAACAAGGTCCTTTCAGCGGATGTTACTGAGTAACATCCCTTGAATGGCCGCGGATTGAATGGCATTCATGAATAACCTGAGATCAGGCCCAATTTGAGCGGTTCTCATACATTCTCTCTAAAGGCTAGCGCTGAAATTGGGCCTGAAACAAACTATTACAAGTTTGTGCTCGTTACGGCCAGATTTTGTCCGTAACGCTGATTGGCTGTTAGACAATAACACAAGATCTGATTGGCTGTCGGAAACGCCGGAAGTGAAAGCGCAAAAATCCTCGCGCGGTTGGTTTTGTGAATAGGGAACTTAAGATGGAGACGTTTTCGCGGCGACGGCAACTTCAACCGGACGTGACGCCATGATTTGTGCAAAACTGCGCATGCTCTTACTCACCACATTGCCATCGTGCTCCCGTCGGCGACGTGAAACTGGTCTGTTTGGCGTTGTGGCGAGAACGTGAGTATTTAACTCTCATTTCAATCAGGTTTGCTGCATTTAGCAACCAGAATTTTGCAGATTATCGTCCTTAAATTGTCCTTGTTTTCTTTGAGTCACATTTCAAGCTCGATTTCCAGGCTCTATCATCTAAACTTACATGTTTATAATGTTTATATGTTTCATGTCACAGAGTCAAGATGCAATCTGATCCAATATTGCAAACAGCAAACCGTAAGTGAGCTTTACATGGGCAAAATTGTCCTACGAGCCAAATGAAAGTATCCGGACAAAAAATATGAACTCCGATATTTTAATTGTGTGTTTTTAGCTCACTTTTGTGTTAGAGTACCGTATAAATGAAACGTATGTATTGAAAATTGTTTAGAATAGTTGGTAATACCACGTACTAACGTGGGAATACTGAAATAAAGTGTTTGTTGTTGCATGCAAGCAATTAAGCATTAATTCTCTTAGTTCTTTATGTGAAGCTATATTTTCCTCTTCGGTAGTCTTCCACGGCGCCGTCCTCCTGAGTTCACTGCGATCTTAATGTTCGAATTTTGGAGGGAAGCAACGGCTACCTCTGTTCCAGGATTGCTCTGCCAGTCCGGTCGCCGTCGCCCCGAAAACGTCTCTATCTTAAGTTCCCTAATGATTCGTCGTCGGCGGAGAGAAGGATCGATTTTGCTGTCTTTTTTATTGTTTTATGGTCTTATGGTAGGAAAATATGCGTTAATATGTGCCATGGAAGTTCAGAAAATTCATATGGTTGTTCATATCTTCTTATGATTTGCTTTATTTACGGAAAGTGAGTGTATTGCGGAGTTGAATCCCTCTGCAAGTTGTTGACCGCTAACAAGGTGCCTTTTGATTTACCAACAAACGGGTGCAAATCGAAATACTGTCCACCTTAAAACTGGTTTCATTTGAAAGTTGGCCGGGAATGACTTCTCTTAACGGGGTACGCAGGCGGAGGTTCACAGCGAAAGAAACCTCAATCGCCAACTGTGAAGGATTAGACGAAATATATCGCATCGCTGTTCAAGGAATTTTCAGTGTGATAACAGACTGGTTGTTTGCCGTCGCTTTTGTAAAAAAATAAACCAGGAAAACTGGTGTCCTCGCTCGTTGGCTGTTTGCTTTTGTTTTTAAAGATTTATATACTGAAAATAGGGGGAAATTGCCGAGGAAAATATTAAGGCAACGGAAAAATAGAAATTCCAGTATTTTAAATTCGAGCGCGGCTAGCCAAAATATTATTAAAACTAGTAGAACATCGTGTCCCCGTCTTTTCGAAAACTTTTTACCTTCCACACCAACAGAAATAACCTTCGAGATCTCCCTTAATCTCGCAAGAAGTTAAATGTGATTGTGCTGACTGTTTTATTTTTAGCTGAAAAGTTAAGAGATAAAAGCTATTTTTTAAGTCAGCCAGTCTGCATTTTCCCGCGCGTGAAAAATTTGCATACTAGAAAAACAAGCAACGGAAGTAATTTTGGGTCATGTAGCAGCTGCTCGGAAGAGAAGTCACCAATGGTGCGTTTCCCTAACCCCAAACAATACTAAAACAATGGGAAGAATGACATGTCATTGATTACAGTGACCAATTAGGAGAGACCTTACGAGAAGCTGCTACACTACTGGTAATTTTGGTTGGCTGATTCGGCAAATGTCAATCAATCAAAAAAGTGGGCGGCAGACGTTTCGTAGAAGGTTTGTATCAGGCTTTCTTTTCGTTTCGCCTTGCCCGCCGGAAAGTAATTTTCAAAGCGAATTTAAGCTGTCTGATTATCTTGTTTTTTTTTAATTATTTTAAAGAAATGCTTTAGCATCACAAACTTTTTGAAAGTTATGATTAGTATTATTAGTCTAAGAGAACTTCATATCCTCTAATTCAGCCAGTAATCATACTTCTGATTAAACAAATTGGACTCCTGGTACACAGTTGTCTGATTTTGTTAGACACCTGTACATGTATGATTGCAGACTGAATTGGACTCCACTCAGTCTCACTGAAATAGTGAACCTACATGTTATTTGCAGAACCCGTAATTTAGAGCGTATTTTCAGTTGTTGATTGATTATTATTCTTTGACAGGTTCAGTCAAAAAATGGAAAGGAGGTTTACTACCAAGTTCAAGCAGTGCCATAGGAGGCAACAAATGCAGCTAAGAATGTACACATTTTAGCCTGTAAACCGGATTTACAGTGTACTTAAACCTTCAACACTGCATTATATGCATGTAATTTTCATAAATGTCTTGGTAGTCTTCTAAATGCATGTTTACAACAAGTACATGACTGTATTTCTGCATGTTAAATGGATTGAAATTCAGGGTAATACCATAAACTATTAATAATGTTCAAGATGTATACTCACTGTTGTTGCTGATTCTTAGCTGCCTTTTTTTCAATAAAATTTTATTGCTGGCCTATAAAGATGCCTCTTTATTGAAACATTATTACAGTACCTCCAAAAATGTAGCATGTACTTTTCAGTCCAGCTCTTGCTTCTTGACAGGATATTTTTAACTTTATCACGAAAACCAGGAAAAAACCGTGTTATTGTTTTGTCCTTTGCTCACATAATTATGATTTGTCATTGTCAACTAGGCTTACCAAGCTTTTAAGGTTTAAATTAATACTAGAAAAAGGTCTGGGGGAACCAGGCTTAGCATGCTTTTGAGGTGGACATTTTTACCAGGCATACCAGGAAACCCTGATTAAACCAGGCTTACCAAGCTTTTAAGGTGAAAATTTAAAACAGATTTACCAGAAAACCCTGGTTAAACCAGGTTTATCAGGCTTTTGAGGTGGAAAATTTCAACCAGGTCACCAGGAAAGCCTGGTAATACCAGACTAACACCAGACTAACCAAGCATTTCTGGTTAGGCTTTTTAAGTTGAGACCTGAGTTACCAGACTTTCATGGTAAATTATAACCAGGCTTACCTTGAAAGCCTGGTAAAACCAGGCTCAACCAGGCTTTCAATTTTCGTTGATAATTGTCAAAAGCCTGTTAAGTCTGGTTCAACCAGGGTTTACCAGGCTCACCAGGCTTTTAACCAGACTTTGGTGCAATGGACTGTTAATTGCTTTATAAGACATCTTGTCAATAAAGCACGCGCTGGTGCATTGTGTCTATTAGGCACCCAGCAAGAGTCACACTCCATATATGTCGTTGTGTTTTTATTCGCACTTAATTTTCTAATTAACAGCTATTTCTTTTATACGGTGATATTTCGTAGGACACGATTACGTGACGTTTACTCTAGCTGATCGTAACTCTTTATTCGTTACATAATGAATTCATATTGAAGAAAAGATTAGAGGATATTTTTTTATCAAATTGCCCTGCAAGGATTCAATGATTTATCACATCTAGTTGTTTTGGTCATATTCGAAACGATGAATGTCCTAATGACAGTAAACGCATCATGCTGTTTGCGGTTACTTCAGTTCCTTTCTGGTTTCTCGCAGAAAAGTATGCTTCGGAGAACTCTTCGATAGTTTGTCGTGTGCCGTTTAGATATTTTTAGCAGATATCCTTTCTCTTTGAAAGCTAGGACATGTGGTAATTGATTCCCATGCGTGTTGCTCCTAACTTCTTGGTTCGGACAGAACTTGATCAGATCGAAAGCATTTTATATTTGTTCTTATATTTCCTTAAATACATGTTCTTTTTAAGGTTTTAATTTCCATAGTTTTTTTATAAGAGGAGTCGAAGCGTCGTAGCCGAAATGTTATCTTGACTATGATCAATTTACTGCTGTGACTATCTATTTCACCCTGGGTCTGGCCCAGGTTTTTTAATATTTCAGATCATTGTTTTCCGACGATACTTGAATTATTAACGAGCGATTGCCAGAGATTTCTGAATCAGTCAAGGATGTGTCTGTCTAATTGATTCACCACCTTTTGTCAGTGCTGGTTAAATTGAAATAAATAAGTCTGACCCTGATTAAGCTTTATTCTGTCTATTTTTACGGACCCCAGCAACTGGTTACAGTTGCTCTGAAAGTAAACCAACATCTGTGACATCCAGCATCACTGTAAATCTATATATCCTATCTAAATGGCAATGCAGCGACGAACTTCTCATATTTCCATCTGGACCACGTGGCGGCCATCTTGTTTTGGTGGGACAGCTTCGAAGAATTAAGTACTTTTCCACTCGAATTAGATATCATACGAATGGAATTTGTACTTTTAATCCATCTGCCTTTACAATTATATGCAGTGGCGATGTTGAAACTAATCCAGGCTATGAAACTGCCAATATTTCGTCCTCCAATGCAGGATCTTCACCTAAAAATCTCCGATGTTTACTACTCAATGCTAGAAGTTTAAGAAATAAGGTTCTTGACTTGCAAGCTCTGCTGCCTGAAGATTACTTTCCGGTGATTGCTATCACGGAAACATGGCTTGACTCTAGCTTCATGGATTTCGAATTGGGTCTGAATGACTACTGTGTTCATCGCAAAGACAGACAAGATCGTAGAGGTGGAGGTGTCTTATTGGCAGTACATACCGACTTAATTTCCATAAGAAGAAGGGATCTGGAGTATAATGATAATATTGAAACGGTCATGGTGGAAATTTGTCAGAAATCAAAGGACAATGTTCTATTTGGAGTGTGCTACAGACCACCCAGTGCTGATGTGGAGTATTCCCTCAAATTACGTCAATGTCTGGAGAGAATTGAGATGACCAGATTTGCTACCTGTTTTCTTGTAGGCGACTTTAATTTTCCAAGCATAGACTGGCATAGTTTAACTGCTACTTCAAGTGATTCATGTACTGTTGATTTTTGTGACATGCTTAATGATCATTTTCTGGTTCAATGTAATTTCAATCCAACAAGAATGCTTAATGAAACTGATGGCAATATACTTGATCTAATCCTGACTAAAACTCCTGACCTGGTTAGCGATGTTGAAGTACTGACTGATCATTTTAATTCTGACCATTTTCCGGTTAGTTTCAGTATTAAGCTTTTATCTGGTCGCCCTCGTAAGTCTGTCTCAAGGAAGAATTACAACTTTAAAAAGGCAGACTTCAATGCACTGAATGAATTATTGAAGTATATTCCATGGAATTGTGCTTTCTTGGAAGAGGATGTGGACATCTGTACTGAAAGAGTCAATGACTTATTACTAGCTGCTGCTGATATGTGCATCCCAACCTTGACTGTGAAAAAGAAAACTAATCCTCCATGGATTACCAAGGAAATTCTCAATAAGATCACAAAGAAAAAAAGATTATGGAGAAAACTAAAGAACAGGTGTCGCTATTTTTTTGTAGTGTTTTTATTTTTTCGTAGTGAAATCTGCCAGGTTAATAACTACAAAAGGCGGGCTTTGTACTTATTAATCGTAAAGAGCGGTACTTTGTAGTTATTAATCGTAAAGAACGTCATTTACGATTAATAATTATGTGAAAACCACGATTAATAACTACGTTTGACAGGCTTCGTAGTTAATAATCGTGAAATTTACGATTATTAACTATGTTTGGCAGAACAAAGGAGACTTTTGTCTGATTGGTTAATCTCATCTGTGTTTTCATTGGTCAATCTACTAAAAGTGATTCTAAGAGCGGGAAAGAACGCGAAGGTGAGAGGCAGCTTTGGAGGCGTCCACTAACATTTTCTCTCATTCAGATTGATAGTCTGTTTGAGCAAAAAGGTACTCGTTTGAATGGAAACTGTTTCGTTTCCCGAAAACATAGATTGGTACTTACTTTTTGTGGCAGATGCTTCGTACTAAAAAGGGAAATCGTGGCGAGTTATCGACGGATCAATCCAACCGCAGTGAGTCAAAACCTACCGTTTTCGGCGCAACGAAACCCGCGAGACGTGGAGGAAAAAACCGCCTTTCAAGAAATGTCCGTCATTTTTACCAGAGTTTTCAGCACAGGAATGAATTACTGTTAAATAAAGTAAGTTGTTGTACAATGAAAACGTGTGATTTTTAACGTAGTGATGATATTTTGACCAAAACAGCGATAAGAGCCTATTCACTGACGCTGTGGAAAATTTGAAAGTACATGACAGTTAGCATGCAACTCACTAATAGTAGCTTAGTTCAGCGAAACGATGTTTGATGGTCACCAAACCAAGGCAAAAGTGCAAGAATATAATTAGCAAGTCATTCTTTAAAAAAAATAAGGTGGTTTCATTGATAAAATTGCAACAATTTTCCAAACACTTGCGTTTACGAGAGTCGACACCAAGCAGAAGGGGAAAAATTCACAGCTTTCAGAAAAACTTGTTCAAGTATCCGAGACTTTTGTCGTGGGCTTCGGGACAGGAAATCCCTTTTGTTAGAGATAGTTTCTTAATCGAGGAAGAGGCTTGTGCAAATAATCTGCAATATAAAGTGGCATGGCACTTAAGAAAAGCCAAAACGTTGTATCTTCTCAACGTGAAAACTACCAAAATGGCGTCCGAGGACTATTTTTAGAGTTTCTAATTATGTTTACAGTGTCACTAATTTTAGTGTCTTTAAGTCTTGGCCCTGAAAGAGTACAAAATTCCTAGTAATATGTACTGTCAATTTGATGCATTGCTTTCAACTGTGACGAATAATGAATGTTTTAATGTTGCGCTCAAGGAATTTTTAACGAAAGAGAGGGAAAATTTTCTTGCCGTTCGGACAATTATAGCCAAAAAGTCTATTTAGAGTTCGAGGGACGCAGATCGCTTTACACCTATGAAAGACGAGTAATGGAAGAATAAATAGAGCGAAAAATAATGAGCATTTAACTGGCAAGGAGTGCGCAAACCGGTATTGAAAATGAAGCCGGTCGCTGATAGAAAACGCACTTGTACTGTCGTCTTGCTTATTCTTACAAGATTGTGGTCTCTAGGGCAGCGCTTATTGAGAACAATCGCGTTGACGAATTGAGTGTGGGAATTTAATTTATAAACAAGGAAGATAAACACACATTCTGAATATGACGAAAGTTATCAACATCAGGTAAGCTAGCTTAAATTTTATGTACATGAAAACGTAAACCGTGGCTCTACTACAGTCTACAAATAAAAATAACACTCGAATCCCGTTCAAGCGTAGATTTTTTGTGAGCTTTCAGATTTTTTTTCACAATTGCTTAAGTTTCAGGATTACAAAACCGCATATTTGATCGATCACGTGTCAAATCTTTCTCCATAGGTTAAAAATATACATGACACAAATTTCACATATATTTTACTTTCATTGTCCTGTCCTGGATAATTTTTAAAAAGCTTTACAAGTTGTTTTCTTACAAGCTCAACTTTTCTGCAATGCTACCAATTTCATATATTTATTATAAAGCTCTCTTTATTGACACTAAATAACACAACATTATTACTGTGTCAAAATTTCCAACATTTGTTTAGACTAGGAATGCCTAATAATACATTGTTCAAAATGTTTTTCAAAACTTTGTTTACAGGCTTTTTCATAAATTGAATTTTAGCCACCTGCTCCATTGCAAGCACATAAAGAGGCCGACGTTTATGCAAGTTCTTTCACTCTTATTATGAATCTTTGTTTAAGTCCATGCATGATAAACAAACAAAATGCTGTGGTTGTGTGACCAGCCATTCTCAGCAAATTGGGCAACCACCCTGTTTGGCCTTAACTGACCTATGAACTAGCAAACAATGTTTGAAATACTTCACTTCAGGTAACGAAAATGGGAGTGTTCTTTTCCTTCCAAGGAAATCTATTTGAAGCCAACCAAGTCTAAAATTTTTCAGTGTTCTTATCATGCACAACAAGGTTACTTCAATTGCACCTTCTTACCTGTCCTTAAATAGACAGGGCTTTTATTACAAACTGAAACAAGGAAAAATAAATATTAGCAGGGTTAGGGTCATAAGATGCCCATGATGTTCTGTTTCCTTTGCCTCAAGCCCTTAACCTACACCATTTAAAATGATAGATGATGTGATTTGCTTTCCATTAAAAGCCATGAAAACTTAATGCACAGTACTATATTTAATGAAAGGTCTCAATAACAATATTATAATGGCCATTACTCAATTTGAACAAACAAAATAATATAAAACAATACTGTGATTATTTTTACTGAAACTAACATATTAAAAGAATACATGTACATCACGGTAAGGTTCAATTATACATGCCTCAAGGTTAATGTCTCTTCCTAATTGTAATTAAGGGAAATAATTGTGAACATATGGTTTTACATGAGTCAAATGCAACTTGAGCAACTTCGAACCTTGCTGGGAACTAGCAAATTCTGTGCATCCCAGGGGTCCAATATTTGACAACCCTGGGACAACCCCCCTTCCCCCTGGCTTTAAACATGCACTTCTGAAATCCAAACACAGCTAAAAATTTACAAGGAAAATGCAAGCAGGTTGGCTTCTTTGTCAAGGTCAAGAAAAAACTTGAAGAGGTAGTTATTGGTCTTTCTCTTGATTTTAAATATGCATGTTTCATTGCTTTTGAGGCCAGAACTCTTATTGGTGAGGTCAGGAGTGAGTACCATGAGTTAACATGTTTTATTTATTGAACGAATCTTGTACTGATCAAGGATTCAAATATCAAAGAACAGCTAACCTTACGACTGACAACCTAATGACAATTATTTTTCTATTGCTGAAAGACGGCAGTTCATTTTGGGTTCCTCCTTTAGCATAAATATTAACAACTGATTGCATCTCTTTGAGTAAGCACTCAGTTATACATCTACTGACAACAAGTCTCTGTTTTTGTTGTGAACAAAACAATTGTAAATAATTACTACAACACTAGAGGTGCGTGGGTGAGGGGTGTTAAGCCAAGGAACTCGTGCTTTGCAGCCTCTGCGTTGCTACATGCATCTTCGAATGTGCAACCGGTAATTCTCCACCTGGCAACAAACAGAGGAAACCACTTCAAACTTAAATAAAATTCAACAGCTTTTAGAAAAGAACAACACACTATGCAAGGGACGAATGCTAAAAAGGGCAGGTACAAAACTCGGGCCGGGTCGACTCTTTCACACATAGAGAAAACAATCAGTTTTATTATGTGGCAAGCAATAAATTCGGATTCATTGTTGTAGGTTTTTGTGTCTGCCTAATTGAAAGCTTACCTGTTTCTCTTTCGGCTCCAGGACACGACGTTTGATCGAGTTGGTCGGACTTAGAGCGCACCACTCTCGAGTGTTTCCTCTTGCGTAAAAGACATGCCGTTCTCCTTCCGAGGATTACTGTATAGCATAGCGTACATAAGAATTCCTTCTAAGCTGATGTACCTTGTTTTAAAACGTTTTTTTTTTTTTGCGCACTTTTGGCCAACATTCAACAAGCTTTACAAGGCATCGTCACGTTGGAAAAAATTGTCCTCTATCGATTTGCAAGGAAGTCCTCTTTCATAGGCCAAGGAAAAAACACCCTGTCGATTAAAACAGTCCTTGAAAACCTTTCCCGCAATTTTCCATATGAAAATCAACAACTCTTGCTAGAAATTCTTGAAGGAACGAACGATCGAAGGAGAACTTCAAGAAACTTTCCCACTAGCAGCCATCTTTGTTTACTCTCTGGCGCGCGCTCAAGACTGAACACTAAAGATTCAAACAGCAAATCAGACAAAAGTCTCCTTTGTTGTTTGGCAGGCTTTGTAGTTATTAATCGTAAGGTTGTCAATTTCTGCACTAAAGCTAACTCAAAAGCTAACAACCGCCATTACAGAAAAGAAAACAAACTCAAAGTCTTTTTTTCAAGGTCCCCGTTTTCACAAAAATATATCCCTGAAAACTTTTTGAGAGGTCAAAGTTTCCATTCAGGTAATTTTTTGATCGATTTTTTGTCTAAGAAAGCTAGCTTCTTTCGCTCTATTTTTGCGATAAGCTGATATCGCGAGCGGGCGGCCGCCTCGGTGAGTTTGCTGTGTACGAAATTGTGATAACCGATATAAAAAATTAAATGTTAATCCACATTTTTCGTTCAAATTACTCTTCCTTTGAATTTTAACTTGGAGAGAGACATCTTAATCCTTCCCAAATGTAACGACAATGAATAAGTGCAGAATAATTCGCTATCGCTGTGTTTTTTCTCGCTTTAAATCGTCGACAATTTCAACGCGTTGTTGGTAAACACTGGCGTGACTTGCCGTGAGAAATTTTATTATTAATGTTCACCACATTTCTGGACAAAAATAATGGTTTTCAATTTTACTTTAACTCAAAAACTTTCACTAATTTTTATTGCCAAAAGGACAGCTTGTTTCTGGAGTTTTTCCTTAAATCTTTCCTTAAATCATCGAAAATTTCAACGAGTTGTTGGTAAACACTGGCGTGAATTACACTTGCCGTGAGAAATTTTATTATTAATGTTAACCACATTCCTGGACAGAATAATGGTTTTCAACTTTAGATTAGCTCAAAAGCTTTCACCATTTTTTTTTTGTTTGCAAGAGGGAGAGCTTTGTTTCTGGAATTTTTCCTTCCTCGCCGAAAGCGGTCCACATATAATATTTCGGCAGGGTTCAAGAAACGGTCAGTGTTCAGGGCGATTACAGTATCAACAAATTATTTATTGACATTCAGCCAGAAAAGAGAAAACCGACAGTGTTATTTTTTTTAAAACAAGGGTGATATACCTCTCTAGACTCAAAATCTGAAAATAAATATCGATCAGATTTGTATTTTGGAGACTCACGAGCTTGTCCTTTTTGGTCTGCAATCACACGAGCCGAAGCGGCAATTTTATCTGTCTTTCATCTCATGCATGGTAAAATACTAGCTGAAAGCTTCCAATTCGATTGGAAAGAGAACATTTTCTACAAACTACATAAATATATTCAACCAGACTGTATAACGACAAACCAGCCTAGTCAAACCGAATTATCAAAGTGCCATGATCGTGAGGAGTGCTCATTCACGCAATTGAAACCTGAGAGCACGACTCGCAGAATTATGGAGAAAATTTAACTTCAGCATTTTTCAAAACGAAAACTTGAATTAAAAAAATATATTTTCGAAAAACAGATTCATATTTACGGCCAGACAAAGCTGGAATAATACGGAATTCTTACAAGGCAGCTTTAATTTATACGCACTGTACTGAGCGTTGAAAAGTTTACTGCAGTTTGAAATTTGATAGCATACAGTCTGATCTGGAAAATACACTTTTTATACCGTCTGCGTGACAAAAATTCACACAATTTTAAGTAAAATCTGTTATTATTGTTTAATATTTGACTCACTAAACCGTTCAGAAATGTTTTTAGAAAACAGTACTTGTGTGTTTTGAAAACAACTTTCACCTATAGAAAAATAGTATCCCCGGCCGCGCGCCGGCATGAAAGATCGATTTTTTTCACTGCCGCTCGTTCGCAAAAATAATCTTCAATTTGATAATCAAAATAAGAAACCTTCTTAGGATGTAATTTATCCAAACAATACTTTGCCATACACTGTACTTTTTTAAAAAAAGATCGAAGAGTACTTGGAATATGGTCTGCAAAGCCTGTGCAAACTGAAATCAACCATGCCGGTTGTCACGCTACGCGTGAGATTTCTCTCCCTCAGATCACATGTGGAATGATTTAAAGAAAAGGCAAAAGAACTCTTATCATGTTGTACGGAATAATAACTAATGAGCAAGACTACAGTGCTTTCTCTTTCGTGCTGAAATTTTTTATCGCGGCAGCGAGTTGAAAAACATGCAGATTGCAGACAGATTTGAGAACCAACTCATCAAAGTTTTTGCGCCGAATCGGTGTTTTCGCGGGAATGTCAAGCTGAGTATAAAATAACACAAACAAACGTTTTTAAATTGCTACCTGTTTAATTAACGTTAAAAGAAAATTAACGATCCAGAATCATCTCTTTGACTAACAAGTCGAGATAAGGCGCTAAAAGTCAGAAGAAAACTAACTCACCTAGATCGATGTTCTCAGCTTCCAGCAACTGCAGAATTATAAAACTCTTGTGAAAAGTCATGGCCTTTAAACTCCATTTAAAAGGCAACTGTCTCTTTGATTTCTTGAATCATAATTCAGAGTCAAGTAGTACAGATCTTGCTCCTTGATTTAAGCTTTATACATACTTCAGGTTTTTCTTCAGTTCTTGCAATAAATCCGGCTGTTAATAACTTTAAGACATTAGACTTAAATAAAGAGTTTGAGGCTGTGCACGATTTTCGCCAAACGCCTTTACACAAGTAATTCTGTTCCAACGTCTAACGAAGGGATGATTATCGGATTGTCTTCATGAGGAGAAGCAATAGACGTGCTGCGTACACCAGTCCAGTAAAGAACATATATAGTGATTTCAAACCACATAGAGTAAGAAAACTCGCTGAAGAAGAAGTGGATCTATCCGCTGTAGGCAAGCTTTTGCAAACAATTGTTGATGCTTCGATTTTCTTTAGCGTGGCTCTCCCTCGCGCGCTGTTGGAAAATTTTCGTTGATCGCGCCACAAATGCGTTAACACTTTTCCTGGCGTCTGTTCCCTTCTTTCACTGAGGGTCAAAACAAAGTTGATGAGCTGTCAAAATGTGTCCAATCACAGGGCTGGCTGTCAATCAGCTATTTGCGATTAATAATTATGAATGCCAGCATAGCCTAAAAAACGGTTAACAGGGTTTGCGAGCCAACTGAAATAACGATTAATAATCGTATTCCAGCTCACGTGCCTTTGCATGAGACTAACTAATTATTAATCGTAAATAGCTGATTGACAGCCAGCCCTGTGATTGGACATATTTTGACAGCTCATCAACTTTGTTTTGACCCTCAGTGAAAGAAGGGAACAGACGCCAGGAAAAGTGTTAACGCATTTGTGGCGGGTCGTGGCTAGATGGAATCCCTCAGAAGGAGGTGATCGAGGAGGACTAGAAACGAGAGCTGCTTCGGTAATCTTCGGCTCGTGAGACAAGATGGCGCATCTCACGATCACCTTTCGTGGTCGGACTAGCAGAATGTGCAAATAAAGAACTTCGAACGGCATGGGAAATGTATATGAGATTGTTTCAAACTCCTCTGTTACTCAAAAATGAAGAATCTATCGACAACAAGAGCATTAAAGGGAGCAAACACCTCTGAATTGCTATGGAATCCCTCAGAAGGAGGTTGGCATCCCTCAGAAGGAGGTACACTTTATTTATGTATAACTTGTTAATAGAATCCCTCAAAAGGAGTTTGGCATCATATCCTTCAGAAAGAGGTACACTCTATTTATTTATGTATAACTTGTAAATGGGATCCCTCATGAGGAGTTTGGCCTCTCTCAGAAGGAGGTACACTTTATTTATGTACAACTTGTATTAAAATAAAATCCCTCAAAATAATTTTGGCATCCCTTAGAAGGAGTTTATTATGTGATAACTTGTTAATGGAATCCCCCATATTTTACAAGTCAGGGGAAAGCCGGTGCACCCCTGTACCCCAGTAATCACTGGGGTATTAGACCAGGCCTGCCTTCTAAAGGAAGCAAATTCACTGCTATGCAGAGCAGTCTTGAACATCAACTCAACAACGTTGCCCATTTCTCACAGAGCCATTCCAAACATCTCTAATCGATTATGTTTACATGAGCCCTCCAGCTTATATGCCCACAGAGAACAATGTTCCAATATTATTATTTCCTGTCAGAAGCAAGATTATGTGCTTCAGATCCTGTACCATGCTTTATTCAAGATTGCATCAAAGGTGAATCCCTGTGTAATTAGCCTGCTAATGGTCACCACTGGCTGAGACTTGTTTCCAGCAGTGTTCAATCTAGAAATTAGTCAAAGTGGGTCATATGTCGCACTTGGCATTTTAAATTAGGTCATTTCAAGAATGGTCAGGGGCAAACTATTATATTGAAACTTTGAACAACTTCACCTTTCTTATCCAGCCCATCTTTTTGCATGCTTATTTCAGGCTAGTAAGCACACCTTTTTTATTTTTAATATTGACTGCTGCTTTGGAAGTACTTGTATATATGAGGTAACCTTTGTTGCATCAGTATCACTCCATGATAATTTGATTTTGCATCAGAATGGAATATTCCATGTCAATGGTGCAAAAATGCAGCTTACATTAAACACTGGTCCAGTAATGGACACCAAAAATCCCCCATACTGTGGCAAAAGTGACAGTCTAAAATGCTGAAATTTCCCACTTATGCCCTGCATTCCCTGGGTATGAGTCTGAGGGGCTTTCCACTCAGACTTAAGTGCATGAGGATTTTTGCATCCCCCCCCCCCCCCCCCCCACCTTATTGCTGTAGACTCTAGGAATATTATAGCTTAACATCAAACTTCACCACATACTTAATCCACAGTCGTATTGCTTACTATTCACACCTGTTACATTCAATTATTACTACTTTGTACTACTTTCATATTGCTGTATGGGGTAATATCAATAAGGGACTAGCAGACAAACTACTTCAAGATGGAGAATAGGGCTGCTAGAATTCTCACCTTTCTAACTATGAGGTTCGCTCAAGTGTTTTGTTGGATGAGCTTGGCTGGGAAAGGCTAGAATATGTAAGACTTAGACAGTTGGCTGTGACAATGTATAAAATCCATAATAATCTTTCCCCGTCGTATCTGAGGCAGATCTTTACCAACACCTCAAATGTACATTCACACAGTCTTAGAAATTCTGAGTTAAATAATTATGTCCCCAGACCCAGAACTGAGTCTGCAAAAGGGACCCTACACTACAGAGGATCTGTTCTGTGGAACAAGATTCCCTCAGAGATTAGAAAGCTGCCTAGTTTAAATGTTTTTAAAACTTCAGTTCATGGGAAAGATTATTTTAATACACCATGACTCATTATAACTCTTATTATTAATAATGTAAGTTTTTTGTATTTTTATTAACTTTATAGTCAAATAGTTCCTTAGAGTATTTCAGTCTAATTTTAAACATGATTCCTAGGAAGACCATGTAAAATATATGATATGATTTCGTGTATAAATAAAGATTGATGATGATGATGATGATGATGATGATGCTGCGTGTACCCTAAATCCTCTATGGCTTATTTTTTTCAAGCACTTTTGGGGGGGGGGCTTATTTAATTTAGCGAAACGCATCAATGGGAGCAAGGTTTTACGAGGACAGACTTGTGGTTCCCAGGCATTATACTGCTTTTTCTAAGAATAAGAAAATGGTAAAAATAATTCTCTGCAGAGAACTAGAGTGTAAAGTTGGAAAAGTTAAGCACATGAAGTTGGAGGTCATGCAACCAAAGACCAAAACAATATGAATTTCCAACCTGAATAAACCACAACTGATCAGTCCATGTTAATTGTTTGTGAAGAATGAAGGGGAAGGAGGGAGGGGGGCTTAATAGAGATTGGTGACTTATTAACTTTCCTCCCCTGAAAAAGGGGGGGGGGGGTGCTTAATAGAGGATTTACGGTAAGTACATTTGTAGACTTCATCTCTGGTTTGCATTACTGTCTCGAATTCTCCCAACCCCTCTTGTGTTTTTATCAGGCTATGCAAACATGGAAAACGTTTTCTATTGCTTAAAGACAATACAAGGCTGTGCTCCTTCAGGGGGACTCTATTTACAATTTAAACAGAAACACCTTCCTCTAAGGACTGTCAAACTCCTTTTGAGGGATTCCATTTACAAGTGAATACATAAATAAAGTTCTACCTCCTTCTGAGGGATGCCAAACCCCTTTTGAGGGATTACATTATTATTTTTACACGTTAGTCAAAAATAAAGTGTACCTCCTTCTGAGGGATGTCAAACTCCTTTTAAGGGTTTCCTGATTTACAAGTTATACATACGTAAGGCATAGCTCCCTTTGAGGGATGCCAAACTCCTCATGAGGGATTCCAGTACAAGTTATACATAAATACAGTGTACCTCCTTCTGAGGGATGTCAAACTCCTTTTGAGGGTTTCCTGATTTACAAGTTATACATAAATAAAGTGTACCTCCTTCTGAGGGATGCCAAACTCCTTTTGAGAGATTCCATTTTCAAGTTAATCATAAACAAGGTGTACCTCCTTCTGAGGGATGCCAAACTCCTTTTAAGGTATTCCATTATTACAAGTTAAAAATTAACACCTCCTTCTGGGGGATGCTAACCTCCTTATGAGGGATTCCATATAAGCAATTCTGAGGTTTTTGCTCCCTTTTACTGTGATTATTGATAGACTTCTCATTTTTGAGTAACAGAGGAGTTTGAAACAATCTCATATACATTTCCCATGCCGTTCGAAGTACTTTATTTGTACATTCTGCTAGTTTGCCCATGAAAGTTGTTCGCGAGATGCGCCATCTTGTCTCACGAGCTGAAGATTACTGAAGCAACTCTCGTTTCTAGTCCTCCCCGATCACTCCTTCTGAGGGATTCCATCTAGCCATGACCGACCCGGATGGAATCCCTCAGAAGGAGGTGATCGGGGACGACTAGAAACGACAGTTGCTTCGGTAACCTTCGGCTCATGAGACAAGATGGCACGATCAACTTTCATGGTCGGACTAGCAGAATGTACGGATAAAGAACTTTGAATGGCAAGGGAAATGTATATGACATTGTTTAAAACTCCCCTGCTCCTTAAAAATGAAGAATCTATCAATAATCAGAGTATAAGGAAGCAAAAACCTCAGAATTGCTATGGAATCCCTCAAAAGGAGGTTGGCATCCCCCAGAAGGAGGTGTTAATTTTTAACTTGTAATAATGGAATCCCTCAAAAGGAGTTTGGTATCCCTCAGAAGGAGGTACACTGTATTTATGTATAACTCAGGGTTCGCACTCTTTTCAGCTCTCCAAATTCCATGACCTTCCATAACTGACCTTTTCAAGTTTACCAAGATCTCTGGTTTTGTAGTCACTTCCAAAAATTTTCAAAATTTTTCTTGTTTGGAGGTATTTTTTGACCTTAAACAATTCAACAGACAAAATCCCATGTCCAGCAAAATGCATGCTGTTTGTGCTGTTTAATATTAATACTCCTCTCTATCTTTACATTGTCCTTGATTTGTTATCTGTAGTAACTAATCTACCAAACAAAACTTTAATTTGCCATGACTTCTCTTACAAGGACCTCCTGTTAAATTCTATGACTTTCCAGGCCTGGAAAATGAAATTATTCTATTTCACGACTTTCCACGTTTTCCATGACCTGTACAAACCCTGTAACTTGTAAATAAGTAGAATCCCTCAAAATAAGTTTGGCATCTCTTAGAAAGAGGTACACTGTATTTATTTATAACTTGTAAATGGAATCCCTCAAACCGAGATTGGCATCTCTCAAAGGGAGCTACGCTCTATTTATTTATGACTAACATGTAAAATAATGTAAGCCCTCAAAACGAGTTTGGCATCCCTCAGAAGGAGATACACTTTATTTACGTATAACTTGTAAATCAGGGCTCGAAATTGCGACTCACTGGTCGCCAATGCGACCAGAAATTAAGCGTTGGCGACTAGATTTTTAGAGCTAGTCGCCAGTGGGCGACTCACCTTCACCTTTTTCCTCTAACCTGTTAATCTCGAAGGTAAATTAATCGTACTTTTGGATAAAATTCATGATTTATGCGAACAGATGTAACAAAACAAACCCACGACTTTTCGATCGCTATGTTTCATAATCGAGCGCTATGTTTAATTCAGCAGCTTCTTTAATAAAAGTAGCGCGGGCGCACTAACAACACGTGCAATCATTGAAGCGTGAAGTTGACTCGAGGTCTGATCTCCAGTCAGATCATGAATATTTCATCGAATTTTAGGTCAAACGATGCTTCAAATTCATTGCATACTTTGCTAAATGCAAACAATGTAGAATCGTGCAAGAAATTGATCGACGATCTGAACTTGTTGTGGGCCGTTCAGGCGGATAACGTTGATTTTAGTAAGCTGGCAAAGGACGACTTCGGAACAAGCCTGATACCAGACATCGATTGCAAACAAGCAAGTCATCCTGTCAGTGTGGCGTTAAAATCCACTGCCAACGGAGATTGTTTGTATAATTCCGTTTCGCTTTTTCTTTGTGGTGATGAAACACGAAGTAACTGCCTGCGTCTTCTAGTTGCAGAAGAACTGTACACCAATGCCGAGTATTATGCAACGCATAAAATTTTCAAGAATACTGCCAAACTTACCGAGATCCCGGAATCAGTTCTATTCGCAGTTGCCTTGACAGCAGTTGGCGACAAAATCATATCAGATGGTGGGAGTCAAGCTGAAGCAGTCAAGGCTGAAGCAATAGCCAGTTCCAAGATTGGAGTGTGGGGCTCCCTTCTTCACGTGATGGCCTTCGCATCGGTCATCAGACGCCCGATATATTCATTATATCCAGACATCAACTTCCGGTTCCGTCCTTTAATGCACCAGCTGCTAAACCCCCGACTTTCTGCGTTGGATGATGGGCGGGATCCTGTCTACTTGCTGTGGTCAAGGGACGGAAGTTTTGATAACCGACCAAATGCATGGTACAAGCCTAACCACTTTGTACCAGTTGCGTGGCTACCAGATGGAACCTCCCACACTCAAGCAACCCCCCAAGTACATGTTACCAACATTTCAGATAATGTGAAATCTGTTGAAAAGAAAACAAGTGTCGGTGCAAAACAGGGAAATATTTTGACTTTTCTTAAGCCAGCCCAATCCAAACCGGAGACGAAAGGGAAAGGAAAAGGAAAAGCTGACCATTTGTGTGACCTACCGGAGAAGACAGCCACCAAGCGAAGTGCAGAAAATGCAGAGCTAACGCTTGATGACAAAGAACAGGTCGCCCCTAAGAAGCCTGCAAGTAAACGAAAGTTTATTCAGCAGTGGCAGGAGGAGTTCACCTGGGTCGTTTTTGACAAAGATGAAAACAAAATGACATGCAAAACTTGCTGTGTCTTCCCACACTTGGCAGGCAAGACGGAATTTGTATCAGGTTGCCGCACGTTTAAGAAGGAGACGTTGCAGAAGCACAATGTTGGTGGAGGCCATCTTCGCGCCCGTGATGCAAGTCTCGCAAAACAAAAGCCGATGGAAAATTCGCCCATTGCACAAGGCTTCAGAAGAGGGGGGAAGGTATTAGAAGAGCAGAAGAGGAAAGAACTTGAAGTTAAAGTAAACACTGCTTATTTAACAGCGAAAGAAGAACTGCCGTTCACTAAATTCCATCCGATTCTTTCACTGCAAAAGAAAAACGGATTAGACTTGAATATGACGTACACAAATGATAAAGGTTGTAACAACTTTGTCTCTCAAATTAGTGCAGTTATGACCGAACAATTAGCCACGGAAGTCAATTCACAAAAGTACATCAGTCTTCTGATAGATGGAGCCACAGATGCTAGCGGAAAGGAAAACGAAGCCGTGCACTGCCGTTACCTCAAAGATGGTCAGCCATTAAATCAATTGGTGGGGCACAAGGCTGTGGCCCATGGACACGCACAAGGTAAGTTTTAAAAATTGAACACTTAAACAAAAATTCATTAAATAAAGGCAATAAAAGCGTGGAATACAGACTAATCCTACTATCCTTATGCAGCCGTCAGGCTGCATGCATGTCACCGTTACAATACTGTAATAGTTAAACTGTTCTTACTTTTACAGTGACAGCTTCAATGGCACAATATTTATTTAGTACTCAAATAGTCCACTTTGAGAAAATTTAAGTAGCGGTTTTGTAATGAAATTTTAGTTATCACTGGAGACAACAATCAATTGCAATAAATTTAGAAGTCTATTTATTTCTAACTACTTTTGAAGGTATTTTGGATACTGTGAAGGAGTCATTTGAGGGTGCCGGCATTCTTGAATGGAAGGATAAATTGGTCGGAATTGGTGCAGATGGCGCCTCAGTGAACCTGGGGAAGAAATGCGGTGTTGCAGCGCTCTTACGACGAGATGTTCCATATCTCATCGACTTCCACTGCCTTCCACATCGGCTAGAACTGGGCCTCCTTGAAATGCAAAGAAGTTGCCGTCAAGTGGAGATCATTTATGAGGTGCTGCAGATGATATGGAAGACCTATCATTACAGCCCAAAAAGTACACGTGAGCTACAGGCCATTGGCAATGAATTGGGGGTGAGTGTACTGAAGCCAACGCAGGTGAGCGGAACAAGGTGGCTCCCCCACATCAGCCGAGCACTCAAAGTTTTGATAACACCAAATTCTGATGGTTCTGGCCAATATGCTGCGGTGTTGTGCCACATGGAGCACCTCACTGCAACGTCAAAAAATGCAGACATAAAGGGGCGAGCAAAATTTGTGAGTGAGAAGATGAGAAGTGTTAGCTTTGCTGCTTTCTGTCATTTCCTGGCGGACATGTTTGCAATAATTTCTAAGTTAAGTCTGAAGATGCAGCGAAATGATTTAATTCTTCCTGTAGCAGTGGCGCTCCTCCATGAAACGATAGCTAATGTTGATGCCTTGAAACTCCGGCCTGTCCCAAATGGACATTTGAAACGGTTCATGAATATGCTTGAGGAGTCCGGGGTTCCCGATGAGGTGCAGGTTCAAGGCCACACATTGAAAGGGTCTCTGGATGGTACGCCTAAGAGACTCAGAGGAACCACCCAGACTGACAGTTTCAAGTCTTCGATGATTGAGGCAATCGAGCTATGCCAAAGTGGTCTAAATGAGAGGTTTGGCTCTATGCTCTGTTCAGCGACGGACACTCAAGCCTTAGCGTGTAGTACCACCAGTGAAGTTGTCGAAGATATGTTCATTTTTAACGTTGATGCATGGCCACGTAGCACGCAAGACCTCGTTGAGTTTGGTAACAATATGATTGATCGCCTGACCAGCTGGTTTAAACCCACACTACAGAAGGCTGGTTGTGATGTGGATTCCATTCCTGAAGAGTGGTTTTCACTCAAGTTCCTCGTCAACACCACTTTCCGTGACAAGGATTACACAAGCGTGTGGGAGATCATGCTTACCAAGCTGCCGTACAAAGAAGACTTCAAAAACCTTCTTCATCTTGTGGAAATTATGCTAGTGCAGCCAATTTCAGCTGCCCAATGTGAGCGTGCAATTTCTGCTCAGAACAGGGTCAAGAATAGCCTTCGTGTTGCCCTTGGATCCTCCACACTTGAAGATTTGATCCGCATTACAGCAGAAGGCCCATCGGTTGAAGAATTTAATCCAGCACCTGTGGTCAACAAGTGGCTTTCAAGGGACAGGGAAGCGGGAGAAAGGCAGCGGCGACCGCAGTTTCAGAAATAAAATGAAGTCTCACAAATAAAGTTCAAATGGTTATCTAAAGACGTTAAGGAATATCACATTTGCTGTAATTATATCTTATTTAATTAGACATCATGATCTTAGACTTATTTTAGAGCGAGTCAAAATACAAATGAGTAAAAATACATCGATACTACAGTAACACACAGAAATATCTAATGAGAGATTTACCGTAAAGACTTGCAGATAAGCCGCACCTTTTTTCCAAAAATTTGCGATCAAAATCGTAGGTGCGGCTTATCTGCGAGACCATTTGGGAAAGGTGCTGTGAATTTCCGTGAATGGACACTTTTATGGCATAATACTGGAATAGATGCTACATTACAACAACGAGAGAGTATTGGTCATTGCTTTTGCGAGTTTGGTAGCTCCTAAAAGAGCCGTTAGTGGTGAGTATAAGCTTATTTCAAGCTTACATTTCTTGCCGTTAACCGTTAAGCCTTCTTGGTTAACAGGTCTTTTAAACGGTTTATAGTCGCTTTTCTCGAACAGGAGAACCTTACACAGCATGGAATTTCCATTCCCCCACAAAGTTGTTTACAGTGTCAACGACGGCCTGTTACTTGCAAGGGTAATTGATCCTCCACGAGCGAGAAAATACCACGCTATTCTTGAGTATTCGAGAATAGCGTGGTCCAGTTTTCCATCGTCCGATATTATGCCTGGTTACACAGCTTCGCACAGTGCATGCAAGAAAACAACAAATTTACGCGCAAAATTCTATGGAAAAACTGCCTTGAATGGAGAAATACCTGTGAACAAATACCAGAATAATATCAATCATATGTCATAATTGGTGGACATTACGTTTATTCTACTAAAGAGCTAAAATTACGGGTAAGACTTTAAAGTAATTTTCGATCAATTGTTGGCGAGTTTGCCTTGGATGAAGAAGGAACACTTCATAGTCTCGACTTTGGATTTCGTTCGTGTTTTTTTCATGAAAAACTTTTTTTTTCCAAGATTTGAGTTGCTAAACTCGGGGTGCGGCTTATCTCCGAGTCTTTACGGTATTATTCCTCTTCTCTCCCCAAAAATATAAAAAAATGCGCACTTTGAAACAATTTTGAATATTATTAACACACTCAAGAGGAGTACGGAACCTGTTAAACCGGTCTTGTGGAGTACAAACGCCATGAAAAAAATGGCGACTAAAAGTTAAGATTTGGCGACCAAAATTTTTGCCACAATTTGGGTTTTCTCTCCTTGCTTCATACTTATCAACGTTGCAAAGGCAGAGCTTGGAGTCATAGAGTCAAGAATAAGATTAGTTTCCTTTTTTAGCGTATTGAGCAGTTCTCTCCTAGGATCCCTATAGGCTATGTAATTCATCAAACAATGCTCCTCGTCTTCTAATCCAGCAGCTGTTGTTTAAAAACTTATCACGCTCTTTTGTTCAACTTGCTCACCCTTTACTGTCTCAAGCGTATCCTCTGAAACAAAGGACATTGCCGCTAATGACGCAAGACGGCGAGTGTGCTAAAGCGTGTTAAAATGAATTATTTTTTTTTAAAGTGGAAGCGCGTCCTAAAGCGTGCTTTCCCTTTTTTTTGGCATCAAAATCCTGTGGAGGGTCACATTTTCTGTACGCCAATATAGGGTCCACTTAATGCAGGATCCACGGTATTCTACTTTTGAGTCTTACGAAGTTAGTCTTAGTGTGGAACTAAAGGGGCATTTGCCGAGAAAATGATAAATTTATACCTCTCCGAAAATTTCCTACAGACTGGGCTACCTACCAACTGAGCTCATAACTTTAATACTGAGTCCTAAATCAGCAGTCTTTCTAGTAGGACATTGCAAACTTAAAACAAAATCAGCTATGGAATAACGACATACCAAGCATACATTGACGCTAAGCTTACAGTCATAGCAGGAACATACCTTATTAAAAGTAAGGCATTTGGCAGGGAAAAACAAATAACACCCTTACACTATTTCGGAGTTAATAAAATATATGGCCTTCAAAATATGTTTTGATGATCATGCCGTTCTTGCATATGCGTTACGTTAAGTTAACCCGGTGTTATATTCTACATCTGCGCACCTACGGTCGGAACTTTGGAAAATACTTACCCTGTCCCTTGGATTCATTGTTCTCAGAACAGTTTTTGCAGCTTCCTTTGCGACTTTCATGCGTGAGCCACTCATTGAACCACTGTGATCAATAACTAACACAACATCTTTTGGTTCAGGCGTGGCTGTTTCCACGTAAAAAGGTCTAAATCGAGGATCATAAGACCCACAATCTGCGGTATCTTCCAAAGCTGGAAAGTTCGACAACACACCTTGTTCAGAGGCAAAGTATTGCCATTTCAGAACGGGGTAATCTTGCGAAATCTTCTTCATTTTCTCCACTACGGAATCCGCAACATGGGTGCGAGAAGCTGGGGCATTTTTAGATACCTTCACACATATTCGTGAAAGGTCGACTTTTGAACGAAATCTTGAATCGTATTCTAATTGACCAGAATTTTTGACCTGGCAGCATTGTGTTGGTGTTCGTCCAGGTGTTGTAGTCCAAGAATTTTCCACAGCCAATTTAAGTTCTCGTACAACCTTAAACCGCTCTTTAAACTTGTTGGCAATGCTTGCAGCCAAGATAGGGATAGCTGCACTACCATTCACAGGTCGCTCAGTGAACTTTAAATTGTCAAAAGCGTCCTGGAAATTTAAAATACAATACTGTGAGTATAGTAAACAGGAATGAGGGCTCAAATGGCAAAGGTCAAGGTATAAAGGGAAACGAAGTTGAAAACAAGACGCTATGCAGCGTACACTTCGGCGTCGTGTTGTGGAACTGATTATAATTGTAATTGCGGAGGAATAGTAAGAGATGAAATTTGGTAATAGTAAGGTGTTAATTTGTGAAATTATGGGATTTGTCCGATTCTGAAAAGAGCAACATCCAAGAGGCCTACTTGCCAAAAACTAGCATTTTGGTTCAAATTGTCTCTGAGATATTAGCACCGTTATGCTCTTATGACTTCATACAAATCCTCCTAAATTTGACTCAGGTCTAAACGTTTAGACCTAAGTCAAAAACATCAGACTTCAAAAACAGCATAGCAGTCTCATGTACTGATTAAAGATATGTAAGGCACGAATAAGGAGTCAATTACGTTTGGCATGGAATTGGCTAAAACTCAATGTTACGAGTTCGAAGGTTTTCAGGATAATTATTCACTGACTATCAGCAAGCAGGGACGTCGGATTAAAACAAGGAAGTTTAATACCAAGGGAACAGGTCATTGTCTTAACAGAGCTTTAAAACACAGTATCCGCCCACACAAACTTGACTTCAACTTAAGTAAAACTAAACAGCCTCTGCCAATAATAACAAACTCTTACTTGAACTTCAGATATCTTACGGCTTCCGCCAACTTGTAAACACAGAACTTGAAAATCGACCTTCGTCACATTTGACTAAAAGCAGCACTTCAGCTAATGGGAAAAACTTAGTTTGTCAAAAGAACTCGCTTGGAACTTGTATACCGTTTGACATAAAGTTCTAGAAAATACTAAACAGGCGAATAGTAGTAACTTTCCGACATATTTTATGATTTCAGTAACCGATGCAAATCTGCTGACTCACGCTGAAATGTAAACATAACCTAATTAATTATTCATGAATAATCCAAAAACGTAGAGAACTTTCGAGAAAGTCACGCAACGCATGAAAGCAATTTTACTACGTAACACTCAACAAACTTTAAATTCATCATAAAACAGTTCGAAAGCAGCGCTCACATGTGAAATGTTTTTGGACACTCGAAGAGAAATTTCGTATCTCTGCGCGGCCATGCAATATCCTCTATTTATTCCTCGAGTAAATTTAAGACTAAACTCGAAATGATGTCGAGATATCACGAAGTAGTCCGGTCTCATTTAGTGAAATAGCCGAAAGAAGCCGAAAAGTCACGAATTTGCGCGCCCAACCCTGTCCCGAAACAAGTGCATAATTTCATAGCTATTTTTCATATCCCGAATATTCCGGGTCGCAGTAGCGCAATCGGCTAGAGTCCCCTCTGATTTGACGGGTCACACAGGTGAGTCGGTTCAAACCCTGGGAAACCCAAAATAAGAATTCTTTTTTTGTTTTAACCGAAAACCTAGACTTTGAGTGCGTGATACATTCCTGGGCATCGCGAATCCTTGACTTAGCGCTCCGCCGAAGTAATAAAGTACACAACTTATAAAGCCACTGCATTACCACCATAGTGGTATTTTTTTTTTTTAATTAGTATTTTCGAAATCAGTGGATTATAATTTTCGCGCCTTGGCTACGGTAACCACAGACGTCCCAAGCTCGCGTTTCGAGACGAAGAGAGTGACAGGGGATCAAACAATAACAGCCAAAAAAACCCGACTAAATCGATGAATTCACACCAAAAAGTCTCCTTTATTTATCTTATAGAAAAATAAGTAAGAATAATGATATTTAGCGTTCGCAGACTTCAGTATTTTATTTCTCATACAAAGTCGCAACGGTTGCGACACATACGCTCTTGTGACAAAGTCAATGTACATTACACACTCCTAATGTGAGCTTGGGACGCCTGTGCCGTGACGGTAATTTCGAAAACGAAGATCGAAGCACGAAGCACCCAAAACTCGAAACCACTGTAAGTTGAAGAACTACAACTTTAAGTCTTGGATGACACAAGCCGAACCAGGTGGAGGCAACTTATGTGTCTGCACCTCCAAAGAACCACAAATTCATCCCAAGGTTTTATGTTAAGCCTGAGAACGACCGTTTCTAGATAGGAAGTCCTAATGTGTATTGTGCTCGTTAAACTCTACGTTATTTGACTCTGTTTTTGTTAAAATCGAAAATCCGAATGGAAAAAACTTTATTATCGGTACAGTCTATCGTCCTCCTTCTGCTAACTTGCATGAGTTCCTGGAATCTTTTTAGCAATTGTTTGATCGGGTAACCAGAGACAATAAAATGTGTTACGTAATGCGTGATTTCAAGTTAGACCTTCTTCTTCAAATTAGCCAAAGTGATTCCAGTTTTTAAGGCAGATGACCCAACACCTGTTAGTAACCACAGGCCAATATCAATTTTCTCAGCCTTTTCTTAACTCTTTGAAAAAGTCATGTACAACAGACTGATTAATTTCTTAAATTTGCATAATATTTTATGCTCGAAACAATTTGGATTCTGTAATAATCATTCGACTGCATCAACTTTAATTGACTTGATCAACAATATATCTTCAGCTATCGACAGAAATGAAACAACTTTAGGCATCTTCTTTAAGGCGTTTAATACTATCAATCATGAAATATTGTGTCAAAAACTGCAACACTGATATTCGGGATACTGCTTTGGTGTGGATCAAAAGCTACCTTGAGGATCGTAATCAATTTGTCCATTTTGGGTCCCACCGATCTTATCCGCGGGAAATTTTATGTGGGGTCCCGCAGGGCTCAATTCTTGGACTTTACTGTTTGCTGATGACACAAGTATCTTTTGTTCCCATAAAGATGCCAACCAACCTCGTTTCTATTGTTAACAATGAACTTGCAAAAACTAATTATTTGGCTTAAAGTGAATAAGTTATCCCTAAATTTGACTAAAACAAATTTTATGATTTTTCATCTAAGGTAACAGAAAGTCAATGATAATGTCCCTCTTACTCTGAAAAATACTGTGATCAAGCAAGTCACGGAGACAATATTTTTAGGTGTTTTCATTGATCAGCATCTCTCATGGAAACCACATATTGATCTCGTCTCAAAAAAAAATCTCCAAAAGTGTGGGAATTATTTGCGAAAGCCCGCTGGTCCTCCATATACTGTTCCAACCTAAACTAGCTGAATTTACCTTTTGCAAAAGAGTCTAGTGCGGCTCATAAAAAAAGCTCACTATCTAGCAAACACCGCCCCTTTATTAATAGAGGGTGGCAGCCCAATAGGTGGCCACTTAATGGAGGTTCAACTATCTCTTCGATACAAGCCTGCAGTGCATGGGTTTTCTTCGGGCGTGCGAATGTCTTGCTTGCGAAAGCGCCATGTTGAAACTCGAAACGAAAGGAGAAAATAGGGCGAGTCAAAAGGATCGGGGTAAGGGTTACTATTTTACTCTCCCTAATCTTCCTCCGTCATAACATCAAAGATGGCGGTTACAACAGTACCTACATAAGCAAGCAGCCTTCGCCCACCCAAAATACCCCTGCCCTCCAGGCTTCTTCTTTCTATGCATAATAACCATTGCTAGCCATATTTAGCTAGCAAGTCTTGATATTTAAGGTTTTTTTACTGTTTTTCTTACTTTCTCTCTTAGCTTTGAAGTCTTCTTAGTTATAGCTTGTTGGTGCTCTCTAGCTAAAAAGCGCAATGTCTATGGTAAGGACAAGGTTGTCGCGTTTTTCTTGGAATTCTAACCTAAGGCGATTTATTTCATGATCGGTTTGTACGGAAAATCCCATAATATTTTATATTCTTCATTCTCAGTTTTTTTCTACAGGGCTATGTTTGTACCGCTTGTTACTAAATGGGAGGTCATAAACTTAACAAAGTTCCCAAGAACAACGCGAGTCTACGTACCGTGCCTTTTTTCCCTAATCACTCTTTGACTTATTTGTTTATTTATTTATTATTATTATCATTATTATTACCCTTTTTTCATGTTTGCGCTTTTGAAGGCCTAACGCTAACGTTCGTGTAATATCACAAAGGCTAGTGCCGAGTCACAATGGGTCTTGCCATTGATTCAAGGCAATCCCTTTCTTTAGATAAATAAAAGAAAACGTCGCTAATTAACAATCGGTTACTGGTATTACTTAACCCCACCATTGGTTTTAAGACGATTTTCTGCTCATTAATTTTTGCATTCAAAAACTTTTTATAGGCACACCCTCCATCTTTGAATCTCCTATACTCAAACAAATCGATCTGTTTTGTAAAATGGTTATATTGGATTACACTTAGACTAAACTTATTAATGGTATAATTTTTTGGACGATCTGGACTAAATGTCGCGTGGCAATGGCGTCACAATGTCTTTAGCTCTAAATCGAATTTTCAGCCCTGTACGGCATTTTCTTTTGAAACCTTAAAATCACCCCGTGTAACAAGTCGTCTGTTTCCAACAAAACAGTTACCCTATGAAATTTTCCCGAAATTTTGTGGTGTCTGAATTTTTTTTGTAAGGCGATCGTCCCTTGTAACATCTCCTTTAACTTGCAATGCTATTTTGAGCTAAAATTGTTGTTTCTGTGAAACATCACCTTTAATGGGACGTTGAACACGTTTAGGTCAAGACCTTCAGATCTGTGGTTTCTGAACTTGGTGTAGCTTGTCAAGTATGTAATTTAGCGGCGGAACTAGGAAAAAATGATCAGCCATCCAGTTGGGAAAAGTGAATTGCAAAATTTTGCCAGAATTAGTACAAGTGAGGCTGCTCACAAGCTAGGTAGATAAAAAATATATACTCATTTCCCAGGATTCATTCTTTAAATGACCTCTTACGGGCGCTGACAAGAGTAGGCAACGTTTAGAAAATTGCAACAGAATGGCATCGAAAAAAGCCTTTGTTAATAAAACTTAGTGATCACTTTGTAGAAATCGAAGGGTCAGTCTTTCATCAATTTTTATCTGTTTCTTGCTAAATTAACCCCCGGGCGTACAAGGGGAGGGGGGGGGGAATTGGATGTCACCCCCCTCTGAGGTTTTTCTAAGTTTTGTTCCAGAGAATATAACATCAGCACCTTCTGTCTTCAGGCCCTTAAGGAGATGAATTTATAAACCTGTAAGTGCTTTTTCCTGGGATAGGATTGGATAAATTGCCGGCACAATTTCGAGCTAAATAAGCGATTTTTTTAGGCGAGCATTCTGCAGGCAGAATAAGGCATTTTCGAGCAGAATATGAGTAGAATTAGGGGAAATCTGCGGCACTAAGCGGGGCGGTTCCACTGTATAATTCAAGTAAACTTGCAATGATCTTGGAAATGACTCAGTAAAAAGAATTAAGGTGGCACGAACCTATTTATTTGCGCTTTGGTTATGTTTTTGAATCGGGTTTTTCGGCAGGAAAGATTTACCCGATTTCCATGATTTTTGTTATCCTTAATAAAGATACACAAAGTTGTTCTTCCTGTATTGCGAACTGGGCATTCGCCTTATGTTTCTGATTACTCCGTTTCTTCCAACTGAAGCGTTTGATAAGAATACCCTTGCAGATAGGAGATAGTCCGCTGGCAGTTTTCCTCTATTCGTGCGTCCACTTTCAAAAAAGTGTTAGTGCTGCATTTTAAGGTTAAATTTGACCAACTATTTGTGCAGGGAGTTCTACGGTCACAATTTACTTTCGGCACTTCAAACTTGCAGATATAACACTAGAAAGCTCTATAGAAAAATCATTCTTAGGGTTTCGAAATAATTGACATTTTTTTTGTAGAAATGCGGTTTTAAAGATATGCCGATATCTCAAACGTTTTTATACCTACAAGAAGATAAATAAAATTTTTTGAAAGTTCGACCATTTTTTTTAAGGATGACAGAAATCATGCATGGAAATCGGTTTAAATCATTCCTGCCGAAAAACGCGATTCAAAAACATAACCATCGCGCACATAAATAAGTTCGGGCCACCTTAAAGAAGCAAATTATTTGGAAGATGACTCACTTGTAATGTGGCTGTTCCAAGACCGTCCCTTGCTAGTGCAGAAAGCGTCTTACTAAATTTTGTAACATCAAGTTGTGCTATGGAAGATGGAATAAACAATGCTGACAAAAGCAGAAAAATCATGAAAGCCCTACTCCTGAGTAGACTTGTTAAATTCATCCTTTAGTGAGAAGAAAGCTACGAATACTTTCCTTACGCTGAAGTTCTTATTATTGCCGTCAAAAACTAGTCTCAGGAACACAAACGTTTTAGTATTATTTTGTCGTGTGACGTTATTCATCTATGTCATTGAATGTTCCTTCCTCACATCTGACGTGTTTATCTACTTATCTTGTGGATCACGTTTTATGTATTTTGGAAAAATCCGATAAATAGGGAGATTTGATTGGCTTCTGGCAGTGCATTTAACATGATATAAATTCCCGCCAGATACTGTGTAGAGTAAAAGTACTGCAATTTACATTTCAAATTTGATGAAATAACATTTGTTTCGTGGACCACGTCATGTCACTGTGTTACCCTGTCCATTGGTACACGTGATATCTGACATGCTAAAAATGGACAGATTATTTTGGCTTTAATTTCATAATGCAGGAGAGACTTTCAATACTATCACTAAGCAGGGTTTGTTTATACGTGATAATGACATCGCGTTTAATACTCATGAATAGTGGTTAGAGTACAATATACTCGGGAACAGGAAGCCTTAAAAATTAATTCGAGTTGTGTGACAAGGATATGTTAATTGCTGAGTCACTCTAGTAAAATTCCAGTATCTTACATAAACACTTTCAGTCATGTGTCTCACCGGATGAAAGATTTCACTAAGGAAGAGGTTTAACAGAAGGGCAAAAAAGCGGAACAGGGAAGACAATCCCGCAACCTTCAACGATTCAGGCTTTTGTTTTCCTTTTTATCTGTTTTTATTTTCTTCTTTGGTGCCTTTAACTTAAATAATTATTATAGACAGTTTCAGTATACCACAGAATTAATTAACTATATAGTAATTAGTGCACATACAGTATTAATGTGAAAATCAACAATCATTTTAAATAAAGCCATAAAACATTTCGTAAAGTCTCTGATTTGCACGAATCCGACAGAGATTGCATAGTGGAAAATGACAATCATTAAGAAATTCTTAGTCGCCCTCAAGCTATAGAACATTCTAGGCAATAATTGTTTCTCCGAACAGATATTTTGCAGAAAACCGTCGTAGGGTGCTCCCGATTAGCGAGAAACAAGGAACAAGCAGGGAACACAATCGCGATCAGAAAGCTCTCTTATGCTCCCCACATTTCGTCGCCGTGAAAACACTGGCAAAAATGTTGATTTTAAAATTGATTGCCTTATGTTAATATGACTGTTCTTATTTCCCCTTAGGAAACAAACAGTGTCTTATAAAAAAGCTTCGTCACAAGTAACACATGGCAGGGAAATTTGCATATAAACTAAGTATGGAAACTTAAAAATAGTAAAGGTAAAGTTTTTCACTTCTAGCCTTTTTAATTAGGGAAAATATTTTAGATCCCTAATAAGCAGAGTCCCCTTTATCTTGGAAAGTGTGTAGTGTTCGACCGTGCTCTTGGCAGAATTTCAAAATGTACAGTAGCCCCTGCATTTCAGTTAAGTTGTGCGGACCAGTTGACCAGTAGCAGAGAAATGACTGCTATTCGAAATGACTTTAAAATGTTCAGTTTTCCTGTTATGCAATCTATGCTTTTTACCTTTGTAGAAATCCTGATACCCTGACCAACAACTAGTCTAACGGCGGGTGTCTGTCAAATAACGTAACATCTCAAACTGGCGACAAATTAATTGCTTCGACAAATCGTATCGTCTATTGAAAATCGGCCTACATAATATATTAATTGAAACAATTGCAAAGCGCAAATTTCTCTGTAGATATAATCAAATGCGATAGAAATTTATTTATGCCACAGAAATCATAAAACCTATGTCGATAACTGTTCCCCCGCGTACAGACTCTGGGGAGAGGAATAATTTTTTTTCAACGTAACAACGTGTAGTTAAAATTGCTGCATTGTTTCATTCCGGTTCGTAGCATTCTTTTCACATTTGTGTCAACCTTTTGTTGTTAATTACTCAGTCTTAAATTATTAAATTATACATTTAATTAGACGCTATGAATATTTCTATCAGAATATCGACGTGGAAGCGTTTTTGGCTATCTGGCCTTTTGGAGAGCCGTTGTCTTGTCGATGACCAAACTTATTATTAGTACACTGCATTCGATCGAGGAGTTCAGAGTACATTCCCTTTTTTTTTTTTTTTTTTTTTTTTTGTCCCAACGGGTTTTTTATTCCCGGTTTTCGTAACGGGTAATGTATCATTCCTTTGATTCTACTTTCTATCTCGTTTCATATTATTTAAGGGTTCGTTTGTGTAGAAATTATAGCGGGCTCCCACGCACGCTTCGCAGAATATGGTCAACCCAGGGCGTAAGACACTAGGGCGTTGAAAGGCTCATACGCGCTCTCTGGTTCAGCTGTGATGCGGAGTAGGACTGGAACTAGTTCGTCTTCCGCTCTCGATCCGCTGTTAGGGCAAGAAAAATGGCGTTGTCTAGCTGGAGGTAGGTTCGCATTTATTGCTTTATATCTTTTAATTAGTTCGCTGCAATCTATAATTAGATCTGATATTTGGTGTCTTTCTATATGCGATATACAGAAAATATCTAGATGATATTTTATAGTTACTCTTATAAGTTAATTAAGATGTTTTTGGCCTTTTATGTTTATGTGGTGTCAAAACGGCCTATCGAATATTACAGGTTGAAGGTCGCGTTTTATCTTTCCAGTCCAAACCAAATAATAATAAACGGCTACAAAAACATGTAGCGATAATGGCGATATCAACAAATTCTGCTTCACTGCGATATAAATTTAAAGCTTGTATTGTACAGAAACAGAATGAAACCTAAGGAGAAATTTGCTTTCAAATCCCCCAAAGATTCCACTGTAAAATTAAATCATAGTCTAAGAATGTGTTTGTTATTATGATATTTGTAGGGTAACAGTGAGTGCCCGGCCTGAAAAGACTACTAGAACACACACTGAAAGATAAACGAGTTCATAATACCGTGAATATCAAGAAGAACATGAAGAGGTCTTAATTTGATTGCAAGTAGAATAAATTCAGACTGTGTAGCATTGTATTTTTGTCTTCAGGGGCTTAAGTGTGGTGTTGCACAAACTACAGTCAGCTCTCAGATGGAAACTATTGGGACTGACACAAAATATCTCTATCAATGGACAGGTGTAACTCTTATAGAGAGTAAAAGAAAATGATTGAAGAATAGTAGGGACCAACTCGATTTCCTGGAGGTGCCTTATCTTTTGATTGTACAACTGTATAATATTTCTAGCATTATATCCTCTCTCTTTATATTATATATTGTAGTTACAAGGAAACAGGAAAGTATTTTTTTAATCAAGTTTGATTAAGGCTGGCAGTTAATAAATTTAGCTAAGAATGAAATTGAATCATACTGGACATGAAGTATACAAGTGTGCTAGGGTTGCTGGTCACACTAAAAAGTTTGTTTTTCAATGGTTTAAGAGCAATTCTCTGTAAGAATCAAGCAAAGCGGGAAATGAAAAATTTTGACCTCCCTTCAAATTTTGCATGCAATTAGATATTGTGGGGGGATGTCCAAAAATGGACTTTGTTTGGGTTGCTACTTTATTGTTGTCAGGGCAACACCAATTGTTTGTTGGTGGCAAAATATCTAATATTTAACTCAGAAACTGTTATAAAAAGTACAAAATGTGTAGCTCTGTATCTCACGTCCATTACAACGCTACACCCCAAGACTTGAAGCAGATATAATACCATCATTCTAGTTTACATTTGTGTATATTGCTCTTTATTATATCAAATTTGCATGTCGGAAACGGTTAATCAACTACATAGAGTTTCGGCCATTTCAGTTGATGGCTAAAATGCGGTTATCCTTTCCCTGAATTTCTCCAAAAGTACGCCAGTTCCAGAGCTAAAACTAAGCAGGCAGTTTACACAGATATCTTAGTTACTAAGTCTGTAAAAATCTCTGCGGGACGGGCTCTTCTGTTTGCAAAGGCATTAACGAACAAACACCAAATTTCAGTTTTTGTATATTTCGTCGCAGTTGACGATCTATCTACTCGCCAACAAAATTTCTAAAACACTGAAACTACCTTCAGTATATAAAAGAATATTATGTACTGAGTCATTTTACGATCAAAAAATTATTACTGGCTTTCAGTTTTCTAAACAATATCGATCAAAATAAGGCTTACTTTACGGTTTCCTCAACTTCACCGCTTGATTCTTACAGAGAACTGCTCTTAATAGCTGCTACAGGCAATTTGTATTTCCTTTGTGCATAATTCTGTATAATTTTCTTGTTTGCAATATACTTTTGAATTTGTATGTTATATAAATGTTTTATGTTGTATCTGTAAGATATATACATAGCAACCCTTGTAGAAATTAAGTACATTTTAAGTGTAGCAGCATCAGCTCCGGTGTCGGAGAGATCCGTGAAACTAAGAAAAACTAAGTGACTCACAGGTTCCACAAGGCTGGGATTTATTGTGTCAAGTTTTACAGCGATCCCGTTGGAGGACGTGTTGGGGCGAACGCTCTAGTAGGTTCTGAGTTCAACAGCAATAAAGCTTGAAAACGTTACCCGTCGAATTTATGTGAGCCTTGGAGAAAATTACGCACGTGTAGCGGTATTTAAGCTGAGGTCACGTGACGGCTGGCGGAAAATTATTGTGACGTAAAATGCGGTTACAATAAAGAAAATAGCTAAAAATACAACAAAACTAAACTAAGGCACACGGGTGCCGTTACACTGCTTCCCTAAATGTTCTTCATTTACCAAAAAGCCTAAATAGTTTTAAGAAGCGATATAGAAAAATAAAATCTGTTGATTTGGTAAGAAACGGTATGAAACTTATTGAATTGATAAAACTAAAGCACTGTAAATCGGTTCAGTTCGCAATGTCCTCTTTTGCTAAGAGTAGCACAAGCTTATTTACTGGTCGCTCGTAGAACTTCTTCTCTCCGTCTCTGGATGTCATAATCTGTACTTTCCTGACGAGCTGATCGCTGCTAGGGAACACTTTAGTGACGACTGCTAAGGGCCATTGGTTTCTCGGGGATTCGTTGTCGCAGACTAGTACGACGTCTCCTTCTTTCATTGATCTCTTGGGAGTGGTCCATTTCTGTCGCTTTTGGAGTAGGGCGCAGTATTCCTTCTGCCAGCGTAGCCAGAGTTGATTAGCGAGGTACTGAACCCTTCGCCATCTTTTACGGGAATACTGGTCCGGTGACTCGAACTTTCCAGGTGGGGGCAACACAGCTTGAGTTTTAAGAGTCAGCAAGTGGTTTGGGGTCAGCGGTTCCGGTGCTAATGGGTCTGACAGGTTCTCTACTGTAAGGGGACGGCAGTTGACAATACTCTCGGCTTCGGTCATAAGTGTGCGTAGGGATTCATCATCAAGGTGGGCGCCATGATCTAATAATAGTGATGACAGGACAGATCGTGTGGTACGTATTTGACGTTCCCAAATACCTCCCATGTGTGAAGCATGAGGGGTATTAAAATTGAAGTCTATCCAGTCGCAATCTTGGGAAGAAAGGTACTGTTTGAGGGGTGTAGTATCTAGCTCTTTGAATGCAGAGGCGAGTTCGTTCTTGGCACCGACGAAGTTTGTTCCCTGGTCGCATCTAAGCTCTCGAACTTTTCCTCTGCTGCTAATGAAACGTCGGAGAGCATTTAGGAACGAATCCGTCGTCATGTTGTTCAAGGTTTCTAAATGAATCGCACGTGATGAAAGGCAGATGAATATCAGGCCCCATCGTTTGAGCTCTTTCCGTCCATCTTTAATGTAGAATGGGCCAAACACGTCCATCCCAGTGTAGGTGAACGGAGGAGCTGGCGTGACGCGTTCAGGTGGTAGATCTGCCATCTTTTGGTTTTGGGTGTGGCCGCGTAACTTACGACATACAACGCACTTGGACACGATGTGGGAGATTAGTGAAAGACCGTTGATGATGTAATATCCAGCTTGGCGGATGGCGTTGTGAGTTATGCCGTAACCTTGGTGATGCTGCTTCCCATGATGGAACTGGTGTATGAGAAGAATGGCCACATGACCCTTCTTAGGTATAACAATGGGGTGCTTAATTGAATAAGGTGAGGTTGCGCTCTTAAGTGTCCTCCAACTCTTAGCAGGCCTTGTTTATCGATGAATGGGTCTAGCTTGTGAAGATTGCTGCTGAGCTTAACAAGGCCATTTCTTTCCCGCGCATTCTTTCGATCTCGAAATTGCTTGTCGTTTCCTTTGAGCTTACTAAGGGTCTCGATTTCTTCTTTAAAGTAGTGGTGTTGAATGGATCTCAGAATTATACTTTCGGCTTGAGAGAGCTCTTCAACTAAGGGGGTTCCTTCTTTAGGGCGCCAGTTGTACTCTTTGTTTGGTCTAAGCCTTTCAATTGCTCTCTGTACTTGAACAATACATCGCTTGAGGCGGTTGAGCGTGGAGACGTGCTTGAAGCGGTCAGGTTCTAATATTCCAGATCCGGTTTGAAAGGTCTTGGTTTTGTAGACTTTTGTGGTTAACGTGGATGCTGGATCCTTTCTGACTTCGGTGTCTGAAGGGTGCGGGGCGCGAATAGGCTGGTGTTGTAAGGGGAGTGGATCTTCTTGCCACAGAAAACTTGGTCCTTTAAACCAGCGTTTGCTTTGTAGTAGTTCCTTTGCTGTTAGACCACGGGAGACCTCATCAGCTGGGTTTTCTTTTCCAGGGACGTGAAACCATTCTTCAGGAGAGCTGCGGTCTCTGATATGCTGTACGCGATTGCCAACGTAAACACGAAAGCGTCGCGCGTCATTGTTGATGTATCCTATTATGATCTCAGAGTCGGTGTAATAATAGCATTAGAGGTTGTCTACGTCAAATTCATTTTTGAGCATCCTGGTCACGTTGACTGAAACAACTGCTGCTGTCAACTCTAAGCGAGGTATTGATATTGGCTTGATTGGAGCGACTCTAGATTTTGCCATAAGGAAGCTAGCGTGAACTTCGTTTCTCTGATTTGTCATGCGCACAAAGGAAATCTGTTCGATGCCATTGTCGCTCGCGTCTGAGAAGCTATGGATTTCTGTTTTGACTGGGTCTCCGAACTCCGATGGCTTGAGGCAGGGAGGAAACGTTAGTTTCTCTAAAAGGGGGAGCTCTGCTCGCCATTTCTCCCAAAGTGGCAAGATATCTGTTGGAATTGGGTCATCCCAGTTCACATTTTGACGACAGAGTGTTTGGAGTATCTGCTTGCCGTTCAATATGACGGGTGATACTGCTCCGAGGGGATCATAGACTGAGTTGATGGCCGACAGGATCCCGCGACGTGTTACAGGTTTATCTCTTAGGTCGATACGAAATCCAAACGTGTCTGATTCGATACACTAGTATGTACCGAGGGACCTTTGAACAGGCATTGAGTCGTGCCTAAGATCTAAGTCTTTTAAATCCTTTGCGCGGTTGTCAGCTGGTAGGACTTCTAAGACTTCTTTACAGTTACTCGCGAACTTGTGCAGGCGTAGATTGTCCTTTGCGTACATTGTTTGTGAGTCCATGATAAATTGCAGAGCTTGTTGTGCTGTAGGGACGGATTTTAAGCCGTCGTCCACATAGAAATCTCTAAGGAGAAAGCCTGAAGCGATGTCGCCAAACTCCTTTCTGTGAGTTTCTGCTGTTTGATGTAAGCAGAAGTTAGCTACGCCGGGAGAAGACGCTGCACCAAAGAGGTGTACATTCATTCGGTATTCAACGATTGGTTTCGTTAGGTCGTTGTTTTCGAACCACAGGAAGCGCAGAAAGTTCCTGTCTTTAGGGGTAACGTAGAAGCTGTGAAACATTTGCTCGTTGTCACAAGTGAAGGCAACTTCTTCTTTTCTAAATCGTGTCAGCACTCCAATCAGGGAATTTAACTGTTCTGGGCCTTGGAGCAGATGCTTGTTTAATGACTCGTTCTCAAACACGGCGCTGCAGTCAAACACGACTCGGATCTGGTCTGGTTTCCTTGGGTGGTATACGTGAAAGTGGGGAAGGTGCCATACTTTGCCCTTTTCAGTACTGAGTTGATCAACAGGAACTCGGCTTGCGTGACCGTTATCAAGTGTCCTCTTCATAAAGGCTAAGTAGTCTTCTTTAAGTTTGCTGTCGTTTAAGAGCCGCCTCTTGAGGGAAAGAAGCCTTCTTAAACAGTGCCCTTTATTGTTTGGTAGTGATAGATCATCAGATTTGAAGGGTAGTGGTGCTTCCCAGTTTCCATTTGTGTTTTTGTGCAAACCCATAGTTAGCATCTCTCGCAAGCGTTTATCTTCTATAGACTCAGCTTGTTCGGTTCCACGAATCTTGCGACCGTGGTGAATCTCACTGTAATCGAGCTCCATCATTTCACGTACTTGTTTTGAGCTGGTTAGGTCCTTAGTATTTGTTACTTTCTCAAAGGGTGGTGGTCTAGATGTTTCCTTGCTGCGATCTAGGGTTTCTCTTTCCACTGTTACTCGATTCACTGATGCTGAGTTTTGTGTTCGCTGCTTGTCCTTACAGACACGACCTATTATGGTCCAGCCAAACTTGTACTGCTCTGCCCAGGGCTCTTCATCTTTTCCGAAGATGACGTTTATCGGTTGGAAGGCAGCTGGAACGTTGCGTCCGATGAGCAGGCCTATATCGACGTCAGAGCGGTGCTGTATCTTGTCTGAAATGTGAGATAGATGTTTCCATGCATTGACTGACTATACGTGGTGTGGCAATATCCTCGTGTGAAGCGGGGCTATATTCTCGTGAGTACGCAAACGGGACTTTGATTGGTCCATGTTCGTTTTCTAAGTCTTGAATGGATAGTCCAACTACTTTCTTGGTTCTAATCGAGTTCGAGTCGACGATCGTGTTAACTTGTAGGTCGACCTCAGTTGCGTCTACTTCCAGTTGCTCTAGTAAGGCGTCAGCGATGAACGTATTAGTGGATTGGTCGTCAAGGACTGCGTAGGTTGTTATTTTCTTAGCTGGATTCGACTGATGATAAGCTCTTACTAAGACGATTCTAGCACACGACCTGCTGGTTTCCTCCTCCCCGCAGACTTGCGTGCAAGCTGTAGTGGTACTTTTGGTTTCGGTGGTCGCGGTATCTAGTTTATCTTTACTGCCGGGTGTGGCCTCGACATGAAGTGCTGTCAAGTGTCTCTTGCGACAGATGTCACCTATTGGAGGTGTTTGATCGCATCTATCGGCATTATGCTTGTTGTAAGCCATACACTTAAAACAAAGTTTGTTTTTCTTAAAGAAGTCTCTCCTGTCGTCCAAGGCAAGTTCTTGAAACTTCTTACACTCATTTAGGGTGTGCGACTTAGTTTTATGGAAGAGACAGAGGTCTTTATCTTTAGAACTGTCTTCCGATTTCTCTTTCTTTGTTTCGAGGGGCGGGACTTTATTTTCACCGGTTGCTTTTGATGCCATGGTCGTTGCACCAGGAATCCTTTTACGTGGTAGGGGGTTTGTTGTCGGAGTTGTTCCTAGAGATTGTCGCACGGGATTTTTGGCTCCCTGTCGGAAAATCTGAGGAATGTTCATTCGATCGGCATGGAAGGTTACTTCTTCAACGAACTCCGTGAAGGTCGGGAATGCGTTGCAGCCCTTTTCTTGTTGTAGGGTTTGTACTCTTGTGGACCATTTCGTTAGGAACCAACCTGGGAGCTTTTCGACTAAGGTTTGTAGCTTGGAAGGATACTCGAATATCTTAAGGCTTTGTAAGTGGTTCATCGCTATTTCGACTTGCTGTAAGAAGTCGCTAAATTCTCGCAGACCTTGCGCGTCGTTATTGGCAATTTTAGGCCAGTTTGCTAGTTTGTTCTCAAAGTCAGTGGCTATAATCGCGGGACGACCGAAGCGTGACTTCAGTTTCTTTCTTGCTTCTGTATACGCTATTTCGGGGCTAGCGCTGACCATATATTGGAGCTGCTCAACGACTTTTTTCGCGTTTCCGTTTAAGTGTTGGTACAAGAGATACAGTTTCTGCTGAGCGCTGATCGGCGCGGAGTCGATCAGAGCGTCGAACGCTGTTTTCCAGATGAAGAATTTGGTGTCTGTTTCGTCGCCAGTAAATATGTCTGGCTTGGCTTGCGGGAGCCGTTGCAGTTGTGTGACTTTAGCTAAGGCGTCGGCAATTTGAAAGACACTGTCTGAACTCGAAGGAGCGCGATTTTGACTTTCGGGAGGTGGAATTCTTATTTCGCGGTAGAGTGTGGTCTGTGAACTCTTCGGGGTGAAGGCGTCCGCATCTCCACGGAGTTTGTAAGTACTTAAAGGTATAGGTTTTGAACTGCTTATAGGGCCTGCGTGGGAATGAAAGTCAGGAAGCCCGTACTTCTGTTTGTTGGCCCTTGAGGAAGTAAAAGCAATCGGAGTGCTTGTTTCTGCAGGTGACGTGTAGTGAGAAGTACAGGGGTAAGAAAATATTGGTAGCGAAGGCGAGAATCTGAGGTGTTGCCACCCCTGTGCCTCGATACTTTTCGGGCGGACTGTTCATTGTAGGATCAGATTTTAGTTGTTCTGCTATCTCTACATGATAAAGAGGCTCGTGTTCCAATACATTTGAGGAATGGGAGGCTACTTGATGCCCTGTGTCTAAATGAAAGTTAGTTGTGAATCCCCCGTCCGGGAGGGTGATGTTATCTGAGAGTCCCACGTGGTGCGGGTTTCCTGTGTTGCCACCAGACGTGACAAATTGGTGACCATTGTTCTCATTCATTGATGGCGGTAACAGACTTTCGGTTGCTGTGGTCGGAAGGGTTTGATGAGATGTGTGGTTCAAAAATCTATCAATCATGTTTTCGGTTTCTTTCGGCAATCCTGAAACCATCTCTTCATTACCGGGCGGATTTTCTTCTTTCAACGCCTCCTCATAGACGGCTTCCGCTGCTAAGAATTCATTTAACTCTTGTTGCATTTTCAGTTTATTTAGGATCCTTTGTTGTTCTTCAATCTTATCGGTAAATTTCATTTTCTCTTCTAACGCTGCACGTTTCGCTTTGACGGTTAAGAAACTTTCTCTTGACGCGCGCGACGAACCCGAAATTGACGACTTTATCGAGTGTCGTGACGTGCGTGACGATTTTGATCTGATGCTGGCGCTCACGGACAATGTGTCATCTTTGTCTAGCGCTAATACTCTATTAAACGCGACGGTTTGTACTGCTTGAATAGAGTCTTTAATGGAAGAAAGCAGTTCGACGACGAGTTCAGATCGAGGAATTTGTTTTACGAGATCTAGCCAGCTGTTTACTTCGAGTTCCGTTTTTTCTGCTAGGGCGATTATATCCTTGAGCTTCCTGTCAATTTGATCGCGATCTTTCGTGCCGGCCAAAAATGCGTGGAACGCTGTGACGTTAGCGTGAAAACTTTTGTGTGCGGTTTTCCCTGATTTTTCTTTAAGCTCGCAACGGAACTGAAAACCTTTGTCTGTCATAGTTCTAGAACGTGTTTCCGATGTTTCGCCATTTTCAGGGGTTGCTAGAGCTGTATTTTCGGGATGATCGATGAAGTGTGTATTATGCGCTAGAGTTTCATTAAATCCAGTATCGCTAGTTTCATCTTGAGTTTCCGGGTTATCGCCTGGATTTGTTTTTTGCTGGGCGAGGGGGGCGTAAGGGTTTGCGGTATTGCGGTATTGGGTTATTTTTGGTGCGGTTTTGCGGTAATTTTTATTTCAAAGTACGGTATTGCGGTTTTCAAAGTCCAAGCGATATGCGGTAATTTTAAATTTTATGTAGCGGTAATCGGTGAAAAAATTCTTGTCTCGCGGTGATCTGCTTCCTGAGTCCTTTCCTTTTTAAAGCATGACAACTATACAATCCTAAAAGGAGTCCTAAAAGGTCCTAAAAGGTCTCCCTAGCTAGCCTGTGGGCCTGCGTGTCTTCCCAGTTGCACAGTCGGGGACCGTATTGCGCAAGCAGTCCAGACAAATCGTATGGCTTGTAATTTCAGTTAATACTTTATAATCATTAACGACATTAACCTTTTTATCCAATGTGATATGGTAACATGTCGCATAATTTCATGACCTCATGGACCTTAAGGGAATAGTCGGCTGGGCTAACCTTATCGGACCTTTTCGACCTTACCGGTTCTTTCATGCCAGTCGTGAAACGATGGCGAGCGATCCAGAAGATCAATCAGTTAATCCAGCAAATAGCGAGGTGGTTTTAAATTGCGTAGCATTTTTCTACGAAGAAGGAAAAGGGGGGAAAAATTACAGGAAAAAAAAACAAGTTCCGTTGTTTGGTAAAGCGAGGGGAGAAGAGGCTAGTAAAATTCAGGGAAACCGTTTGGTAAGTACTATCTTCTTATACTTAATCCTATCGTACCTTAAAAGTACATCGATTATCGACATTATCCTGTCCTTTAGTCCACTTAAAAAAAATACTGATAGTTATCGGACCTTATCGTTTATGAGCTTCACTGAAAGGCTACCAAATATAAATTGGGCATTTTAAAATCTCTTTGGCGTCTCATTGAATCGTACCCGAATTGGACAAATACTCGGCTGACAATCAACGTGGCATGTATCCATGTCCAATCAGTATTGCCGTACCATCATATGGGTGGATTGCCTTTCTTTCGTTCGATGCAAAGAATGGTAGTTCTACCCTGTTCAAAGCTCGTCTTCACAGTCCCGTCGACAAAATCACTGTTCTCAGCAAAAACCTCAAGGTTACACAGATCCATTGCTTTGACGGTATAATATACCTAACTTCCGACAGAGGACCTATCAGGGCCATTGAATTCTCTGAAGGAACAATCAATATGATTTCAAAGGAAAAGAAAAGAAAAGATGACCTTGTCAACTTGGCAAGAAAACTTAAAGTGTCACCGGTGGGGACTGTTGCTGAAATTTCGTCGAGACTGAAGAACTATTTCGAATCAGTCAAAAATCAATATCAAGGAAAAAGTGCCAGAAGTGACGAGATTAACTTCTGGGACAAGGAAATACAACCCAGCAGCTGAAGTTACAAACAAATCAATCGTTTCCATCGAAGTCGAAAGGGACGGAGTTGGTCTCAAGGGGAATAATCTCCAAAGAATTGTTTCCTACGGAAACACATGGGGAAAGGCTTAGTATGTGTCTTAGTAACAGAAATCTGTTTGTATCCCAAGTCCAGGGAATAAGTAAGATCAACATGGAAACAAGTGAGTGTCAGTTAGCCGTGAAGCTTGACGATGAACCTAGTGTTCTTACAAGGTTTAGCACAGACGTCATATTCACAAACCAGAAGAAGTCTTCAATTAATATGGCAACTCAGTGGCAATGGAAAAGAGTTACGTTTGTTTGCTGGCTCTGATAAAGAAGACGGAAATATAGATGGGCCTATCAAAGAATGTCGCTTTAAACAACCAGTAGGCATTTGTACAGAGTTCGATGGTGTTGTGTATGTTTGTGACGCACAAACGAACTCAATAAAGATCTGCACCAAGTTAAAAGAGTGTGCCCACTTTCTTAGTGCAATTGGCTGTTTGAATGGAGCTTTCTCTGTGCATCACAAAGGTGCACAGTATACTGTTAAGACAGGAAAGGAAGCTATTGATCTTGTTAGGCAATGTAGAAGGATGCTTGACGAGAATACCTATGATATTCAAGAAACCACTGGCATTACAAGAAGTCTCAATGGACCTCAAGGCCATGTGTCGGCCAGGACAGTAGCGTCGGTTTCCATGATAAAAAAAGGGCTCCAGAGATTGTACACTAACCTTGAAAATTTTGATTACGAGAATACACTAAATCTTTTGAGCTGTATGACACTAGATGTGGAAAACTGTCACGCCACCGTACATGTAAAGCAAGCAAACATGTCAATGGCAGAATACTGCAGGTCATTTGGCTTGGCAATGAAGGAGGCAGTGAAACGGGTGACCTCTTGGGCTGCATACTACCACACAAGCAGGCGATCTTGGTACCCCAAACCAGAGGGTTCTTTGCAACTATCGCAGGTTCCTATCATGAAACCTCTACCTAGTGTCAGTATGAGCTCAGCCGACTGCAACGCACTCAGGGACTGGGCATCCTCCTATGGAGCTGCCGTGAGACAACGAACGGTACGACGAGAGACTACCATGGCAAAGCATGGCAAGCTACCTGAGTTTATGTACCAAAGACAATGTAACATCTCAGAGAATTCTGTATCCATTGCCTTTGATGAACGCGTTAACAGGGTAGAAGATGCCAAGGAAAATAATTCGGAAGAAGACGAGACCGATGCCGAGTTTGATGAAAGCAGCGATGAAGATGTTGAAGATCATAGTCGGGAAGAATCGCTTCTTCAAGGAGAGATCGGAAGCTCGGCCACGTTTCTCCTGGGAGCGAAGACTCGATTCGGGAGAGTTACCACAGAAACGCCGCAGCTGGGTCGTAGACTGGGTCGACGTCTTGAAAACCTTGAAACAGCCTCATAGGTGTCAACTGTTTTCCGTCAGAGTTTATGATCCAGGTTAGAAATAAGGTTAATAATAGTAATATGCCTGTTGTATCATTTACGTATAAACGTTTAATGAACCAAAACGAGTGCGAGGGTCGTATGTTTATCTCACGCTTACCATCGACGCACCTTGATTTGGAAACACTGACATAAAAATATTATTGCTATTTAAAAGGCGGAACTGTTAGTCTTCAGAACGGCAATTTTTCTCCATTTGTTTCGATTTTGGTATTTGGGTAAATTTTGATGCGGTATTGCGGTTTTCTCTCTCTGCCATGTGCGGTATTGCGGTATTCTCGCGCTACCACGTGCGGTATTGCGGTATTCGTACCCCCCTTACGCCCCCCTCCTGGGCGTTTTGAGAGTTGTCCATGGCGAAGCGCTTGTATTTTTCACGAGAGGCTGGACAGAGTGATGACACAGAGACACTGTAGTTTTGTTCTAAACTCTGTTTCTACCGTTAACTAAAGGGTAATTAGGCGACGTAGTTCTTCGCGACGTCTACAAAGGGTTCTTCTTTGACTGGATTCGCTTCTACGAACATCTTCTTCGATTTTCTTCAATATATTAACAACGTCTTGCCGAGCACGTGCTCTTCACCTCTTCTCAGTAGTTTCTTCTTTTTCTTCCCATTTTTGTTTTCGGTTCAGTTAATAAAGGAACGGACTTACTTGTTGAGTTCCCGCTTGACTGCTCAGCTGTTTCCAGGGGCGAACTTGTCGCTTGGGCTAGCTTGCTTGGTTGATCTGGGCTCCAGGAGCTTGCTTGACTTATGGTTCAGAGATTTGACTTAACTGAAGAGAAATTCGACTGTAGCGGCATCAGCTCCGGTGTCGGAGAGATCCGTGAAACTAAGAAAAACTAAGCGACTCACAGGTTCCACAAGGCTGGGATTTATTGTGTCAAGTTTTACAGCGATCCCGTTGTAGGACGTGTTGGGGCGAACGCTCTAGTAGGTTCTGAGTTCAACAGCAATAAAGCTTGAAAAAGTTACACGTGCGTAATTTTCTCTAAGGCTCACAGAAATTCGACGGTGGTGCGGACAGACGGTCGGTCGGTCACACGGTCGGTCGGTCACACGGTCGGTCGGTCACGCGATTACCAAATTTTCTGGGATGGGCAGATTTATTTACCCATGGTGCTCCGCTGGCGCGCGTCGCGCGCGGAGCTCCGCTATAATAAAGTTCCTCGAACTTGTGTTGCTGTTTGGTAAATGCTCTGGTCTCGTTATAAACCATGATAAGTCGGAAATATTGTTACTTTGTTATGAGGATCAGAATTATTTTTAGTTTATCCGTCATGCAATTCCAGATTTTTCTAGAATTATCTTATAATCGGTAATATTCCAGAAATATCTGTAATGTGACTCAGCAGTTTCCGCAAATAGTAGAAGATGTAATACACTATAAATAGTAATGGAACGTTCTAGATGTTTAAGAAAAAGTATAAAACTAGGCTCCCAAGTATCAAGGTGTTGCTGTTGTTTGCCCGAGGGTTTTCTCTCGTGGCTAGTTGTGATTGAGCTTATCAGCTATGGATGCTATACTGTGAGAAAGCTATAATCAACTGCTATAACTATGGAGGAGCTAAAACTTTGACATTGCTATATCAAGAGAAAAGAAAGAGACGATAGCAGAAAAGAGAAGATAAAAGAGTTCATGATGAAGTTTCCCGGACGAGTTTGTAAACACACGAAAAGCCAATGAGTGGAAAGGATCCAGTGAAATTCAAGAAAGTCAAGCATTGATGTCTCAAGTCAGTTGAGTTGACAGTTGTTCCTGTATGGCCATGAAAGAGAGTAAGCCTGCTTGCTTTACGAACCACTTAACTTAATCTTTAACTTTAATAACTATAACAGTGTATAATTAAATAAATAATAGTTTAAAAAAGGTAACTGCTAGTTGTCACACTTTTGTTGCGTGCCATATATCGTACTCGGGAATTCTTTTTACTTATGCCTTGTTCGCGGGCATCTCTTGGTTATTCCGGTAGGTAACAACTTGGAAACTCTTTTCTCGCGCCTCCCAACCTTGATCATACTCCTTTTAAAGACCTAACAATAAAGAATTCCGTAAAGATTTTAGGGCTATATTTCACGTATGATCGCCGTCTCAGACGCAAACTTAATTTCGATGAAATCACCAAATCCATTAAGGATAAGTTAAGAATTTGGAAATGGAGGGATCTTACTATCATTGGTAGAATTCAACTGGTCAAAACATTTATTATCCTCACTTTCTTATACCGTGCTAGCTTAATTTGTATGGATAAGGAATTTGTAAATGAAGTAAACAATAAACAGTAAACAGTATTTGACTTTATCTGGAAAGGTAAAGACAAAGTGAAACGTCGTGTGCTCGTTGGGGACATTGAAGATGGAGAATTGAAAGCTCCACACTTGGATTCTATTATTAAAACTCAAAGAATATTATACTGTAAAAAGCTCGCGAGTGAAGACCTTAGTAGCTGGAAAATTATTCTTCTTCATTACCTAAAACCAGTAGGTGGCAGATTGGCTGCAACTTCGCTGTAAAAAAGCTGCCTATCAAGCTTCCGAGTTTTTATGAGGAATGTTTAAAGGATTTTTCGCGCTGCTCCGCAGCAAACAAGGTTAGTCCAGGCAATATTAATGCAGTGGATATTTCAAAGATCATTCTCTGGAATAATTTTTATATCTTAATTGGTGGTAAAACTGTTTTCAACAAAAGATTAGTAGAGAAAGGAATTATAAGAATAGGGGATCTTATTGCTGAAAACAATGAAATGATAACGAGCAAGCTAAGGGAGCTTAATTTATCCCCATTGGACGCATTTCAACTTTTTTCAGTGATCGACGCACTTCCGAAGGACTGGCGTCAAGCGTTGAAGAGTTATGGATATGATCGCCTCGTTTCTTTCGATCTTCACGAGCAGACTCAGTTGTTTTTATCTGGTAAAGATGTTTTATTAAGCAATGCTGACTCAAAAGGCATCTATAAAGAAATTAGAGACGGGGAAATTGTTCAACCAACTGCGCAAAAGAAATATGTTGAATTTTTTGAAAATGATGATTTAAACTGGAAAGAAATCTACAGCTCACCCTACCAGGTTGCCCTTGACACTACGTCACGTGAATTTCAATATAAATTGTTACACAGATATCTGGCCACCAATGATTTTTTAAACAAAATTGGTATTTCTTCATCACCGCGATGTTCCCTGTGCGATGGGGCGGATGAATCCCTCGAACAGCTTTTTGTCTCTTGCCAGATTACTCAGAGTTTTTGGGCAGAAGTTATGACATGGTGTAGCAGTCGGGGGGTGGTTATTAACCATCTCTCTGCTAAAGATATATTTTTTGGGAAAAAGGTACATAAAGACAATTTATTTATTAATCATATTTTACTAGTTGGTAAGCAGTACATATATAATTGCAGATGCACGAAAACGAACCCTTGTTTACGGGTCTTCTTGGCAAGACTTAATAATGTTTATCAATTAGAAACTATCATTGCCAAGTCGAAGAATAAAATGTCTTTTCATTTATCGAAATGGCAAGCACTCTTGACAAGTGGTACACAATTCCCGATAAATATTTGTTAAGGTTTAGTAGTATTGATACTGTCTTGTCGTGTGTGCTGTGTGTGTGTGAGAGTTATTTGTGTATTATTATTATTATTATTTATTTGCAATGTCGTTAATGTATGTAAAAATTAATGTTATTATTGTAAGTCAAGAAAATGAAATAAACAATGATTGAATTACAAAAAAAAAAAACAAGACCTGAAGCAATACGTTCAAAATGGCAACAAGCAGCTAGAGAAGAAGAAAAGTCTTGAAAACTCTATCTTTTGCCAACTAAGTTTATACGAAACAGTTTTGGGAGGACTGCCGGTAAGTCTCAGAAGCTGTTGCTGTTACTGCTTTTTTGGTTTTGCCTTTTATTTTGGTGACAATGCTTCAGGTACTCTTCACCAAGCCTCAACATTTAACATGGGTGCAAGATCTAGAGTTCGTAAAGGTGCGATTCAACTCCAGGACAGAGTGCTACTTGCCAAACTGAGTGCCGGTGAGTCCCAAGAAGCAGTGTTCCATTCAAGTTGCTTGGTAACATTGTACAACAAAGCCCTGAAGGTGGAGAGGAAAAACTCCTCCAAGGATCGCGTTGGCACCGTTAGTTAACAAATTAGTTGAGGCAATACAATACAATAACTTTTATTTCAACACGATGGTAATTAAAAAGCGTTGCCGCTTATGGGGTAGTGCATATAAGCTAACTAAAACTAAACTAAAGCAATAAAAGTATATTAAAATCGTCTTAATAATATAGAAAAAATATCGTTATCATTGTGAGGCACTGTTGGTGGAGATTCAGCGCGAAAGTCAAAATTACGCACATTTAGCGGATATTCTAATGCAATTTTTCAGTAACGTTGAATGTCTTTGCAGGGTAAGGAATAAGAAGGTTCCACACAATAGATGCCTTGTGTGCTATTGAATTTTTCGTGAAATATGTGTTAACGAGTGGCACTATTTGGTATTCTTAGTTCGTAAGTTAAGCATTGGAGAAGTGTTCTCGGTTAATATATGCCCCATGGAAGGAGGAGAGCAATCATAAGAGATCTTATATGCCAATGTTGCCACCTTAACTTTGTACATAAAGTGTAAAGAATCCCATTTGGCTATCTTAAGTATTTCTACAGTAGGCATATCTCGCTTAAGGCCGTGTATTAACTTAGCAGCTCTACAGTGTAGTGATTCCAGGGCAAGGAACCCATCCCTGTTGGCAAAACTCCGCCATATCAGCACTGCATAGGATACAGAGGTTAAGATTATCTTAAAATATAAGTCTAGGAGTATATTACGTGGGAAACATTAACTACGCTTTAGTCATGAATATTCAATCAAATTTGGTCTCACAATTATTGAGCATTAATACAGATTCAGGTTTGCCCGGCTTAATCGCGTGCTTCTAATCAGTTTTAAGCTTATTTAAAATCATGTTGCCTAATTTATTTGTATCTAAAGCTTTCTTTGTAGTAAGGATTGTAGGGTGGTGCACTAGGCTGGATTTCTCCATAGCTTGGCGGAGGCGATTCGTAACGTGGTGGTATGCCCGTTAGCTGCATAGAGGTACCAGGTTCAGGGGTGTAAGGAGCCTTGTAGGGTTGAGGTGGTGGGCTATGCACTACTGAGCTGGGTGCTGGTGGTGGAACTCCTCGTCCAATACATCCAGTCCTTGTAGTGGTCTTTGGGATTCTTTTCCTCTTGAATAATTTCACCGCAATCAGTATAATCACGACAATGAAACCAAGTACCCCCAAAACAATGCCAGCAATAGCACCAGCAGACATTCCACTTTTGTTACTACCTTCAGCTTTCTCATCTTTATCTTTCGAAATATCTGAGCTTCCGGGGGCTCTTGTCCCTGTAAATGAAAGGAAAAAAGGTCAAACTATTACCAACAATAAGTTGTACTATGCCTTCACGTTAGTGTAGAGCGGAACTTGGGAAGCCCTTACCAATTTGCATTCTTGCAACCTTGCTCTAAATTACAATCCGAAAGTTATTACTCTATTACCAATTTCAATTCGTATTTTAGACTATATTTTACTCAACAGGATGTCTTTTAAATATACTTTCTATATTCTGCCCTTGACTAATATGCATGAAGTAAGAGGGATGTTGACGCACAAAAAAGACCCAACCGAAACGTTTTCGAGAACTGTAACCTCTTTAAATAGATTTTCGTAACATGAGTCAAGATTGAAACCATTTATGAAGCCTCTGACTTAAGGATGGAAATGCAAATGTCGATGTGGAACTAGGAGCTCGTGGGCAGATGAAAATGAAAGAGAGATGAATGAAATTGTAAGTGCAGGTATAATACAAAGCGCAATGTTAATGATGGTGCAGATGTAGTAAATATGAATGTGTAGGCACTAATGAAAGCAGAGTGGTAAAGATGAACGTGCAAGTGCGATGAGGCTATGGGCACAGATGTATCAGAGGTAAAGTGTAAGTGTGGAGGCAAACGCAGAAGAGAAACGACGACCGGAAATACGTCTACTTTTCGCAGGCTACTATTCACCGAGATTGAAAAAATAATTGTTTTAGTATATACATACGAAGTAATCTCAACAAAGTCAGAGAGGAAACCATTAAAAAGTACGATTTGTTTGACGGATCAAATCACGCGAAAGTTTAAAAATAGATCTTTGCAGAATTTTCAAACACTTCGCAAACAACAGCGAATTGTTCTCACAATTATTGAGCAGATTCAGGTTTGGCCGGCTTAATCGCGCGCTTCCAATTAATTTTACGCTTACTTAAAATCCTGTTGCTTGATTTATTTGTATCTAAAGCTTTCTTTGTAGTAAGAATTGTAGGGCGATAAACTAGGCTGAGTTTCACCATAACTTCACGGAGACGATTCGCAACGTGGTGTTAGTATGTGTAATCAAATGGTGACGAGTGAAATTAGGGAATAATTTCACGCGCGTTTTGTCCAAATCCGTATAATTTCACGAGCCTTTAGGCTAGGGAAATTATTGGGATTTGGACAAAACGCAAGTGAAATTATTCCCTAATTTCACGAGTATAACATTTGATTACTTATTAATATCATGGGTGACGAATTACGTTAGCAATCGAGGATTTTGAGTTGTTTATCCTGGATCGTATCGATCGATCGTGAACTCCACTCTCTGAAACGTTTAGAGCTGAAATTTGGCTTACGTTTTCAGAATGTTTGGACAACATGCCTCTAAGAATCCTTCTTGATGTGCTCTTTCGTGTGTTCAGGTTTTCTAAAGTGTGTTTTTATGCCCTGACATCTTCATTCATGACATTTTAAAACTTCGTCGCCATCTTGAAACGGAAACGTACGGCAGGTTGGCATGACAATTTTGTAATTTTACCTGTGAAATTACAAATTAGCACTGAAATTTCGCGCCAAAATTAAGGTGTAATTCGCCACCTATGATTTTAATGCCCGATAGCCTGTTAGCTGCATAGCCGCATAGCGTCATCACAACAATGAAACCAAGTACCCCCAAAGCAATGCCAGCAATAGCACCACCAGACATTCCTCTTTTGTTACTACCTTCTGCTTTGTCATCTTTGTCCTTCGGAATGTCTGAGCTTCCGGGGGCTCTTGTCCCTGTATGTAAATGAAAGGAAAAAGGTCAAACTATCACTAACAAACTATTATTATTATTGCCCATTAACAAGGCTCTGCTATAATGGGGTGTACTATGTCTTTAGGTAAACTAGTGTAGAGCGGAACTTTGGAAGCCCTTACAATTTGCATTCTTCCAACCTTACCCTAAATTACAATCCGAAAGTTATTACTCTATTACCAATTTCAATTTGTATTTAGACTATATTTTGCTCAACAGGATGTCTTTTAAATATACTTTCTATATTCTGCCCTTGACTAATATGCATGAAGTAAGAGGAATGTTGACGCACAAAAAAGACCCAACCGAAACGTTTTTGAAAACTACCTCTTTATAAGTTAAGTTGAGTTAAGATTAACACCATTAATGAAGACTCTCACGTAAGGATGGAAATACAAATGTCGATGTGGAACTAGGAGCTCGTGGGCGGACAAAAATGAAAAAGAGATTAATGAATTTGCAGGTGCAGGTATAATACAAAGCGAAATGATGGTGCAGATGTATTAAATATGAATGTGTAGGCACTAATGAAAGCAGAGTGGTAAAGTTGAACCTGCAAGCGCGGTGAGGCTGTGGGCACAGAGGCAGCAGAGGTAAAGTGTAAGTGTGGAAGCAAACGCAGAAGAGAAAACGCATAGGTGTTGGGACAAAAGTGGTATTACCAACCATAGAAGTTCAGTTATGGAAGCAGAAGAGGTAAACATGAAAGTACAGGTGTGGAGCAAAGCATCATAGACTGAAATGACTTCAGTTGTAGAAGCTGAAGTTATACAGATGTAAGTGCAGGTCTGGAAGCAGAAACAGTATGGAGGTGCGCCCAGGTGTCGGTACAGAAACAGGAAAAATGGAGGTGCAGGAGTAGGAACAGAAGCAGAGGAGAAGGAAGTGCAGGTCTAGGCGCAGAAACAGCGGAGATGGCTGAGTGCAGGTGTGGGAGCTGATACAGTAAAGATGGAAGTGCAAGTGTGGGTACAGAAGCAGTAAAAATGTAAGTGCAGGTGTTGGAGCAGAAACACTAGAAATGGAGGTGTAGGTGTGAGAGCAGAACCAATCAGTAAAGATGGAAGTACAGGGGTGGTAACAGAAACAAAAGAGATGGAAATGCTGATGTTGGAGCAGACACAGTAAAGGTGGAAATGGACAGTATAAAACACGTGGACTGCGGACTGCGGACTGGGTATAAAACACGGACTAGGTATTTAATGCGGAATACGGACTACTTTGGTAAAAACTGTGCTAATTGGTTCTAGGTAAAGTAAAATAAGAACAAAAGATGGCTAAATAGCACAACACTTAAGTTATAAATACTCCTAGAAGTTCTTGGAAGAGTAGTGCCGCCATGTTCTCCAAATCCTGAGCCTGACCAAAATACTACTTTCTACACCCATTTGTAGACGTGGTCTCGGTCTCTAAGATCCATAGGTGTAAATCATGTTATCGTCGCTTAGAATATATAACGGTGGATGATATATTTCGGTTATTATCCACGTATAGGTGAGTATAACCCCTGCCCTTTAAATACAGCTTTTTTGCATCGCGGAATGGCCCTATATTAACATTCTCGTCTCAAGGCTTTGAAATGGAATTGTGGCATCTAAAAGAATTTAACCTCTCACTAACACCAATACTATTTTTTTTTTATTTTGTATTCAGTGCCTCTCAATTTCATACCTAACGAAACAGTAGAAATGGAAGTGCAGATGTGGGAGCAGAACCAAACAGTAAACATAGAAGTGGTAGCAGATACAGTAAAGATGGAAGTTCAGGTGTTGGTGCAGAAACAAACAGTAAAGTTAGAAGTGTAGGTTTAGTAGCAGAGACAGTAAAGATGGAAGTGCAGTTTCGGATGCAGAAACAAACAGATAAGATTAAAGTGGAGGTGTGGCAGCATGTATAGATAGTAAGGAATGAAGTAACGGTGTGTGAGCAAAGGAATTCGAAGCAGAGGGAGGAGAGGGAGTAGAGATGGAAGGGTGCCCAGGCTTGCCATGTTTTAGCTTGTTTTTAAATTTGGGATTATTTGGAATGAATAATAAAAGCATAATTCTTCAAATCCAACGAAAGTCCAATTCAATAATTGCTAATTATCCCTCTAATAATGATAGCATCTGTTACCTTCCTTTCCTCCGTAACATGAATTGATATTGGCGCAATATTTTTCATCAAGAGGAGCGTCGTGCTTATCGCGGACACACCAGTAACAGCCCACAACTCCCTCACAAGAGTTTGAATTTAACTTTTTGTCGCACTGAGGATCAAAGCACTTCAGTAAACCCTTTATGGAAGGATCCTTTACTTGTTCAGAAGGGACAATGGGCGCTGGTACTGGGCAAATAGACACACTGTCGGCAAAACAAAAAGAGAATATTACTGAATATTACTGAATTTGAATATTACTGGATAAAGGTTGACCTGGGTAGGTATTTAGGTAAAGCCTTAACGGAAGGATCGCTTACCTGATTTCTGGGTTAAGCTAAGGAAACAAATCATATTAATAATAAAATACTTCCAGAAATGAAATATAGCTCATAAAGCGAGGTATTCTCTTAAAAATTATTCGATGAGAAAATATAAACTTAAGATATTGAAATCACGAAGCCTACCTTGCCATTGCTTGCCATTATAACAAGCAAGGACGATGACATTCATACCCTATGATTATGAAATGATAAGATACACATAGTGGTTTATTTTAGTCCTCAGTAGTACAGCCGTACATTTAACATAATGCCAAATTTAGTTGAAGAATCCAATATCTGTTTTTTTTTTGTTATTATTATTTGTATGTTTTTGTTTTGTTTTGTTTGTTTTATTATTGTTTTTCATTTTGTTTATTTTTTATTCTTGGTAAATATTCGTGGCCCATTTATCTTTCGATCTGGCACATACCCGACGTTTAAAGCAAGGCTCTAGAAAACTGTGTACGGTGATAAGCTCTGCATTGGTTGCATTGTCAACAGATTAACAATAATGGGTTAATAAAGCTAATGTACTTGTAAAATAATCAATCAATGTGATGGTCTTATCATTTTTAAATGTTCTTACTTGCTAGCTGGAAATTCATTTCTGCAGTAATAAAAGTTCAGTTGTGAAATGCATGGACACTCACAACTTGACACCGGTGGCCTGGAGCATTCTTTGTTGGTTCCGCATGTGATGCATCTCCCAAATAAACAGGATTCATCGTGTTTTTTGATACCTAAAAGAGAACGACATTTACGATTAAGGCAAAGTGTTCACTGAATCTCATGGTAGCTTTTAAGGGTTTCTAACTTCTAATATCTGGCGGAATTAAAATGAGAATTTTGCCCAAGATCACTTTATTTTCAGAGAAATCTCACCTAAAAATGCATTACTTCCAGCAACTTTAACAAGCTGATATTGCCTACATCGCTGCCCAGTTGTCAGTTTGTTGAGGCCTCGAAACGGGACGTTCAACTCGTAGAAATTTTCCGTGTGAATCTTTTCCAAGTTTCTACATTTTTTCTTTACCAAATGTCCTTTCTGTAAAAGGTCCTCGGCTATCTCTTTTTCTTTTGCTGTGATGTGGACGTACTCCAGATCTTTTGCTTTAATGTCTGGCGACAAAAAATCTTTGTGCATGACGAGAAAACCAGCTCCGTCTAACACAAAGCATTCGTAGTTGCCATCTTTGCAGCTGGGAAAAGTGTCCGTTAGGAGTCTGACAGAAGATATGTATTTTATGTATATGTATTCTGTATTAGATATGTATTCTGGTAGTAAAAGTAACATTATCTTCTCCACAAAAGGTATTCTTAAGAAAGGGCCTTATTGACTCTGCCACGGCGCTGTAAAAAAATGATAAAGCACCTACACTTTTTTGCTATTTGATATAAGAAATACACAGAAAAAAGAGCAAGATAAATAACTTACTTATGAAAATAAGACAAAGGAAAGTCGGCACCCATAACACCAATGACCTGGTCATTTGCGCTGTGTTTGTGAGTAGGTTCACCGCGGTATATAGTGTGGGAAGCGGTTATAACTACTCCTGATCCAAATGCGTCTATGTAAGGAGTGGACAAAGAAACACGTCCCGTGTTTCTTAGCGCGGCATGGTACCTATTGTAAAAAATAAAAACATATCCAGTTAGTAATAAAGTTAGAGTATCGTCCTCCACATTATTTCGCGCATAAGGTGTGTTTATTAATTCAAGGTCTACAACAGATGGGAAGAGAGGGAAATTCTGCGATTATTTAAAGGGTAAAGAGTTCTCCTTTTACGTCTGTAGCTCGAAATAGTCATGTGATTAACAGAACGGAGGCCCAAGATGCGCTCACTTACTGAAAGGAAACAAGCCGAAAGGCAGGATTTGAGGTCGCAACTAGGAATCGAACTCGGGACCTCCCGCACAGAAGTCCGCGCGCTAACCCGTGCTAATCCTAAATCCTTCGAATTGACTAGGCTTCTTGTCTCTAGGAACTGCTTTTACGCTGTTGTGATAACACATTTTGGCAAATTTTAAATAACATTCGGATATAACGCCATAAACTGTATGAGGTTAAGCCAATTTAAAAAAGGCGTTATATCCAACTGTCATTTAGAGTATGCCAACATGCGTTTATCATAACATGTAAAGTAAATAAATAAATAAATAAATAGTTTATTCAAACTCTCTTACAGTAAAAAAAGACTGAATTATTGAGTTAAATTTACAATAATAAGGCAACATCTAGAGTATAGTAATTTACAGATATAAAGTTAAAATGACAATTGAATCACTTAAAAAATTTAAATGTAAAGAAGTCCTCCACTCTCTTTGTCCTACAGACCTGCATGTTCCGGAAAAGATAATACTTTTGTGTTTTCTGCCTTAAGGTGTAGTTAGGCGCGTCCAGAAGTGGGCTGGGAAGTAGGTGGTACAGAGGGTGGCTGGGGGACTTCATTTTCGACATATATTTGTAGCACAGGAGTACTCTTCTATCATCTAACCTATCTAGTGTACCTAACTGTAAGGCATGAGCGTATGACTCTGCCTCGGGGTAGATTATGTTAAGCGCCCTTTTTTGCACTCGCTCTATGGCTTCGGACGATAAGCAGGGATGTTCTTCCACACTGGTACAGCATACTCTAAAACTGGCCGGACTGAGCTATTAAGGTATATCCTCAAGATGTTGGGTTGGCTGACCCTGGCTCTACGGAGAACTCTAAGGGGGTATAAATATGCAATCATCACATCTCTTTGTACCAAAATAATATAACTTGTTTTAAAAAGTAGACCAAATTTTGAGGAAGGAGGACTAAAATAATCTTATTACCATGGTCGTTTTGTTGGATCGTATGATTTTGCAATCAATGTCCCGGGTGTTATTCTAAACACACCGTTGCCTGTGCCAAAATATCTCCACACCAAGTACTTTGTATATTCCTCCTTTTCGCGTAACCAAATGTCATCGACCTTGCTGGAAACCAGCACTGTGTCTCTAACGCCTGATTTGAACCCAGGATTAATAGCGCTTGAACTTGTCATGTACGATTTGTATGACTTCACTCGGGACACTGTCTCGTCCAAGCCTAAGTAGGTATAAGGATCTGTAAAGGCCTCTGCACCAAATTTCACAACAGTTGTTCCTTCAAATGAGTAAAAGGTTTGGGTTAGAAGTTTCAGAGCATAGCTTACTGAAAGGAACATTGAAAGTAGTTAGATCTCAACGAGTGATCAACATTCCTGGGAGCAGTGCACCATTAACATCACAAGTCGTACAATGTTGCCCGCTAAAAGACTAGTGGCGGATAAAAAGTTTTATTGTTTAATATCATGTGACCTGGAAGAAACAGGTAACAGCGCGCTTTGTTAGAAAATTAAACAGCAACAACAACAAAAACGAAAAAAAAAGAAGGCCCCAGTTGTTCAAAAGGTGGATAAGTAAACGCCATCTTTATCCAGTAGATAACGCAACTGCATGGTTTTCCCCAGATACGTATCCACTGCATAGATAATGCGGATTTATCTGGTGGATAGTGGTTATCCGGTGGATAGCGTTATTCACCTTTCTAACAACTGGGGTCAGCCACATTACAAGAAGTAATTATAGAAATGTGTGTACAAACACTACAGAAGGAAAAGTTCGATCACTTAACGCTGAACTGGATGGAGGTGAGATAAGCTTGCTGCCTCATCTTTTAGTCGATTGCTGTCGCACAGATCAAGGTATCCCAGCTTTTAAGTATGTTTAGCGCTAGGCTATCACATGAATTAAGTTTATGCCAGTAGTATTTACAGAAATACAAGAAATATGAAAAAGGTTGAATTTTCTCACGTAAACACTCGCCACTAATCGTTAGCTAGGCTTCTTTCGTCTCGTATAGTTTCGCTTTAAAATTTTCCCAAAAAAGAATAACATCATTATTTTTCAGGAATTTTAAACTTCGTACTAGTTTATCACCAATCACGTTTTTTTATTCCTTATTTCGTTTAACTTACCGTTAGCTGCATATCTAGAAAAGTGAGCGCAGGGTTCATCCGGCCTTACTAAATCCAAACGATGATAGAGAAATTTAAAATCTGTTTGAAAATAAGGAAGCACAGGAAAATTACAATAAAAATTAAGATGAAATAGTTCATGTTAAAACTAGCTTAACGCAACAAGCACTTGTGATTCTTGGGACAAAATTTCTTGAAGACTGAAAAAATGTGATCCCTTCGCTGAATTTTTTCTGTGCCTCTTGTGAAATACCAGTTAAGTTGGTGTGACAGAGAATCATACCAAAAAACCTCGACAACATGAAGAAATGAGGTCTAGGCTTTGGCAGGTGGCCAATTTGATACGAATCACATGCGCGCCTTAATTTGGTGCCTTTGTTAACAGGAATGCTGGAAAAGTTTATTTAGCACAGAAACACCACGTTAAATTAGGCTTGCGGTCTCCTCTCGTATACCACAACCAAGAATGTTTACTGCGATAAGACATGATGATAACCAGAATAATAGCGACGATAATGATAACGATGAAGACTGTCAGACTAACGAGAAGTTCATTTGAGAAGAACTTGAGAAAGGGAAGGTGAAGAGAAGAGAGAAAGAAGGAAAGGTTTCCGTTCTCTCTTCCGCTATCTCCCTCCCCGTTTCTTCCATTTAAACCGTATTTTACCTACTCCATACAGAGGGTTTAATACTCAACTTATTAAGAAATCTAAAGCAACTGATAGCCGATTGCGTTCCGTGTCGTTAAGATCTACATTCAATTTTCTGATTCTACATATTCGTCTTTTTATCGATGAACACGAAAGATCAATCTTCAGTTATATTTTTACAACTTTTAATTGTATGTTGATAATATGGTAATGTACTTACCTGAAGGAATACTTTGAGTTGAGAGTGTTTCATCCTTATCGCCATCTGCCACCACAATTCCAACGGTGAATTTGGTTTTGTCAACTGCTCTCCAGAAGTACGTAGATGGTATATCTAAAACTGAAACTCCATCCTTGATTTTCCCACCGCGAGCAAGAAACCGCTTTGAAGTAAATGATTTCATCCCGGATCCACCGCTATCAAAGCCAAAAAAAAAAATGACATAATAAAAAGCGTAATGGATATAAAAGTTAATGGATTCTTCTCGTATCCCTAACGATGAATAGTTTTTGTCGGCACTAAATTCTCCAAAGCACTCACACTTTGATGGAGTTGAAAATCTCATTAAATCCAGCTTCTGGTTCCAAAGCTGTGATGTCCATAAAAATTGGGTCACCGTAGGCGTCTGAAGGGGCTGGGAGAAGAGGGTGCATCATGGTCCTTCCAGAACTATCCGCCATCCAGGCATAACTCCGCTGGCCTCTTTGAAAATACGTAACTTCAGACAGAAGCTCCGCCATGCTAATATCTGTCCCAACAACACCGATGAATTTCCCTTGATGATAACATGGCAGTGTTATCGAAGTTAACAGACCTATAGAAACAGTAAAACCAATGAGACACCATAAAAGTAGGGAATATAGAAATGGAAGGGAGTGTGCATGTATTTTGACATCTAAATATTAATATAAATTGTAGATTCAGGGAAGACCAAGCGAGATTCTCTTGGGATCGTTTAAGAAATTTCTCTCTGAAGTTATTCAACTCTCGCCATAAGAAAGACGCAAACTGAATTCCTTCTAAAAAATCGACCTCAGCCTGAAATCATTTGAAAACCAATAACTGGTATGCGGAGAACTTGAAAACACGTGCACTAAATAGGCTGATAGGGTAGTAAGTGTGACATTTCACATACGCTTACATGCACTAACATGAATGGCGGATGTACGGACGGACGAATTTGTCAGAACCAAATATTTCTTGGATGCACAGATGACAAAATTTTGGTATATTTCTTGGATGCACAGATAACCAAATTTTGTTATTCATGGTGCTTTGTTGCCCGCGCTTGGAGCGCGCGACAGCTCCACTATGACGTCAAAGCCCAATTTACAGCTTTAGTTTGGCAACAATTGTCAGTTACACGAGCTAACTTAAGAGTGTCGAGTGGTATGTAAGAAGTTCGACGTTGTAAACCTGTAAACTACATGCATAGCGTTTCTTACCTGTGCCAAAAGCGTCAACGTAAGGAATGGATATGATTGGTTCATTGCGAATTGTTTTTGACGAGAAAAAGTTGTAATAGGTTGCCATGTCATTCCGCAAGGTGTTTGTGTTTGACACATATGTAAATTTCCCAGTCTTAAAGAAAAATAACATCAGTTATTGCAGTGGTAAAGGTATTAATACCAGTACATGTATCTCAAAAGTTGCTAGCAACCTGAGTAAAGGCTCATACTTTTTTGCCATTATTTGGATACCAGACTACAAAAAAAAGCAATAGAGCAAATGTTACTTCAGCATCTCCTCTACTCTTCTACGAGGGATAAGCAATTGAAAACTTAACAACTAAATCGCTGTTTCTACGGTGTTTGTCAGCAAACGGTATTAGCGATTTCTGAGCAGAAGGTGATTCCTGAAGGTGATTAAGTCCACTATTGTTAACTGACAGCAAAAGTATTATACGATTTTTTTTTTGCGACGTAGGTTGATAAAAAATAGAGTGAATCAATTTCTGAGCGATATCACAGATATAATGTTACACTTTTATTGTCTTCTAATCATTCACTTGTTACAGCAATGTACCTGAGGTTTCATCGAGAGTCTATGCCAGGTGCTTTTGTTAAAAAGTTATCTTAAATCTCTACTTGTTGAGTGTAAAATAGCAAAAGACCTGTCGTGTGTAAGCTTTATTGAGGTTGCTGTAAATTGTCAATACATCTGCGAGTTTACTCGTGAGCCTCACCAAACCAAAAACTATCAGGAATTGCCAAAAAGGGGCCAAAATAACAAAGAAGCGTACAGTAAGCGAACTCTGCATACCAGGAAGAAGGCGGAAGCATTAACTTATTTGGCCTAAGGAAGTAAATGCCACTGAACTGGGACACGATTTTGAGGTTCTTATGAAGTTAGGCAACGACCGCTCTACTTGCGGTACTAACAACTTTTTTTTTATCTCTGTGATCGCACATAAAAATATCGCTTTATTCTGTTTACGAAACTTAATGGAGTGTAGTGAAATGAACATTTCAGGTTTTAAAGGCCTTGGGGAAACACCTTATCCAAACTTCCCTTGAATGCTCCCCCTCCCCCTGGGCTGTGAATGTAGTAACAAAGTTTGTATATCTCAGCATGCATGGTTTTATTTAGCGTTCAGAAATCATTTAATATTTAACTTGATACAATAACTGTAAAAAAGCTTCTAATATAGATACTTTAAGTACCTGAAATTACTAGTCGGGGAATGTTGCCAAGATTACGAATAAATGACTAAAAACTAACAGCAGACTGAAATGATTAGGTTGATCTTACAGTGACATCAGATGGCTTTGTGACACCAAGGCCTTCCTGTTCAGCAATGTAACGCAGAATTGGCAAGTTCGTCAGCATTCCATAACTCATGATCACCACCTCATTATTCAGCTCCGCATTCTTTGTTTTTATCGTTTGTAAGATTGCTGTTTCATTATCATTTGGTCTACCATCCGTAAGAAAGATGATAACCTTTTTCCTGGAAGAACCGCTTATGCCAGATGTGCCTTTGAACAGATCAAAGGCTTTAATGAATGCTTTTCTATAATCAGTGCCTCCTATGAACAGAAACAAAAAATTAGTAGGGAGACTTGTAGCGTCAAATGGAAAACAATTCAATCCCATTCACAAGTTTTCCCTGTACTTGTCGTTCCGGAGGACGGGGAGTGGTATTCAAGAAAGTTTTACATGGGATTTTCGTTCCGAAGTCCAACTCCTTCCGATTGTATATTCCATTTTTGACAGAAAAAGTGTCCCTTTCGTGTACCAAACTTTTCAAAACTAAACGAATCAAAAGCACCACAGCCACGTAAAGAGGCAAAATTACTTTTCTCAATTAAACTTATTTTCAATTACTTCCAAATGATTTTAACCTTACCACTAGCAAATATAGTTTCTACGTATTCTTCCAAGTATTTAGTGTTGATTGGCGTAGCATCAGCTAAACGTTGGCTATGGCAGCCCCTTCCATCGCCATCATATTCAACTGGGGTGGAGGCTTGTCCATTGAACTTCACAATTCCAATCTAATCAAAGAGACAAAGCAAACGTATCAGCACCGCCTTTCCTAGATGAAGGCAAAAAAAAAAATGACTTAGCGCATCGTTGCATTATGTCGTGGCATTAGCCCGCCACTTGAGAGTGACAACTAAAAGGCTAACCCAACCTAGGTATTCATTTATCACTTTTTTTAGGGGGGGAGGGAAGGGCAGATGGTGGGGGCAGTATGGGGCAATGAAATTCAAACATTCGAGACCAGCAGCATGGGAAAAAAGTAGTCCAAGTTTCTTTTAGGCCGATTTACACGGTAAAACTTTGTTGCCTGCGACGACGTGCATACCGTAACCCTACGACACAAATTGTGACGTGTAAATGATACTTGCATGTACAACATTATTGTGGCTCTCGACTGTTAGATCTTTATTACACGACTTGTAACGCAAAAGGTAAATTCATCGTAAGCATATTTTGCGTCAAAGCATTACCATGAAAATCGGCCTTTTCACGCGTCTGCCCCCTCCATATTTTCATCGTTTCCGATTAAGCAAACACAAACAAGTATTTGTGGGCCGTCGATAAAAGCCGGAACATGGAACATTCCGGAACATGCCGGAACATCCCGGAACATGAAAAAATAAAATAATTTTCAAGAAAAAATAAATAAATAAAATAATAATAATGATAAAATTTGTGTAAAAATACATAATAACATAAAATAACAACAACAACAACAAAAACAACGAAAAATATAGAAATAAAGACAACGAAACTGGTATCATCTCCGAGTATGAGAAAACAATATTTTGTCGCAATTAATTTGTTTGGCGATTGAGAATTCAAACTATATTAAAATAAGACGAGCTTATGGGCTCGTCGCTTTGGACTTTAGTGGGTAAGATTCACATTCGCCGTAAATAGTTGCAGTGGCAGTGGTAGCGCAGTGGTAGTTTCTAACTGTTGTCAGTTAGCCTGAATTTTGGCAGCCTCCCGAGTCGCAAGTTGAGGGCTAACGATCGACGCTGTCAAAGTGATTTGTGTATCCAGCTCTGACGACAAAACTGGTGAGAGCGAAGTCATTTGAGAGATAACTTTTGCAATGTATTTTGTATTTATCTTTTAAGTCGAATGCTTTGCTAACGTGTTTGTTTCTTTGAATTTTGTGACGTTCCTTGGATTTTAGTGAACAAGATTTCATTTTGGAAACAGTAATGCGTAGCTATTCTCGGCGACACAAGGCAAGAGTTCACGACGGAAACATATATTTAGCAAGGTGGAACACAAAAACAAACAAACCAAGAGGGACGGCTCCTTTCCTTTCTATTCACCTTTGATCCGGACACGTACACGGATACTGTAATATTCAGTGAATTTAGCTGAAAAATAGTGCTTAATAAAATAACAAGTGGCGTAAGCAGACCTTCAGGTGTCTTCGATAAATTAGGCATGGGCTCGAAATATAGGGGGAAGAGCGTTTCAGCACACAGAGTTGAAAAAAAATGCAACGTCACAAGGGGTGACAGCGGCGATCGCCATCCTACACCTGTAGACTGTAAACTAGCTTGAATTGCAGCCGTCTCCACGAGTCGCAAACTCCTCTGCGACTCAAGGTGTCGTCTGAAATATCAAGCTGACTGTAAACAGTATAGAAACTACTACGAATGTGGGTATTGTCCGCTAAAATCCAAAGACAGGAGATCCTAAGCTCTTCTTAAGTTGACAGAGTCTAGTCTGTAAGTAATTCATGTCAACCTCAAGAAAGCAGAGCACCTCAAGTAAGCAAATTGTCGGTTATATATAAGGAGACTATATATTGGCTTGAAATGAGTTACTTACCGACTTGGCTTGCACTTGGCTCCTTTGTGGGGAGGAGCGTTGGGTGACGAGCCTCCAAACGGCTGCGAAGGAGACTACCCTTCTCGCGACCCATTTTAATATAGTTTGAATTTAGAAGCAAACCTTCACTCATTACTGTCATTTGCATGGACCCTCAATCACCCAACAAATTCATTGCGGCAAAATATTGTTTTCTCATACTCGGAGGTGATACCAGTTTCTTTTTCTTTATTTCTTTATTTTTCGTGTTTTTTTGTTGTTGTTGTTATTGTTTAATTTTACGTTTTTATTAATTTTTACAAAAATTATTATTATATTTTATTTTAATTATTTATTTATTTTTTCATGAAAATTATTTTTATTTTTTCATGTTCCGGGATGTTCCGGAATGTTCCGGCATGTTCCGGAATGTTCCGGAATGTTCCATGTTCCGGGTTCTATCGACGGCCGTATTTGTGACCCTCCACAGGCTTTTGATGCTAAAGGTGAAAGCACGCTCACGACACGCTTACGGTGTCTTAGAACACGGATATGGGCATATTAAATAGACCGTTTTACTGATATAGCGGCCATATTGTTATGGGATGCCCGGGGGATACTCGCTAAGTATTTGCGCGCGCTATTCGTGCAAAAAGAGAACTTCACCGTATATTTCTTTTAAATATGGCCGACGTGTCGGTAAAAAGGTCTATTGCTACAACAAAGAAAGACACCTACACTTGGCTTTGTTTTGATAAACTTAGCTGGCCAAATCTCTGTTTCTTGTAGCGTGCTATATGTCACGATAAGCGTGCGTTTTATAGCACACTTATTATTAGCGTACAATTTGAGTGTCAGACACGCTAAACTTACAAACATGAGCAAAGGCCTGTGTGTTCAGCGAAATGAATCGATCCCAACTAATAACCACAGTAGTAGATAACACTTACATAAACCGTTGTTTCTATAAAAGAAACCCGAGATATATCTGTAAAAAGGCTCATACTATTAGGTTTCTTTCATGGAATTTGGTAGTAACTGACTATAAATCATCAGTTACGTTAGTAAACAAGAACGTGAACACTAATACCTTAACATTTAACTTTGTTTTAAACTTATTATCATACATTACCATATCCCAAAACGAAGCCATTGCAATTTATTGAGATCGCTGTTCCCTAAGACAGAATAACGTAGTCAACCGATATAACAGTTATCCCGGAATTACAAGAAGCGAGTTAGCCCTTGGCGAATGCAATTTCCCTGCTTGAGAAAAAATAAAAGGTTGCGATGAGTGTAGAAAAATACATAAACCGTTGTTTCTATAAAAGAAACCCGAGATATATCTGAAAAATAAAAGGTTGCGATGAGTGTAGAAGTATCAAGAGGTTTCAAATTACGTATGCAAATTTACTTGTATTTTTAAAACACAATTTCGAAGTCAGCGTTTGACAGCGTTTGATGTTTTTCTTTGAACGGTACGCTTGGAGATCTATTAAATTAGCTGTTCAGCTTTATCCAAGTTCTATATTTTGCTTTTGTTATAAGATGGTTCGTAAACATTACCATTTTGACAACTATTCCCGACTACCTTCAAGACCTTATTTCTCCTTCGGGCAGCGCGACTCAGATCATCCGACCCGACGCAAGTTATATATGAGCCAAAAAGAAAAACATTTTATGATTCACGAGGTCGGCCTTCATACAAAATACACGGAAGCAATTACGCCCTGTCTGAAACAAAGGAAATTGCCGCTAATAATCCAAGATGGCGAGTGCTAAAGCGTGTTGAAATGAATTATTTTGTTTTAAATTGGAAGCGCGTGCTGAGCCTGCTTTCACCATTTTTAGCATCAAAACTCTGTGGAGGGTCACATTTTCTGTCCGCCAACATAGGGTCCACTTAATGCAGGATCCACTGTATTCTACTTTTGCGTCTTACGAAGTAACTCTAAGGTGTGGAACTAAAGGAACATTTGCCGACCTATCAACTGAGCGCATAACTTTAATTTAATAGTGAGTTCTTAATGCAGTCGAATAACGTCACACCAGGCATATATTGACGCTAAGCTTACCGTCATAGTAGGAACATACCTTATTTAAAGTAATGCAGACATTTTCGAGGCATTTGGAAGAGAAAAAATAACACCCTTACACTATAATTTAACAGTTAATGTAGCCTTCAAAATATGTTTTGATGATCACGTCTTTCTTGCAAATGCGTTACGTTAAGTTAACCTGGTATTTTATTCTACATATGCGCAACTACGGTCGGAATTTTGGAAAATACTTGCCCTGTCCCTTGGATTCATCGTTCTCAGAACAGTTTTTGCAGCTTCCTTTGCAACTATCATGCGTGAACCACTCATCGAACCACTGTGATCAATAACTAGTACAACATCCTTTGGTTCAGGCGTGGCTGTTTCCACGTAAAAAGGTCTAAATCGAGGATCATAAGACCCACAATCTGCCGTGTCTTCGAACGCTGGAAAGTTTGACAACACACCTTGTTCAGAGGCAAAGTACTGCCATTTCAGAACGGGGTAATCTTGCGAAATCTTCTTCATTTTCTCCACCACGGAATCCGCAACATGGGTGCGAGAAGCTGGGGCATTTTTAGATATCTTCACGCATATTCGTGAAAGGTCGACTTTTGAACGAAATCTTGAATCGTATTCTAATTGACCAGAATTTTTCACCTGGCAGCATTGTGTTGGTGTTCGTCCAGGTTCTGTAGTCCAAGAACTTTCCACGGCCGATTTAAGTTCTCGTATAATATTAAACCGCTCTTTAAACTTGTTGGCAATGCTTGCAGCCAAGATAGGAATTGCTGCACTACCATCCACAGGTCGCTCAATGAACTGAAAATTGTCAAAAGAGTCCTGGAAATTTAAAATACAATACCGTGAGTATAGTAAACAGTTAAAGAAATGAGGCCTCAAATGGCAAAGTTCAACGTATATAAAGGGAAACGAAATTGTAAACAAGACGCTATATGGAGCGTGCACTTCGGCTTCGTGGTTGTGGAACTGATTAATTATAAATGCGGAGGAATAGTAGGAAATGAAATACAGTAAGAGTACAGTAGGAGGTGCCAATTTGTGAAATTATGGGATTTGTCAGGATATTCTGAAAAGAGCAACATCCAAGAGGCCTACTTGCCAAAAACTAGCATTTCGGGGCAAATTGTCTCTGAGATATTAGTTCAGTTTTGCTCTGATGACTCCATACAAATCCTTCTAAATTTGACTTGGATCTAAACGTTTAGACCTAAGTAAAATACATCAGGCTTCAAAAACAGCATAGCAGTCTCATGTACTGCTTAAAGATATGTAAGTCATGGGTAAGGGGTCATTTACGTTGAGCATGGAATTGGCTAAAACTCAATGTTACGAGTTCGAAGTTTTTGAGGATAATTATTCACTGACTATCAGCACGCAGGGACGTCAAGGAAGCTTAATACCAAAGGAACATGGTCTTTACAGAGCTATAAAACACAGCATCCGCTAACACAAACTTGATTTGAACTTAAGTAAAACTAAACAGACTCTCCCAATAATAACAAACTCTCTCTTGAACTTCAGATATCTTACGGCTTCCGCCAACTTGTAAACAAAGAACTTGAAAATCGACTTTTCGCCACACTTGACAAGACACAACACTCCAGCTCGTGGGAAAAAACTTAGTTCGTCAAAAGAACTCGCTTGGAACTTGTATACCGTTTGACATAAGGTTGTAGAAAATACTAAACAGCCGAATAATAGTAGCTTTTCGACATATTTTATGATTTCAGTGGTTGATGCAAATCTGCTGACCCATGCTGAAATGTAAACATGCCCTAATTAAGAGCGACGGTCAGGAAAAATCGACAAAATCTTAGTTTCGTGGCAAGAGTTGAAAAATCAATTTCTTTCATTTTTTGTTCATGGATAGCTTTTAGGTAGATAAGAAACCTAAAGTAGATTGTTACTGCCGAAAGCTTTTCATTTGTGAGAAAAATTAGAAGATCGGTTTTCGATGTCGGAGTCTCAGACTGCCCTAATTTTAAACCTGAAATTCGCTAACGTTAGAGACCTTTAGCATCAGGTAAACCGCAAACCACAGTTACGCGTTTGCAGTTTCGCGTTGCCGAGATTCAAACTTTAGCAAGGCGTTCAGTTCAGTTCATTTTTATTTAGCCAAAATACAAAACAATACAAGAATACACATAGGAATTGTAAGGTTGCAAAGGAGCCCAGAAGAAACCAGAAGGCTTTATGAAGCCTGGGCTCCCCAGTCTAAAAGAAATAAGCAAAATAAAATGATATTTGCGGAGTGATACGTTAAAAATAGAAACCAAACAGAGACTGAGTTAAGGTAGTTGCACTGCCTAATTTTTGTTTCTCAGAACTAATAATCATTTAGGCCTGTTGAAAGCTTATATAACCTAATATTCATATAATTTGTTTTTTTCTTGAAACGATGAACGGAAAATATCTTGATTTTTTAAAATTGATTTGAACTACGCGTTCATTGTTTAGGGCCGCCATGTGGTTTTCATCAAGTCGAAGTGCATCACTTTAATCGCCTAAAAATCAGCAATAACTCATTGATTCGAGATCAAAAATCCAACAAACACATCGCAAACGGATATAAAAAGCTAGTTCATACCTTTAAAAACGCGAGGCTGTACAATTTTTTTGTGGCAAAAACCTTGCCGTAAATCACTTACCGCTGGAAGACCTTCCTGCAGTTCAAACGTGAACTGCAAACTGCAAACGTGACTGCAAGGCCGTGGTCACGTGACACTTTGCGGTTTGCGGTTTGCCGTTTCTCATGAAAAACCTGATGCCAAAGGTCCCTATTAACTTTCCTCGCGTTCGCAAACAAAGCCGCATGGAGAAATTTGGACACTTTCCATGAGCAGAAATATTCTTTTTCTTCCACTAAAAGATACTTTCAGGGCAATAGCGAAGCTCATCGTACTGAAATAATTCAAAAATGAGGGATAGGTTTTCAGAATAACAAAATACTTATAAGCCATTTTGAAAGACTGAACTCTACCAGACGGCGACTCCGCGTGACAATAGGGACCTTAAGCAGCCAGGACGAGTTCGTGGACGACGACGAGAGAAGACGAGTTAGGTCTGGGTCGAGAACGTCGTCCAAAGAGGGAAAAACAAATATTTAAGCAATCTCCCGTCTCGGCTCGTCGTCGAAGTAGGTAGACTGCACTGCATGGCTTCGTTTAAAGAAATACGAGAGCTGCTTCTTCAGTTTAGCGTTGAGAACAACACAATTAACGAGGAAGAACTTTTCCCACTCTCCGAAGGATTTAAATCAGTAAACCGTTTATCAAATGAAAAGGTTTGAATCGAATCAATCGAGAATCAAACAGTACAGAGCTGGTTTTGTTGTCCTATACATTTTACAGGAATCAATTGCCGGAGGCACGATTTCCGTACAGTCCCATTCATTTATCTACTACGGATAGACGACTCTTAATTCACGTTGATCAAGTTTACCGGAAACAGTATATACGAAATATAGTGAAAATCTTGCTTTCGAGAGGCAGACATGTACATTTCAAAACACAGAAACAAAAAAAAAACAGTGTGGATGAAAATGCTTCGAGAGATTTTCCTTGGGATTTTTAACCGGTCTCTTTCATACAAGGGTCCCGAGTATCAACGCCTTTTCCTTTTCCACTTAAATAGTGCTTCTGGAAACGGATTGCAGTTCAGAAGCATTTAAGGAGAACATAAACATTTTACTTTTACTCACAGGTCCTTTCCCGCCTAAGCCATTGAAAACCACGGCTCACGGTTTACCGAATATCTCTCGAAATCTTTCCTCCAACGGCCCAACCTTCGGCACAAAGTACAAAAAAAGGTTTCCTTTTCTCAAACCTTGGTATTAAACAAGGTAAAATGGGCACAGAAACGTAAAAGATTGCTTTGAATGCTCACGTTCACCTGAGGACGGCAAATCAACAGATGTCACGCCCTGAACGCCATGTGGACGACATTACTGACATGCGCAGAAGTTGCCGGCTTTATGAGAACACTTCCGGTCGGCGTCCACTGGGCTCGTCGTCTAGGTTCCTTAAGGTCCCTAATCTGTTCCATGACTGCACGTGACATAACGCACGTTTGAACGAAGAGACGGAGCCATTAAAATGACAGTCACGGAATCACGGTAGTAACGCAACGCAATTCTTATCGATCTCGACAGTATTTTGAAGAAGAAAAAGTCAAACGCACTTTTTCTGGTACTCACTTTTTATCGAAAAATATGGACTTTAACAATGGTAGTTTGCTAAGGATTACGGAACAGGAAGATATTTCGTCTTGTTACTTTACGATCGAGGAAACCTGGAGCCGTTAAATAAGTTATTTTGGTCACGCTTCACTATTTTTACCGGACTTCGATGCTTTTGTTTGGAGGCTGCGTAAAGGAACCCAAGCCAATTCTCAGGTATGCTTTAGATGAACATCTAAATGTGTGAATAAACGAGGACCGGGAAAATTTGGAGCTATACCACATGAAGAAAAATGCCGCAGAAAACAACAACTAAGTTAAAGTTTTTGTCATCGTAAAAAACTGTTCTTCGATTTTCAATTATGTTAATTCAACAAGTCTTGATATTGCTTTGACAGTATCTTCTAGTGAAAGAAGAAGAGTCGTTCTATTGATGGAAAGTGTCCAAGTTTCTCTTTGTGGCTTTATTAGCGAACGCGAGGAGAGTTGATGTTAGCAAATTTCGGGTTGAAAATACGGCCATTTTGAGACTCCAACCACAAAAACTGATAGTCTTTCTTTTCTCGAAAATAAAAGGCTTTTTTGCGAGAACAACTTACATCAGATTTCTTATCTACCTAAAAGCTATTTATGGACAAAAAGTGAAGGAAATCGATTTTTCAACTCTTGCCACTCGATGGTCGTCCAAAAACGTAGAGAACGTTCGAGAAAGTCACTCAACGCATGAAAGCAATTTTATTAGGTAACACCCAAGCTAATTTATACAACAGGATAAATTAACAAATAGTTAATACATGCTGAGTATCTTATGAAGAATTATGGAGATCGAGGAGTGTGTTACGGCCTCGACGGATAACACCAAGAGCTCCATAATTCTTCATATGATACGAAAGCCGAATTCAACGATTGTTTTATTATTCATTCAAAATAATTCCTAGTTTAAAAACATAGCTAAATAATGCATACCTGCATCGATGTTAAGTTACTTAATCTTCGATAGTGTACGTTTAGGTTTGTCCGGTTCCGCAAATATTCTCCAAATAGCAGTTGTCGCCCTCCGAGTTCTCTTCTTGCTCTTTTTGCTAGGTTTTAGCTATCATTTCGCCTAGTTCTAACTGTAGTTCTTACTCTTGAAACGGATGATATGTCGGCCATTTTTGTTTCACAACCAAAATATCTCAACCTCGTCCCCAGGTCTTCTCGGTTAACGGTGTATTAACCTGTAGCGGGCTGCACTTTTGACGTCATTTCCTCGGTAAACACAAATTTCTTCCCAATTTGGTCATCGAAAACTGGATATGGTGAATTTAATGTCTGTGCTTTTAACCAACCAGAATTTGGGAAATATTTTGAATGAATAATAATTAAAGGTAATTTGACAACCATAGACCCGCGCCCCTGTACCAGTAATCGAACCAGCTCACTTCCTTTTAGGGGTTACTTCCTGCATGTGTCCCCTGTCACACTAATGTTTCGCTCAGCCAATTAGATGCCAGCCATCACATGAACAGTTGATGCCTATATTTTCGCCCCTAGCTCGGCAAAACAACACTTCATATTCCTCTCTTCGTGGAACAAAATGTTTGATACTTCTAGCCTGGATTTTTAATCTCCAAGAATTGGAATTTTGCTTAGCTGTATCGACTAGATCACCGTTTAGGAAGGGCTAACTTGATCTTCCAATCGCATTTGAGTTTTCTGGACAGAACTTCCACGAAGAGATGTTGCACCGGTCACAGTCAAACTCCGTCCTTGGAACATTGGCCTATAATAACCCTCCTCTTCAATGCTGCTGCTTTCTCCTCGTCTTAATTGAACTTTCGATAACTTCTCGCTGTACCCTCACTTTGAGCGTTTCGACTCTCTTAGCTGGCCGCTTCTTTCTCCTCGTCTTAATTGAACTTTCGATAACCTCTCGCTGTACCCTCACGTTGGGCGTTTCGACTCTCTTCACAGTCACTCCGCAGGAAATCACTTTAGGCCAGTGTGTCCCTTTGGGATCAGAGTTGCTCTCCCTTGATTCAGATGGGCTATTTTCTGGTTTATCGATAGTTAACATTATATTTTTATTATATTGTGCCTCCAACAACATCTGTTTTTTGCAATATTGTGCATGTGAAAGTTACTTTTGAGTTAACTAACCGTAAGAAGAAGGAGGACTTGGCGCCACAGAGGGACCCGAAAACACTGACCCCTGGTCTATGGACACCCCCCCCCCCCCCCCCCAACGGACCTGGTTCATGGACCCCCCTCTATGGACACCCCATAAAAAAGACGCAATAAAAGTGACAGCAATTACCGTTTGTTTTTTTTTTGTTTCGCGGTGGCGAAAGTTTGACCGTTGCGCTGCGCAAATATTGCAAATAGTGATGTGGCGATGAAAGGAGGACCTGCGTACCTCGAAAAAGACCGATACCTTAGCCTAGTTGAGTATATCCTTGTGAATTCGCTGCAACCGATTGCCTCCGCCATTTTGTCCGGCTCATTCCCCCGTGTTCATTGACTCGTCCCAGGCTTCACAAATTAATGCTCCGTATATAATGTCTTGTTCACAAATGGGGCGCGAAAATACCGCCACAAGCCACACATTGTGGCTAAAGACCCATTCAACTAAAAATAAGATGAAATAAAGCTCGCACGTCAGTGGACACCGAACATTAAGGGCTATTATGAAAAGAAGGAAAAAGCTAAGCACCGGCAAAATGCAGCCCATAGTCTGACCATCTCCATTGTGCCTAAATACATGTGCCTGTAACTTAGTTTTCTTGGGAAAACAACATCCACCGTCGTCTAAGATGCACCCTTTGACTGACCAACTCAAAAATCAAACTTGCACTGGCTGATTGCCTAAGAAATATCCGCTACACGGTAATATGTTATACGTAGAAGCAAATGACCATGCGTGCCGAGTCGCGGCCCATTGTCCAACCGACTTCACAGGCATGCCACACACCCGTGAGATGCTTTAAAAACTTAAATTAACTATGACGAAAGGCAAAATGATGACAGCACAATAGCAGCCCGTGTCTGAACTACAGTGCCGCAACACCAAACGTTAATTAGCTTGGAGCACCTCCAACCTTAAGTAGACTTTAAAAGAGTGACATTTCTAGCGGCCAAGAGCACGGATTTTCGCATCTGAGTCACCCCGATCAGCTGCATGACAAGCGCTGCCAATACGAAAACTGTGGCTTTTTTAGCGACCGGTGTCTAACCCACAACAAGCTAAACAACGCTGCAGTTCCCCATTAAATTGTTGAGTTAAAATTGGACTTTGATCAGCATTACATAAAAGAGGGCCAGGAGAAGATCCCCGCAATTCGCAATATTGAATAAGGGCTATAAATGGGCAAAAGGCGGAAGATACCTCACGGGCAATAAGATATCAACCGGGCGACGGCTTGTGTTACGGTTATACTCGAAATCGTAATATTCGCCACGTGAGTACGACCGTTGCGTGATAAAAAGGTCAGGTTACCGAACTGAACGACAGAAGACGCAAATCGATAGCTCTTGGCGGTAAGTGTATGCGAAATAAGCCATAAACGGCCACGAGAAAAAGTGCCGAAAAGAGAGAACGCTAAAATGCCGAAGAATTGGTGAATTTTAGTGCACGAACCAGCTAATGTAAAACAGGTCTTGTCACCGGAAGACGTATGTCTACTGGCTGTACGTAGGAAATGGCTGAGAGATATGAAGTAATCGTTGAAAGAGCCAAAGGTGGCAGATTCCTCGGCTTCCGGGAAGATGTCCTTGAAGTTCACTACCTGAGAACGGGAAAGGTAATCTGCGCTTGAGTTTTGTAATCTGGGAAAATGTCGTGCTTAAAAAAGGATATTGTGCCTAAGACAACTTAACACTAAATCTCTTAAAAGCACCATGATATCTTTATGTCTAGATTTTGGCATATTTGCAATATCCACAACGGCTCTTCCAAGATGTATAAAACTGCGGAAGCATCGAGAAGGTACAGGGATACCCATTCATGGCGGTGCTAAAGGATTCAAAAATAACACAAGAACTAGACAACCCCATGGCAAGAGCCCGGTCGAAGTAATACACATTGTTCCAGCGTATGCCCAATAAGGGTTAGTCAGCGGGATGGATAGGAATGATGCGAAAAGCAGACTTCACATCAGTTTTGGCCATGAAACAACCTCTCCCAAATCGCTGTGTAGACTTCATCGCATCACCCACCGAAGCGTATTTTACGGTGGAGCAATAGTCTGGAATAAAGTCATTCATAGAGGATCCCTGAGGCGTGACCTTCCTGAAGAATATCAGCTACCTCAGCATTTAAGTCAGCGCCCACAGAGCTGGGGGATTCCAAGGCCAGTGGTTCCAACGGGATGGGGGGTCCAGTGTTTCTTTGTTGTTTTTTTTTAATACCAATCAAGGTTTTGGACGAGAGGGTGGTCTTAAGGGCTTCTGTTACCACGGCAGACACTGTGGCGGACAGGGCAGCAACATCAATCGAGACGGTGCCTCAGGTCGAACTCGACGTGGCGTCGCTAGCTGGTATTGTGACACTTTCAGAAATGGCCATCAACGTGGCCGCGGAGGACCGACCCCTTTTGCTCTTGGAGCGGTGCCTACCGAAGTCTTAGTGGAGGAACGCTTCCTAGAAGGCATCTCTTATACAGAATAGAATTGGTAGTAAAATATGAGAAATAAAAACAGACAATTGCAACTATACGGTATGTGGGACCATTAAAGTAACGGAGTCAGTTTTGTCTTCAGCCGCCAAGCATTGTTGTCTGAAGAACGGAAAAAAATAGCTGTTGAGAGGAGCACCTGCACGAACAATAATCATCTAAAGACTAGGGTGCAATGGTAAAACGGATATAATATAAAAAACTAAGATAATTTAAAGTGAGAAGTAGAATAAAATGCAATTTCGGCCAAATTTAAAACAAGTGCAAAATCAGAGAATGCCAAGTGCATTGGACACACCCCTGAAAGGGCGATCAATGGGTTGTACACTGAATAGGTAAAGTGATAGCACGAAACAACAACGCGAAGGCCATAATATGCACGGTTTGTTTCAACCGCGACTTGAACACAAACTACTGTAAAAAACAAATGCTTCAACAGAGGTGCTGAACACATAAAGAATCAAAGTAAATGGCACCAAAGCCGCACTACCACGGTCGAGACCGCAAGAAACAGTGAGCCTGGTATGACAATCGACCTGGCGGAAAAATATAGCATTTCAACTGAATGACATTCTCACTTACACAATTTGGATCAGATTAGTTTTTGAGGATCTGTTCAATCTGATGGCGAAATGAGGAAGGAAAAACATATCGCTGGAACTCTCTTTCGTATACTAGGCATGTGACCTACTTAAACCTGATTGGCCAAAGTAACGCTAGCATCGAATCCGTGCCTGGTACAAGCCAACCCCAGCGGAATATCACGTGTTTACCACGCCTTAGCAGCATTATGGGTCAGTTCAGCACACATTGTGATGCAAATTGTTTTCCAAGATGGCGTCCTATTGTGCTATTGTGTGAGAAGAGCACACCCTAAGAATGACGTCACCCTAATAACCCCAACTCTATGACGTCACCTTCTAACCCTAACCCGAATGACCTCATATTTATGCTAAACAGTTCCAAGATGAACACTGAGATAGAACGACTCTTAGCAAGAGTGGATCATACTAAATTTTCTACGTATAAAGCATTCATGCGAGCGTTGATTTTAGAGGCCATCTCTTCTAGCAACACCACCTTTGATGATTTCAATTGCAACCTATTTCGCTTGAACAGGGACATTTATGACGAATTGAGTGAAACAGCTCTCGTCTATTTTAATATGCATGCAAAGTAAACAGACATTCCTCGGGGATTTGAACATGTTTAAACGTACACAATGTGAGTAAACCAATTCATTTCATTATAAACATATGTTGGATCAAGACGGTGATACAAACATGTTGTCTGTAAAACAGTTTACGATTATTACTGGAGGCGCTCAGGGGGTAGAATTGAGGGCTGAAACGCTAGCAAGAGAATATAATTTAGATGTCAAAGTTCTCATTCCACCTTGTCATCCGAGACGACAAACTGTGACTCCCTTGACGAAATTTCAACTCACTGAAGCCATTCCGTGGACACATCAAGCATCCGTAAGACTGCACAAGATATCTGCACATCCCATTACGCTACAATACATTCATGGAGACTATCACGTTGTGAAAGAAGCGGACATGGTGATGGCTTTTACGCTGTTTATTCCAAACGGGTCTGTTTGCATGGGGCAAAGTGGATGGTCTTTGGAATTTGCGAAGCTGTTGAAGAAAACGCTCTATGTGTTTGATTTGGAAAAGAACATTTGGTTCTGGTACAAACATGATGAGGATTTATTTTACCCATGCGAACACATGACAGAGTGTCAAGTGGCCGTGCCTACTCTCATGCCAAAAACAGCTATTATAGGCGTGAAAAATATTTTTGATTTCCCCGAAGGTTTAGATGAAATGATTTTAGTATTTAAACGAAGCTTATTGTTGTAAAACCATTTTGAATAAACCATTTTGCTTAGAATTTGCGTGTTGTTGTACACTTTTCAGTATGTCTAAACCTATTTATACCCTCCTGTTGTCTTTAGGGTGCCTGTAGGGTGCCTGATGATATTTTGTTGAAAAACTACTAGTTTTGTTACTGCGCATGCGCTATGAAAGGACAGACCTGTGTCCCTTCACCGGCGAAAAATGTCTGATTGGTCGACGCGCGACCACGTGATATTGCCAAATTCAAAATGGCGGCAATACCTTCATCGTTTGTTTATTCCAGTGGAAAGAAGATTAATTGCGGTTTAATATGAGTTGCAAATGCATATACGGATATTTTTAGAATAGCCTAGGCTTTTTACTATCCTTTTTCACCTATTCCTGCGATGCTCGCGGTTTGGCCGGTTTACCGGATTCAACTTTGGACTTGTTTAAGCGATCACTCTTCAGTACAATCACGAGGGACAACAATATTTTTGAAAAAAGCCGGGTCACTAAAAAGAACGGCCTTTGTTAACAGCTCAATGCAGCGAGGAAATAAGACACAATGGGTCCTTTGAAATTTCTTAAACACCTGGAAGTTATTTATTTTATTTTACCAAGCTTGAACTCACGTTCTTCTCATTGTGAACGGGTGCACAAAACTTTAAAGCCGTCTATGACCGAGCAGGTTTTTTCTTTTTGTCTTTTCAATGGTTACTGTGCTTGATGCGAAAAAGATAATGAAATTTTTAACAGAACTACAAAGGAGTAAAAACCCAGATGTTTCCATCAATGAATTTTATTGACACTGTCACTTTCCTTGAGTACACATTTGTTCGTCAAAAGTCTTGTTTGTGAGGCTGCACTTTGTTTGATTCAGGATCAATCAATCTTTTCTGAAGAGAAATGAAAAATAAAGTATGTTAATATATTAGATACTTCGACACTGCCTTAGCCAACAACTAAGAAGAAAGTATTTAAAACTTAACATCAAAAAAAGAAAGTGAAAACTGCTTCACTGTGAAACAACAACCCCTTCAAATATATATCACATTAAATCCATGCAAAATGTAGTCCTGATGCTAAGTTTATAGGAATAGAAACAAACGATAATTGACAATGAAACTATAATGTTTGAATGAGATCTGCATTTGAGTGTTCTCTCATAATTCTGACAGAAGATCAAAATTGGAAACTGCATATCCTACAAAACTGCAGTCATCAACATGATCCAACTCCAAACTTTAAACTCCTGTAAGTTTAATTTGTGATGATTATTTTTTTTCCTTGGAAAGAACTTTTGAATACTTAATAGCATGTTAACTCTATCATTCATTCATAACTTTGCTCCGAAAATTAAGCCAAAAACGATAGACAGAAAAAAAAACAGCATTCACAGGAAAATTACCCTGTTCATCTCCTTCAAGGATCCAATTTTCAAGCAAAGAAGCACCCCCCCCCCCCCCCCCCGACTGATAGCCTTGTGTGCAAAAATTGAGTAATTAAAAATTGTACACGGGGGAAATCAAGTCCGTAAGTACGGTTCCTAACGATGAAAGTAACAGGTAACCCGTTGTGTGACTGTGTAATCCCAAGCCAAATTTATGAGCAAAATAATCTAAACTTCGATTCTTTCAATTACAGAATTGAAAGCCTAAATGTACAGCAGTTGTGCACATTGTAAACATAATTTTTTTGACGAATCAAAATGTTGCTGGACCTATCGAACTGAAGCTCCACGACGGTCTAAGCGTTTTAATGAAAACACTCTACTTTCTCATTCCACAGTTCGGATAAACTCCAATTTCTGTAACATACAAAGCTGTAATAATGTGCAACAACAATGAAATGTGCATCGATCGACAACTACGCACTTTAGAAAACTGCCGCAACCCGGCCGCTTTCAATCCACTAGCCACAAGACAATTTACACAGCAAGACAATGGCTAAGAATATTTCTTTTGTACCGAGTGACACGAGATTAAGTCGAACCAGGCGCGGTGTATGACATTTGCAGACTGCAGACTGCAGACTGCAGACCACAGATTGCAGATTGTAAATTAAAAGACACCAAAAATCTTCCTAATAAAGGTGACACCATCAAAAATATAACATCGTGTGAAAGTGAGAAAGTAGCCTGGGAACAAGGTTGATGTTTTTGCGCAAAGTTACATTGGCCTCATTTCCAAGATGCTGTTGGCTATTCTTCACCGACACGACTCTTTATTGACTCACCCGGCATATCACTAATTGCGTTGATTCTTTATTCTTCTTTGATTATTGTGAATTGATATGACAAGTAGCAATGCCCATTAATGCCTGTCTAAATAGTAGTATTCTGTAAAAAAAGTGTTTACAATAGATTGCGAGCACTTCGTGCTCACTACAGTTACGTCTACAAAAACAACTAGGATAGATCACGGACATTTAACACCTTTTAAATGACGTATTTCATCTTAGTAGTATTTAAGGATATGCCAGACAATCTAAACCGAACAGATCCTACCTGGACTCGACGAATTACCGGCAGTGCATTTTGAATTTCTAAATACTATTAGGCAAATCAACAATGGCTTTTTTAACAGGCCAATCATTGCTCATGCTCAAATCCTAGTACACAGTTGGGGTCCCCGTAGAATAAGGATTCACGGCACAGTTTCACAGACAGACTTATATAACCAGAGTTTAGTTTCGTCTGTGGTGCAGGTTAAATTACTAGCCTGTTGCTATGGATTCATGAGCGAGGTTGTGACATCGGCAGACATTATTCTGCTCTAATTCAATACGAGACGAACAGCCAACAACTCCTTCAGGAATCAGGTCGGTGTAATTTGCGTGAAAAAACTTCACTTCTAGGCCTTACATGTACTTCTCGGAACAAGGTAATGTTGATGATGACACCACCTTGATTACGATATTTTTGGTTTCATTCAATTTACCGTCTTGCTGCCTCATGCAGTCTGCAGTCTGCAGTCTGCAGTCTGCGGTCTGCAGTCTGCGGTCTGCAGTCTGCAGTCTGCGGTCTGCAGTCTGCGGTCTGCAGTCTGCAGTCTGCAAATGTCATACACCGAACCAGGCGTAAGCTTATTTTTCTGCCATAGACAGTGTAAACACACGGAGATTTAGTATCTAAATATAGTTTTTCGAGCAACAAAGTACAAGCTAAGTCAAATTAACAAAACAAAGCCCAAGAATGTCTGTCCCTCTAATTTTTTCGTTGAATCCGCGATAAGAAACTCGAACTAAACAACAAAAACATTTTGGATAGCGTTGTAATACGCTCTTCGATCAACAGTCGAATGTTGTCGAAGGTTACAGTCGAATTTTGACACAAAAACGGGATAAACATTTAACAAAACTGTCGCTTCCGTGCCACTCGGTACAAGCTTATTTATATACCAAAACAAAGCGCAATAATTTTTCTTCTACTACTTTATAATTTCTTTTTGTACCGAGTGGCACGGAACATGCAGTAAACAAAGAAAGTAAAAATTACTCACCTTTTCAGCATGTCTTCCAGACGCAAACCAGCGATCTCAACGTCAATAACACTGAATCAGACAATGCCAATGCGATTTTTCCCCAGTTTCAGGACGCTGGGTGTTACTAAACAGAGTAACGCAGTAAGGAGTAACGAGTAACGGAGTAACGAGAAAACGAGTAACGGGAAAAAAATTCAACAGGTTAAAAAAAATCCTAATGAAAGAAAAAACATAAAAACAATTGTAATATCCTAATAATGACCTTTACCAATCTCAAAAAATATGTGTATTCCAAAAAGTGACGACGTCAACCCCCCCCCCCCCCCAACCCACCCCTCCCTCCAGGAAAGTACAAGGTGTTTTCGTGCGGAAAAAGTCACCTGGCTACAGCTGTTATTTGCAAGTGAATATGCCTACTGTGATCCAGCAGATAGAGTAACAAAACGTTCCGTTTATCGTTCACCTTAAAAGGTTATTTCCTACAGCCCAGGATCAGGAAGACTATTTTAAAAGAGCCGAGTTTCTGAACAATTGTCGCAAATCATTGAATATTTACAACTGAACAAAACTGCATATAGTGGTTTTAAGTCACTGTTCATGAGTAGTAGCCGGGTATAGTAGCATCACCAACATCGACATCTGCATCAGTAACATTGATTTCTGTATGGTTAGTTAGATAACGCTGTATACGTTGCGCTTATTGAGATCATGACGAAAAGAAACAGAAAGTTTGTTCTGTGACGCATTCTTTTTCAGACACGGTATTGGATTACACCAAGCTTCATGGTTTCAGTGTGAACGATTGTGATAACTAATGGATTAATTAAATTTTGTAAGAAGATAAAGCAAAAAGTACTTCTTATGCCAAATGCAGGTCCCTGTTCGTAGTCGCAGGATGGTAAAAACCGTCTGCAAGTGTCCGCACTTCAGCTCCTAATACCAAGTCTAGAAGACACGACCATTCCTTTCCCGAAGGGATCTTAAGTCACTGGGAACGAGGGCTCTTCTACGATTTCAAAATACTATTAGTTGTTGCCATCTTAGCTCAGGCGTTTCATATAACACGCCAATACTTTTTTTTAAGTTTGCTGCAAGCGTAGTCTGCTACACAACCGTTTTTAGTGTCGTCAGGCAACGCTCCCCGAGCGTTGCGTGACGACACTAAAAACGGCTATGTAGCAGACTATCGCAAGCGTGACAAGAAGAGGAAAAAGTCCCTGACAGAATTCAGTGCTGACAGGGGCGTATAATAGCTACCTTTAAGCCATTACGCCCGGGCTTAACAAATTAAAATTTGGTCCAAAATGAGTTCATGAATTGCAAGTTATCAGGGAGTGAAATTGCAACTAATACAGGTACCAATGTCTGTGACGATTACGCAAAATGACACATATTTCACAAGGAAACTCTGTCGCCGGCGAATGCCATTTTGGTTTTCCTAGTAGATATGTAGGGGTCCTCTTTGCTTACTTTTGATGACCTGCTAGAATCATCTGGTTTCAAAACTTTTGAATTTGGAGGATCTCAACTCCAAAAAAACAAACCGGCCGTTTACTCCCTTGTTTGTTCAGTGTTTTCTCTTGTTTGGTTTCGTTTACATTTTTTTTTTCTCGGGGACCCTCCAGGACCTCCAGACTTATTCGACTTAATGGAATTGACTTTGAAAAATCAAGTAGCCAAGTGAATCCTACAAAAAAAGAGTTAATTTCATGCCCTGGCAGTAACTATGCTTCGCGCGTATTCTTCATTGATTGATGTAAAACGCAACTTCAAGCTAACCCATTCATGCATTTGAATGTTTCTTTACTTTACTTTACTTTAATTGAAAATCGATCTAAAAACTAGTCTCGCTCTGCTATTCTATTTTGCCGCCAATATTCAAACTTCAGAGTCTTTGCATCGGGAGGTTATTTTTAAACATGATTTATGATTCCTTTTAAACCGATAGAAACGTTCACTATATAATTAACTTTTGAAAGGTAGCCATGATTAAGTCGAATCCCTTATTTTCGAGAGGACGAATAAAAGACATTGAAAGTTAAGCAGGAAAGGTAATAACCTCAGGAGTAATAAGCGAGCAAACTGTTTCTAAGCCTTGGCAATCGAGTACATGCAATTGTTTTCTTGATAACCGTAATAAGGGCCCAACAAGGTTCTATTATTTTGATTTACCTGGCACAGCTATTTCTACTAAGAAATGAAATAACTGTGGCAAAAAGAAAGAACATCTGTACCTCACCTTCCTCCATTGTTGCTCCTAGGTCATTATTAGGATATTACAACCATTTTTATGTTTTTTCTTTCATTAGGATTTATTTTTTAATTTTTTTAACCTGTTGAATTTTTTTCCCGTTACTCGTTTTCTCGTTACTCCGTTACTCGTTACTCGTTACTCGTTACTGCGTTATTCTGTTTAGTAACTCCCCAGGACGCTATATTCTCTAGAGAACAGACTCCCGTCAAAACTTTGACCAAAATAATTTTTGATCTCTTACAGTGGCAAGAAATTGCAACGCTGTCACTGCTAAAAAAAAGTTGCCATCGCTTCTTTCATCTGGGCCGGGTTGTTCGAAGCTGGGTTAAGATAACCCAGGGTTAGTGCGAAATTTCAACTCAGATATAAGAGCTTAAAAATCAAATTCAGTGTAATTATTTTTGCCTACAATTTGTTAATCGAATACTCTAAAAAGAGTACAGAAAATCATTCGAGAGAGTGCTTTTGATAAAAAGAAAAAGAAACCCGGGTTAAAATTTAACCCTGGGTTAGCGCTAACCTGCGTTCGAACAACTGGGCCCAGAACAACATTTCGCGGGCATTTTCGCCTCGGAGCCAATAACATTACCCGAAATAGATCACTTGTCACTTTTTGCAGAGCATGCGTAGACATTTTTCGCCGGTGAACCTGTGTCCCACAAGTGTGCGTTTCACCCTTCGTACACCTATATCAGTTCCGTTGGTACTCGTATATAATAACCACTCAAGTGTCTCTCTTCTTACTTCATGATGTCATCCCTCATTACCATAAATATGAGGTCAATCGGGTTAGGGTTAGAAGGTGACGTCATAGGGTTGGGGTTATTAGGGTGACGTCATTCTTGGGTGTGCTCTTCTCACACAATAGCACAATAGGACGCCATCTTGGAAAAAAATTTGCATCACAATGTGTGCTGAACTGACCCATAATGCTGCTCGCCTTGATATAAATTACATTATGTCGCGCCATAAAGTTCGGTTATTTGCGCAGCGTAACAGTCAAACTTTCGCCACCGCGAAACAAAAAAACAGACGGTAACTGAAATCTCTAATTGCTGTCATTTCTATTGCGTCTTTTTATGGGGGTGCGTAAAGGGGGATCCGTACGCGGGTCCATGGACCGGGGGTTCGTGTTTTCGAGGCGCACTGGGGCAACGAATCACAAACCAAATCTGTGAAGAGTAGGTCTTCGAGGCTTTCCAAATAATGCATTAGAATATGTCCATAGATTCTAGGATATCTGGTATCATATGAGTTAATATCGGACACCATTATGAGGTACTTTTAGAACACTTCAGGGATTATGGTATAAAGTGAGTGAATTATTTGTTTTGATGGTGTTTCATGGTAAGAAATTATGTAATTTTTAAAGGATTCCTACATTTGGATTCGCATGCTCATGTTATCAGTGCACTATTTTGCTTCAAGGCAGGGTCTACGTATTCAGTGGATAAGTGTTATTTGTTACTTGTTATCAAATTACAATATGAACCTTCTCATTTGCTCTGTTCCTTTGATCTAAACCTGCTTAAGACTAAGGGCCTCTCCCAGGGAATTGTTATCCCAAAAAGGAAGTGGAGTGGAGGATTGTAAGGACCTTTTCTAGGGGTTTGTTAAGCCAGGAAAAGAGAGAAGACCTTTTTCTGGGTATGATTGCAGCCCTAAAGAGTATGCATGTATGCTGCATAAAGTTCGTTCCCAACTCCTTGTCTTATGCCACGTAATGTTTTCACTGTTTTAATAACTGAGTTGAAACCATAAATGATGAAATTATTTTTAATAGCTTACAAACAACAATTTATCATGAGCATGTGCATTCTGATTTATCGATAAGGATGTTAAAAATTTCCTCAATATGGATTGGGTTATCACATCTCAGTATACGGCCCACTTGATAGATACACAATTTGTGTAAATTTGCATAACTGTTAGTTTTTTGATTGTGCTTAATTTACAGACTGACCCTTTGTTTTGTTTTTTTGTTAGTGCATATCATGATCACCTAATCTGTCTCCTCATCTGCTGTGGAGGAAGTCTTAGGCTCCTGACAAACCTGTTGATGTTCCTGGTTAAATACTCAGCTGATATCTACTCGACCGGAAATTTGCTCATTTTATGATTTTACATGCAGTGTTTCAAGTACCATGTGATCATTGTTTCAAGTGACATTTGACTCTGGAAATAGCCCTACAATTCCTGTTCTTCGCACGGTCTATGGGGAATACCCCTTTGGGGTATTTGGTGGGGATGAAGTGCTGCCATACAGTTCACCCTTTGCCCCATAGACTCTTGTTACTTCTTAACACGGGAATTAGACATCTAGAGAGGCCTTTCTACCTTTCCAGTACCCAAGGGGGATTATCACCCCCTAGAGAGGATTATCACCTCTCCCCTTGTACATTTCGGATTGTTACACCAGTATGTAGAGATAAGTGACCTGCTGTCCATATTTGGAGTACTTCATCCCTTACCCCTTATTTGCTTTTATCTAGCGGGTTATGGGTTGGGAGCATTAAAGCTAATTTATACAACAGGATAAATTTGAGTTAATGTGACAACTGTAGACCCGCCTTTACCAGTAATCGAACCAGCTCACTTCCTTTCAGGGGTTACTTCCTGCATGTGACCCCTGTCACACAAATGTTTCGTCCAGCCAATTAGATGCCAGCTATCACATGAACAGTTGATGCCTATATTTTCGCGCCTAGCTCAGCAAAACAGCACTTCATATTCTTCTCCTCGTGGAACAAAATCCCATCCCACCCTCCCTTATCACTGTTTGATTCCCTCCACTGGTTTTCTTAAGGTTTTATGTGTGATTTCCTTTCTCTTGCTTAAATTTAAGAAGTTTCTTTTACTCTTTGCAGTAATAAAAATTCATTACATTTGACCAGCTTTTTGTGCAGAGAGTTCTACGGTCACTATTGACTTTAAACTTGCAGATATAAAACTACAAAGCTCTCAGGCTTATTTGTCGAAGTAATAGAAAAATACAGTTTTAAACATATGCCAATAAATATAAACGTTTTATACCTAGAAGAAAATAAATAACATTTTCTTAAAGTTCGACCATTTTTTTATTAAGGATGACAGAATAATGGAAATCGGTTAAAATCACTTCTGCTGAAAAACGCGATTCAAAATATAGCCATCGCACCTGAATAGGTTCGGGCAACTTTAAAGCAGCAAATTATTTGGGAGATGACTCACTTGTAATGTGACTGTTCCAAGACCGTCCCTTGCTAGTGTTGAAAGCGTCTTACTAAATTTTGTAACATCAAGTTGTGCTACGGAAGATGGAATAAACAATGCTGACAAAAGCAGAAAAATCATGAAAGCCGCATTCCTGAGTAGACTTGTTAAATTCATCCTTTCGTGAGAAGAAAGCTACGAATACTTTCCTTACGCTGAAGTTCTTATTATTGCCGTCAAAAACTAGTCTCAGGAACACAAACGTTTTAGCACTATATAGTCGTGTGACGTTATTCATCTATGGCATAGAATGTTCCTTTCCCACATCTGACGTGTTTATCTATTTATCGTGTGATGAAATAACATTTGTTTCGTTGAACACGTAGCCTGTTCACTTACCCTCTATTTTCTCTTCAAAGTCCGTCGAGCGTGGGTGATAAAATATAAACCGCAGGGGATTTATTGACCGTTATTAAAAGACATACAATTTAAGGCCTTTTTTTAAAAAAAGTTAAGAAGAGCTTGTTAACTTCTTGAACCTTGCAAGGAATTTCATAATACAGTAGAGACTTTCAGTACTATCACTAAGCAGGATTTGTTTGGCCACATTGTCAACAATTGTCGAAACTTATATAAGTGATAATGACATCATGTTTAATATTCATGAATGTCGGCACGCTTGTTAGTCCTTAACCCGGGAATTGATGAGTCACTCTAGTAAAATTCCAGTATTTATACCTAATCACTTTCAGTCCTGTGTGTCACCGGATGGAAGATTTCACTAAGGAAGAGGTTTAACAGAAGTGCAAAAAAGAAGCAGGGAAGACAATCCCGCAACCTTCAACTATTCAGGCTTTTCTTTTCCTTTTTTTCTTTTTCGCGCCTTTAACTTAAATAATTATAGTCAATTTTTATTATACCACAGAATGAAGTAACTATATAGTAACTAGTGCACAGACCGTATTAACGTGGAAATCAAGAAATAAATAAAGCCATAAAACATTTCGTAAAATCTCTAATTTGCTCACATCCGACAGAGATTGCGTAGTGAAAATGACAATCATTAAGGTATTTTTAGGCGTCCTCAAGCTATAGAAAATTCTAAGGAATATTTGTTTCTCCGAACAGATATTTTACAGAAAACTGTCGTTGGGTGCCCCTGATTAGTAAACAACACGGAATGAGCAGGGAACACAATCGCGGTCAGAAAGCTCTCTTATGCTCCCCAACATTTCGTAGCCGTGAGTGAAAACACTGGCAAGGATGTCGGTTTTAAAATTGATTGCCTTATATGTTAATATGACTGTTCTTATATCCCCCAGAAAACAAAGAGTGCGCTATGTGCTAATACTAAAGCTTCCCCAAAACAGGTGGGAACAACACATAGCAGTAAAACTCTCATATAAACTACGAATGGAAACGTAAGAATAGTTAAGGTAAAGTTTTTCATCTCTAGGAAAAGATTTTAGATCCCTAATCAGCAGATTCCCCATTATCTTGGAAAGAGTGCAGTGTTCGACCGTAAACTTGCCAGAATTTCAAAATATACAGCAGCCCCATTTCAGTTAAGTTGTGCCGACCAGTTGACGTGACAAAGTCTGCAATATAGCAGAGAATGACTGCTATTCGCATTGATTTTAAAATATTCAGTTTTCCTGTTATGCAATTTAAGAATTTGTTCATGCTTAGATTAGCTAGAGTTGCACTCGGCTATCGCCTCGTGCAACTCTTACGCATCTTTCGTGCTCTCCAAACTTCCCAAGTGCATCCATAACTCGATATACGCACAGCTAAAGGCATGAGCAAATTCTTTTATAACATAGCTGACAAAAATGCTTGCTTTTTGATTAACTGCAAAATTCTCGTGACGCGCGCCACAGAAAAACAAACGCTTCTACTGGCTGGTTACAAACACACCACAATCGCCTAGTTTGAAAGAAAATTCTTTCTGTAAAACTGAGAAAGAAAATTTGCTTATTTATTCGTTAACGATCAATTGAAACTAAGTAGAAACAAAGATGAAAGTGTCTGGAAGTCCAACTAAAGTTAAAATACTCACATGTTAGTAAGACGTCGTGGAGTAATTGGTGTGGATCCGGCGCTGAGAAAATGTTTATGTTTTGCTCGGCGAAATCCAGAAAACTTGTTTTTTAGCGAAAACAACTGTCATCCTACTTTACATTCATTTACGAACAATGGCTGGTCATTAGGGCTACTTGACAAGACCTGGCAGCAGTTGTTTTATGAGTAATAAATTTATGTCTTCTTATGCCAGCCATCACATGAACAGTTGATGCCTATATTTTCGCGCCTTGCTCAGCAAAAAAGCACTTCATATTCTTCTTCTCGTGGAATAAAATCCCATCCCACCCTCCCTTATCACTGTTTGATTCTCTCCACTGGTTTTCTTAAGGTTTTATGTATGATTTCCTTTCTATTGCTTAAATTTAAGAAGTTTCTTATACTCTTTGCAGTCATAAAAATTCATTACATTTGACCAGCTATTTGTGCAGGGGTTCTACGGTCACGATTGACTTTAAACTTGCAGATATAAAACTACAAAGCTCTCAGACTTATTTGCCGAAGTAATAGAGGCCGGGGTTTTTTCTTAGGGTTTTGAAATTATTGACATTTGTTTGTAATAATAAAGTTTTAAACATATGCCGATAATTTAAACGTTTTATACCTAGAAGAAAATAAATAAACTGAATTTTCTTAAAGTTCCACGATTCTTTATGAAGGATGACAAAAATGATGGAAATCGGTTAAATCATTTCTGCCGAAAAGCGCGATTCAAAGTATAGCCATCGCGCACATATATAGGTTTGGGCCATGCACTTTAAAGCAGCAAATTATTTAGAAGATGACTCACTTGTAATGTGGCTGTTCCAAGACCGTCCCTTGCTAGTGTTGAAAGCGTCTTACTAAATTTTGTAACATCAAGTTGTGCTACGGAAGACGGAATGAGCAATGCTGACAAAAGCAGAAAAATCATGAAAGCCGTACTCCTGAGTAGACTTGTTAAATTCATCCTTTCGTGAGAAGAAAGCTACGAATACTTTCCTTACGCTGAAGTTCTTATTATTGCCGTCAAAAACTAGTCTCAGGAACACAAACGTTTTAGCACTATATAGTCGTGTGACGTTATTCATCTATGGCATAGAATGTTCCTTTCCCACATCTGAGGTGTTTATCTATTTATCGTGTGAATTACGATTTATGTATTTTGAAAAAATCCGATAAATAGGGAGATTTGATTGGCTTCTGGAAGTGCATTTATTATGATATAAATTCCAGCCAGATACTGTGTAGAGTAAAAGTACTGAAATTTAAATTTCAAATTTGATGAAATAACATTTGTTTCGTTGAACACGTAGCCTGTTCACTTACCCTCTATTTTCTTTTCAAAGTCCGTCGAGCGTGGGTGATAAAATATAAACCGCAGGGGATTTATTGACCGTTATTAAAAGACATACAATTTAAGACTTTTTTTGAAAAGTTAAGAAGGTAAGCTTGTTAACTTCTTGAACCTTGTAAGGAATATCATAATACAGTAGAGACTTTCAGTACTATCACTAAGCAGGATTTGTTTGGCCACACTGTCAACAATTGTCGAAACTTATATAAGTGATAATGACATCGCGTTTAATATTTATGAATGTCGGCACTCTTGTTAGTCATTAACCCGGGAATTAATGTGTCACTGTAGTAAAATTCCAGTATCTTTACCTAAACACTTTTTGTCATGTTTGTCACTGGATGGAAGATTTCACTAAGCCTTAGTGAGGAAGAGGTTTAACGGAAGGGCAGAAAGCGAGGCAGGGAACACAATCCAGCAGCGTTCAACAATTTAGGCTTTTCTTTTCCTTTTTTATCTATTTTCATTTTCTTTTTCGCGCCTTTAACTTAAATAATTATAGTCAGTTTCATTATACCGCAGAATTAAGTAAATATATAGTAACTAGTGCACAGACAGTATTAACGTGAAAATCAACAGATAAATAAAGCCATAAAACATTTCGTAATATCTCTGATTCGCACACATCCGACAGAGATTGCATAGTGAAAATGACAATCATTAAGAAATTCTTAGCCGTCCTCAAGGTCCAGAAAATTCTAAAGAATATTTGTTTCTCCGAACAGATATTTTACAGAAAACTGTCGTTGGGTGCCCCTGATTAGTAAAAAACAAGGAATGAGCACGGAACACAGTCGCGGTCAGAAAGCTCTCTTATGCTCCCCACATTTGGTAGATTGATTATTGCCTTATGTTAATATGACTGTTCTTATATTTCCCCGCAGAAAACAAACAGTGCGCTATATGCTGATACTAAAGCTTCCCCAAAACAGGTAACAACACAGAGCTGGAAAACTCTCATATAAACTACGAATGGAAACGTAAGAATAGTTAAGGTAAAGTTTTTCATCTCTAGCATTTTTAATTAGGGAAAAGATTTTAGATCCCTAATCAGCAGATTCCCCATTATCTTGGAAAGAGTGCAGTGTTCGACCGTAAACTTGCCAGAATTTCAAAATATACAGCAGCCCCATTTCAGTTAAGTTGTGCCGACCAGTTGAAGTGACAAAGTTTGCAATAACAGAGAAATGACTGCTATTTGCATTGACTTTGAAATATTCAGTTTCCCGGTTATGCAATCTAATAGATGTTTTTCACCTTTGTAGAAATCCTGACACCCTGACCAACAACTAGTCTAACGGGTATCTGTATCGACGTAGAAGTGTTTTTGGCTATCTCGCCTTTTGGACAACTGCTGGTTCCAGTCGGTGAACAAATTAAACTTATTATTAGTTCCTAATTATAAGTTAGTCTAAAGCTCTAATCCTCGGACCTCGATGCACTGCATTCGATTGAGGAGTACGTTCCCGGTTTTTTTCTTTGTACCAATGGGTTTTTTATTCCGCGTTTTGTACCGGGTAGTGCATCATTCCTTTGATTCTACTTTCTGTCACGTTCCATATTATTTAAATATTCGTTTATATAGAAATTATAGCGGGGCTCCCACGCGCTTCGCAGAATATTATTATTTCTGTAATGTTTTGATATTACGTTTAAGATCATTTGTGTTATTGGACTGTATTAATTAGACTTCTTGTCAATAAAGCACGCGCTGGTGTATTGTGTACATAATTAGGCACCCAGCAAAAGGCACACTCCATAAATGTCGTTGTGTTTTTATTCGCACTTTACGCGCTGTGCGGGGGGTAGTGATGAAGGGAAAACTCTGTAAGGGAGTGTCGCTATATTTAAAATTATATTTTCTTAATTAACAACTTGTTATTCATTACATAATGAATTCTGTAAAAAAATATATATTTTGTAATCGGGATTCAATGTAAATATAAGAAGAGGGCTTTTATCCGCTCTAGCTGCTAATTGTTGGACTCTGTAGAATACAACTCTCAGTTTGTTCGAACACCTTGCGTCTGCTTACACTCGTAAATCAGAAAGATTTGTTTTAGCCTTAATAATGGCGCCTTTTCGGTGAATAAATAACAGTCCTACTTTATGGGTCTTTGGTACGTTGTGTGTTTTACTACCCACGTTCAAATCTTCCTTGCAAACAAACAAACATAACATAACCAGGAGCCATTTCGTATGCTACAAAGCAAGGGCGAGGATCTCTTTGTAAGGAGCAGGGAACATATTTACAGAACTTGTAAATATGTTGCTTAATAATTAAGTATTTAGATGATTGTATTTTTCCTTGGTCGAAATGAGCATCACGTGACAATGACTTTCCGACTGTTTTAGCTCTTCATCGAACTTTGATTTTTGGCGAAATCGTCTTTTGAGGAAATCCCGATCAGTTCACAAAACGGGTTATAAAAGTCCAGCAGATTCGTGCAAAATTTTACAAAAATTGTGGAGTTTATGGTAAAAGCACCAAATTTGGCACAACGATAAGATAAGATAATTTATTTTATGTCAAATACACAGGGAGTGGTTACCCAGTCTCCCGAGCCGGAGGCTCATGTTAAAAGTGATTGACAATTAAAAAACTGAATTAAGAAGGCTAAAGATCTGAAATAGATTGCCACAGAAAAATCACTAAACTATGTTTAAAATATTAAAAACGGAAAAGTGTACACGCATAATTAATTAATTAAGAAGAAATATCAAATGCAGTTATCGCATTGGCATCCAATTAAATTTTGTTTCTCTAAAAGGCTACGAAAGGATGCAACAGTCTGTGCATACATTTTGCAAGGAGTAAATTATGGCAAATACAGTCGAAAGCCTTTGATAGGTCGATAGTAGCCACTCCCACATCTTTCTTTTCGTCCAAAGCGTGTCTCCAATCATCTGTTAATTTGATCAAAGCTGTAGCGCAAGAGTGACCCTTGAGAAATCCCGACATATTAGATGAGAAAGTTAGTGTAAAGGAAGTATACAGTTGAGCAAACATTACTTTTACGAAAAGCTTGGAGTGCGGAAAGGACACTGACAGGGAGATAATTGTTTAATATTTAAATGATAGCTTATGACATATTAAACAATTAACAATTATTCTTTGAAATCGCGGTGAGTAGTGGCTGATCATTTACCGAGGCGCCAAGCGGCAAGGTAAGTATTCCCACAGCCACTATTTACCTAGCCTGCGAACAGCAGACGTATTTCCGGTAGTCGCTTCCCTCCCTCTGAAAAATAAAGTCTGCGGACCCGAGCGGCAAAACGATTTCTGTGACGTAAAATCTTTTTAGTCAATCACGGTTTAGCTCTTAAAATAAAAAAACTAATCCGAGAGACTTCTCTCAAGATCGTGCGCGATGAATATATTTCCTCAGAACGACGCGTTTACGAAAGTCATTTTCCCAGGATTGTGGGACTGATTGATGAAATAGCATCAAGAGGAATCGTATTGAAGAAAAGATTAGAGGATATTTTTTTATCAATTTTCCCTGCAAGGAGGTTCAATGATTTATCACACATAGTTGTTTTGATCATGTTCGAAACGTTAAATGTCCTAATGACAGTAGACGCATGTTTTTTTGCTTCTGTTCCTTTCTGGTTTCTCGCAGAAAAGTACGCTTCGGAGAACTCTTCGATAGTTTTTCGTGTGCCGCCTAGATATTTTTAGTAGATATCTTTTATCTTCGAAAGTTAGGACATGTGGTAATTGATTTCCCATGCGTGGTTGCTTCTAAGTTCTTGGTTCAGACAGAACTTGATCAGATCGAAAGCATTTTATATTTGTTCTTATATTTCCTTAAATACATGTTCTTTTCAAGGTTTTAATTTCCATAGTTTTTTATAAGATGGGTCGAAGCGTCGTAGCCGAAATGTTATCTTGACTATGATCATTTCCATTCTGTCTTCTGTAAAGACAGTGTAAGTGCACCTTTTATTTTGGTGCATACCATCCAAAATGATCAATGTGCTAGTCATCATACAGACTCTGTGTCTTGTAATACACATGAAGTTCAAAAGATATTACAAACGCTTAATATAAGCAAGTCAGCGGGGGTGGACAAAATTCCAGCCCGTTTGTTGAGGGAGACAACTCATACATCTGCAGTTTCTTTAAGTATGCTTTATAATTTGTCCTTCAAGAGGAGTCAAGTTCCTAAATTATGGAAATATGCCAATGTTATTCCCATTCATAAGGATGGTGACCGTGAGCCAGTTGAACATTACAGAGGCATTTCAATATTAACCATCACGGGAAAGTGTCAAGAAAGATTAGTGTATAATGCAATCTATGGACAGGTTATTGAATTTATTCATGGCTCTCATCATGGATTTCTGAGAGGTAAATCCTGTACAACACAGCTTCTCTTGGCACATCATGACTGGTCCAAGGCTCTTGCTAACAGTGGGCAAGTTGATGTGGTGTTCATTGATTTTGCTAAGGCCTTTGATCTTGTGAATCACACCATCCTTCTGACTAAGTTATATAAGTATGGTGTTCGTGGCAGTCTTTTGGAATGGTGTAGAGACTATCTCACTGACCGTCAGCAGAGAGTTGTTGTAAAAGGGGAAGCATCTGATTGGTTAACAATCGCCTCCGGTGTGCCGCAAGGCTCACTGCTGGGTCCTTTATTTTTTATTATTTATATTAATGATTTGCCAGGAACTATCAGTAAAGGCAGTTCAATTGCTTTATACACTGATGATAGCAAGTTATATAGGATTATTAATTCTCAAGATGATATGTCATCTTTTCAGGATGACCTGGATAAAAAATCTGATTGGTGTAAGGATAATAAAATGAGAATCAATACAAACAAGTGTAAGCTAATGAGAATCACTAGGAAAGGGTGCCCTCTGGTTGGGGATTACCATATAAATGATCAAAGTTTGGAAAACGTTCATATTTATAAGGACTTAGGTTTGTTTACCACCTCTAATCTATCATGGAACTTACATATAGATGCTATAACTGCCAGGGCCAATAGGGTCCTTGGCTTGGTGAAAAGAACACGATTACGAACGTTATATTGTAGTATTGTTAGACTATTGCTAGAGTAGGGATGTGACATTTTTATTTAATTTAATGAAGGGACATTACAATATAGATTTTTCTGATAAGTTGCTATTCTGTAGAGAACGCATCGTAGATTATAACCTGAGAAAAAAATGACTCTCTCGACCTTGCGAATATGTATAGTAGAACTAACAGTTTTAAATACAGTTATTTTATTCGCATTATCAATGAATGGAACCGTCTACCTGATGATGTAAAAGAATCTGAAAATATTTCTTGTTTTAAGCATAAACTTATAACGTTTCTTAAAAATACGTAAACATACCTAATTTAGTTTAGTTGGTTTGGTTTAGTTAGTTAATTAGTTATACCTAATTTAGTTTAGTTAGTTTAGTTTCACTGGGGAACACCCCTTGTATGGTACCAGAAGTGCTTTTGGGTGTTCCCCTCTCCTCTGTTTTTTCATTGTTATGTAACTATTTATTTGGAGAAAACGGTAATAAATAAATACTGCTGTGACTATCTACTTCACGCTGGGTTTGGCCCAGGTTTATAATATTTCAGATCATTGTTTTGCGGCGATACTTGAATTATTAACGAGCGATTGCCAGAGATTTCTGAATCAGTCAGGGATGTGTCTGTATAATTGATTCACCACCTTTTGTCAGCGCTGGTTAAATTGAAATAAATACTGTCTGAGCCTGATTAAGCTATATGTTACTTTCCTTTCGCTGTAGCGATTATTTTGTCCAGGTTTTGTTTATGTCACGTAGTACTGTATTTTATAAAGCGAAATCAAAGGCGCACATAACATACATAGCTTGAGAAGCAGTTGCTTCATGAAGAAGTCAGCATTCAACGTCGTAGCAAACCTTGTTATGGTCGTGAAAGTCGCGTTCCAAAGCGTATTTGGTAACTCTGGCCAAAATACAAGACACGCCAGCGCGCGAGGTTGTGAGGTGTCACTTGAGCTGTTTTCTATCCTTTGATCCCATTGGCCAACACGTCACGGAAATCGTTTTGCCGCTCGGGTTCGCGACGTTATTTTTCGGAGGGAGAGAAGCAACGACCGGATATCGGAAGCTACTATTAACCGAGATTGAAAATAATAATTGTTTTAGCATATACACACGAAGTAATCTCAAATTAAATCAGAGATGAAACCACTAAAAAGTACAATAGTTTAAAAATAGATCTTTGCAGAATTTACAGCATAGCTTCATTACAACAGTGAAACCAATTAGCCCCAAAACAAGGCCAGCAGTAACACCAGCAGACACTCCACTTTTGTTACTACCTTCAGCTTTGTCATCTTTGTCCTTCGGAATGTCTGAGCTTCCGGGGGCTCTTGTCCCTGTAAATGAAATGAAAAAAGGTCAAACTATTAGTATCAACTATATACTGCCCATTAACAAGGCTTTGCTATAATGGGGTGTACTCTATATTTACGTTAGTGTAGAGCGAAACCTGGGAAGCCCTTACCAATTTGCATCCTTACAACCTTACTCTAAATTACAATCCGAAAGTTATTACTCTATTACCAATTTCAATTCGTATTTTAGACTATATTTTGCTCAACACGATGACTTTTAAATAAAATTTGCCCTTGACTAATATGCATGCACAAAAAAGACCCAATCGAAACGTTTTTTAGAACTACCTCTTTAAATAGATTTTCGTAACATAAGTCAAGGTTAAATCCATTAATGAAGCCTCTGACATATGGATGGAAATATAAATGTCGATGTGGAAGTAGAAGCTCGTGGGCAGATGAAAATGAAATAACGATGAATGAATTTGCAAGTACAGGTATAATACAAAGCGCAATGATGGTGCAGATGTAGTAAATATGAATGTGTAGGTACTAATTAAAAAAGAGTGGTAATAAAAGATGAACGTGCAAGCGCGGTGAGGCTGTGGGCATTGAGGCAGCAGAGGTGATTAGCAGAAGTGTAGGTGTGGAAGCAAACGCCAAAGAGAAAATGTGTAGGTGTTGGGGCAAAAGTAGTATTACCAACGATAGAATTTCAGTTATGGGAGAAGAAGAGGTAAATATGAAGTACAGGTGCGGAGCAGAGCAACAGAGACTGAAATTCAGTTTTAGAAGCTGAAGTTGTACAAATGTAAGTGCAGGTATGGACGCAAAAACAGTATGGAAGTGAGCCCAGGTGTGGGTGCAGAAACAGGAAAAATGGAAGTGCAGGAGAAGGAACAGAAGCAGAGGAGAAGGAAGTGCAGGTCTAGGAGCAGAAACAGCAGAGATGACTGAGTGCAGGTGTGGGAGCTGACACAGTAAAGATGGAAAAGCTGGTGTGGGAGAAGAAACAGTAGAAATGGAAGTGCAGGTTTTGGAGCAGAACCAATCAGAAAAGATGGAAGTACAGGGTGGTAACAGAAACAGAAGAGATGGAAATGTTGATGTTGGATCAGAAACAGTAAAGATGGAAATGGACAGTATAAAACACGCGGACTGCGGACTGGGTATAAAACACGGATTAGGTATTGAATGCGGACGGTGAACTGCGGACCACGGACTGCGGACTTGGTATAAAACACGGACTAGGTATTTAATGCGGACTACGGACTACGCTGGTAAAAGCTGTGCTACTTGGTTCTAGGTAAGGTAACATAAGAATAAAAGATCGCTAAATAGCACAACACTTGAGTTTAAATTATAAATACTCGTAGAAGTTCTTGGTGGAGTAGTGCCGCCCGGTTCTCCAAATCCTGAGCCTGGCCAAAATACTATTTTCTACACCCATTTGTTGATGTGGTCTCGGTCCTTAACATCCATAGCTGTAAATCATGTCATCGTCGCTTAGAATTCGAATATATAAAATTGGATGATATATTTCGGTTATTATCCACGTATAGGTGAGTAACCCCTGCCTTTTAAATGCAGCTTTTTTGCATCGCGGATTGCCTCTGTATTAACCTTCTCTTCTGGGCTCTTCATTTCCTCATATCCCAAGGCTTTGAAATGGAATTGTGGCATCTAAATGAATTTTACTCTCACTAACACCGATACTATTTTTTTTTGTATTCGGTGCCTCACAATTTCATACCTCCTATTGCCATAAGTTTAAAACTATATATTGAATTCTCCACTAACTCCTCCTTTTTTTATAAAATTCATGGTTTCATTTTCAGATGCCTTGAGTAGCGGCATAACCTTCCTTACCCTTGCTTTCCTTCTCCACATGACGCTGACAATGGGGAGAGTAGACTGCGTGATCAGCCAAAGGAATGTCTTTGTGTGAGTCCATAGTCCACTTCTTATACCTAGTCCGTAGTTTATACCCAGTCCGTAGTACGCGTTTTATACTGACCAAAGATGGAAAAGCTGGTGTGGGAGCAGAAACAGTAGAAATGGACGTGCAGATGTGGGAGTAGAATCAAACAGTAAACATAGAAGATGTGCGGAAGTGATACCAGCGATTGTAAATATAGAATTACAGGTGTACTTGTGGGTGAAGAAACAAACATTTAAGAGGGAAGAGCAGACGTGGTAGCAGATACAGTAAAGATTGAAGTTCAAGTGTTGGTGCAGAAACAAACAGTAAAGACAGAAGTGGAGATGCTGTAGTTCATACAGTAAAGATAGAAGTGCAGGTGTAGTAGCAGAGACAGTAAAGATGGAAGTGCAGTTTTGGATGCAGAAACAAATAGTTAAGATAGAAGTGGAGATGTGGCAGCATGCAGAGATAGTAAGAAGTGAAAGGCAGGTGTGGAAACAGAGGTAGCAGAGGGAGATGAGGGAGTGTGAGAGTAGAGATGGAAGGGTGCCCAGGCCTCGGAGCAAAAACAGTCTATATTGATTTCACAGGTTGGAGCATGCAGAAGTAAAAAAAATCAATATTATGGGAACGTGGTTAAGATGGAACTACAGGTTCTTGTTTAGATACAGTAAAAAGGCAGGTGAGGATGAAGAAGCAGATGCACTTAAGATAAAGGTGCGGTTGCAGCTACTGTTGAGCTGAAAACAAAATAAAAAGTAACAACTTAACGAGTATCCTAATGATAAAGACACATTTGTTACTTTCATTATTGTATACTAAATCTTTCGATTGCAAATTATAATCCTAGGCACAAAGAAAATGACAACCACACGTATATATATAATATATCAAAAAATCATTTTTATTGTTTGCCGGAACAAGCAAAGCCGCATCAAGGGGGAGGCAAGACCGAGGCCGCCCCCCCCCCCCCCCCCCCCTCCGATGCGGCCCGCCCAAACGGCCAGACAACAAAGAAGAGGAAAAAAGAACAATAATGATAATAATAATAAATAAAGAAAAGGGGGAAATAAAAGGAAAATGTCAGGGGAGGAATTATGGAGACAGAGAAACAATATTCTGCGCGATTAAATGAGCCATGGAGATGCGCCGCTCCAAAGGTTGCGCAATGTAGAGGTGGACAGCATCGGAAGACCAGTCCCCTTGTAGACTGATAAGTTCAACCGGGGCGTCACAACGAAAAGCGAATGTAGCCCCTCCACGACGAAAACTGTGGCCAGAGTATTGAGAGGGCTGCAGGCCGGCAGAACAGAGAGAACTGCGTAATTTAGCGGTGAAGACGGCGTACGTGATGGGGCTAGGAAGAGCTCCCTTGGAGTACAGAAAGACGGACGAGGAGGGTGGGGCGGGGAACAGGCGGACATGGCGCTCATAGGCTTGCACGGGGCATAGCAGATGGCCAGGCGGAAGGCGAACAATAGGGATGAGAAGTATACGTTCCTTGAACTGAATGGTCTTCGACCAATGAACACAGATGACCAAACCCCAAGGGCGAACGAGAATGTCCTGGCGGGACAGGGTTTTCGAAGGATCGTAACCAGTAGCGGATTTAGGAACCAAATTGGACTTGCGAAAACACGAATAAAAGGCGATTAGCATAGCTGCCCAGAATCCAGAGTTCTCATAAGCGATGAGCAAGGGACGAAGGCGTGAAAGGATCTCAGGGGTAATTGGTAATTTTTGTTCTTGGGCGTCACCTAAAATGCGTCGAAGACCGCGAATGATGAGTTTAATAGAAAAAACATGGTGTAACGCAACATTGTAGCCAAAATGTCTGTGAAGGACAAAACAAAGGCGAGTTATCAGGTCTAAGGCGAGCTAACAGTGATGCAGTCGATAACGAAACCAGCGCACATGATAGAGGCACAGTTAATGGATAACTAACGGATGCTACGTATTACATTGTCATTGGACGGTATCCAATACCTCACATTATTCATTCAAAATATATCTCCGTTTCTGATTGGCTAAAATCAAATGCATAATTCTTCATAACTAGCTAAATTAAAGTTGATTAAATTTGGAAGAATTTTGCCATATTGAACCGATGACGTCAAAAGTGCAACAAAGTTGCAAATTATTGAACCGTTAACTGAGAAGACCTGGGGACGGGTTTCAGTTGTTTTCGAAGTGAGTAATTAATGTCGGAACATTTTACTCGTGTCACGGCCCTTTATCTCCTAACCTTCCCGACAAAAGATGCACTATCGATATGAAGGGAGGTAAGCACGTTTTAGCTTGTTTTTAAATTTGGAATTATTTGGAATGAATAATAAAAACATAATTCTTCAAATCCAACGAAAGTTGAATTCAATAATTACTAATTATCCCTCTAATAATGACAGCATCTCTTACCTTCCTTTCCTCCGTAACATGAATTGATATTGGCGCAGTATTTTTTATTAAGAGGAGCGTCGTGCTTATCGCGGACACACCAGTAACAGCCCACAACTCCATCACAAGAGTTTGAATTTAACTTTTTGTCGCACTGAGGATCAAAGCACTTCAGTAAACTCTTTATGGAAGGATCCTTTACTTGTTCAGAAGGGACAACGGGCGCTGGTACTGGGCAAATAGACACACTGTCGGCAAAACAAAAAGAGAGACAAACTTTACCGCTTCTATTTGAATATTACTGGATAAAGGTTGACCTGGGTAACTATTTAGGTAAAGCCTTTACGGAAGGATCGCTTACTTGATTTCGGGGTTAAGCTAAAGAAACAAATATTAAAAGTAAAATACTGCCAGAAATTAAATATAGCTCATAAAGCGAGGTATTCTCTAAAAAATTATTCGATGAGAAAATATAAATGTACTGAAATCACGAAGCCTTGCTATTATTTAATAGCGAGCGAGGTCGATGACATTTATACCTTATACTTATGATTCTAAAATAATAAGATACACATTGCGGTTTATTTTAGTCCTAGTACAGTTTGAAATTTAACATAATGCCAAATTTAGTTAAAAAATCTAATATCTGTTTTTTTTTATTTGTATGTTTTTGTGTTGTTTTGTTCGTTTTGTTATTGTTTGTCATTTTGTTTATTATTTTTCATGGTAAATATTCGTGGCCCATTTATCTTTCGATCTGGCACATACGAACGCTCTAGAAAACAGTGTACGGTGATAAGCTCTGCATTGGTTGCATTGTCAACGGATTAACAATAAAAAGTTAAATAAAGCTTGTAAAAGAACATAGGCGTACGGGGCGGGGGGGCGAGGGGGGCTGCAGCCCCCCCAAATTTTGGGCAACTCAGATTTTTTGGGCAGTAAGAGAAAATTTGGGCAAAGCCATTTTTTAAAGGCGTTTCTGTGTTTTTTTATTAGTTTAAAGAGACAAATATTTTCTATTTTAATCTGAAAAAATCCTGAAGTCAGCGTGATAATCCAGTTACTTTCTCTCGAGACACTCACAGTGGTTGCTTAGCACGTGATGAGTTTCTGGTTATGGGGAAGGGTATCATTTGTTGATTTACAAATTTATAGTTTTTTATTGTCGAGCACTGCACTGCACTGCACTGACTGGAATGCGCTCTTTACAGTCGTGAATTAATTATAATTAGAATAAACTTCCGCATATCTTTCTAGAATCATCTCCGCCCGTAGAACAGTGTATGGCAGATAGCATCAGCAACAGTGAGTGTGAAAATGAAGAAGTGTCTGACTAGTACTCAGCTCGAATTACGAGAAGAATATTAAGTTTTTTTAATAATCTATCACACAATAATTTATAAAAGTAGACCGAAATGTTTACAAAACCGCTAACAAGAGCGTCTCGTCGCATACTAATGAAATGGAATCCTTCTCTTTAGCGATCGGCCGGAGCTATCCCCATGATCTTTTACATACGTTTTTAAAAAGATTGAAGCTACTATGAGGTGAAATTCCATGTCAAAAGAAATTCGTTTTCTACAGATAACGGCCAAACATCAAGATTTTTTTTAGCATATTTCTAAAACTTCATCCTAAAATATCCCAATAACTCTTTTATAGATTCCGTTTTAACTTCACGAACATCGACGCGACTATTGGACAAAAAAGTTCCCGTGAACGATCCCCAGTGCCAAGAAATATTGCTGCAATTATAAGGGTGCGTTCGATTGGGAAATCCGGATTTAGATTTTGAAAATCTAAATCCGGACTTCTCAATCGAACGCGAAATCCGAAAACAGATTTCACCTCCGAGAAATCCGTCCTCAGGGTGGATTTCAATTAAGAAATCCAAATCCGAATTTTTTTATGCGTCGCATAATTAGCACAACGGATAGTCTGCTGTTCACGAGAACAGTTTAGCAAATCCTTTCTCGAATTTCCCAATCGAACGACAAAAAGGGAAATCCAAAAAATCCGGATTTGGATTTCTTAATTGAAATCCACCCTGAGGACGGATTTCTCGGAGGTGAAATCCGTTTTCGGATTTCGCGTTTGATTGGGAAATCCGGATTTAGATTTTGAAAATTTCCCAATCGAACGCACCCTATAGACAATGGCGTCATTTCGTTGCTATGACAACTCCGATGTCATTAAAACCCTATGATAAATTTTCATCTATATCTAATAAAACTATGGTAGCAATTTTTCCAAATGTTTGTCTATGGCGACGTAGTTATGCTCAAAATTGGGAGGTATTGACCCTGAAAAACTGTTACAGTATCGAGCCACCTTCATATGCCAGTACGGGCTACGTTGTTGCATCGATTGGCCTCGTTTTTTTTCTACTGTTTCGTAAAAATTTGGGCAACTTGCGAGAATTTTTTGGGCAAATAGTTTACCGCCCCCCTGGCAAAAAATTGCCCGTACGCCTATGTAAAAGAATCAATCAGTGTGGTGGTCTTATCATTTTTAAATGTTCTTACTTGCTAGCTGGAAATTCATTTCTGCAGTAATAAAAGTCCAGTTGTGAAATGCATGGACACTCACAACTTGACACCGGTGGCCTGGAGCATTCTTTGTTGGTTCCGCATGTGATGCATCTCCCAAATAAACAGGATTCATCGTGTTTTTTGATACCTAAAAGAGAACGACATTCACGATTAAGGCAAAGTGTTCACTGAATCTCATGGTAGCTTTTAAGGGTTTCTAACTTCCAATATCTGGCGGAATTAAAATGAGAATTTTGTCCAAGATCACTTTATTTTTCAGAGAAATCTCACCTAAAATTGCATTACTTCCAGCAACTTTAACAAGCTGATATTGCCTACATCGCTGTCCAGTTGTCAGTTTGTTGAGACCTCGAAACGGAATGTTTAACTCGAAGAAATTTTCCGTGTGAATCTTTTCCAAGTTTCTACATTTTTTCTTTACCAAATGTCCTTTCTGTAAAAGGTCCTCGGCTATCTCTTTTTCTTTTGATGTGATGTGGACGTACTCCAGATCTTTTGCTTTAATGTCTGGCGACAAAAAATCTTTGTGCATGACGAGAAAACCAGCTCCGTCTAACACAAAGCATTCGTAGTTGCCATCTTTGCAGCTGGGAAAAGTGTCCGTTAGGAGTCTGACAGAAGATATGTACATGTATTTTAATTTAGTATACTTGTGAAAGTCTGGCAGTAAACGTAACATTTTCTTCTCCATAAAAGGTATTCTTAAGAAAGAGCCATATTGACTCTGCCACGGCACTGTAAAAAAAGGTAAATCACCTACACGTTTTTGCTAGTTGCCATAAAAAAAATACACAGAAAAAAGAGCAAGGTAAATAACCTACTTATGAAAATAAGACAAAGGAAAGTCGGCACCCATAACACCAATGACCTGGTCATTTGCGCTGTGTTTGTGAGTAGGTTCACCGCGGTATATAGTGTGGGAAGCGGTTATAACTACTCCTGATCCAAATGCGTCTATGTAAGGAGTGGACAAAGAAACGCGTCCCGTGTTTCTTAGCGCGGCATGGTACCTATTGTGAAAAATAAAAACATAATTATCCAGTTAGTCATAAAGCTAAAGTATCGTTCTCCACACTATTTCGCGCATATAGGTGTGTTTATTACCTTCAGGTCTACAATGGATGGGGAGAGTAGGAAAGTCTGCGATTATTTAAAGAATAAAGAGTTCTTCTTTTACGTCTGTAGCTCGAAATAGTCATCTAATTAACAGAACTGAGGCCCGTGATGCACTCACTTCACCTCCATCAGTGCTTTTAAAGCTTTACGGAAAGGAAACAAGCCGAAAGGCAGAATTTGAGGTCGCAACTGGGAATCGAACTCTGGACCTCCCGCACAGAAGGCCGCGCACTAACCCTTGCTAATCCTAAATCCTTCGAATTAACTAGGCGTCTTCTCTTTAGGAACTGCTTTTACGTTGTGATAAACACATTTTGGCAAACTCTAAATGACATTCGGATATAGCGCCATAAAGTGTAGGAGTTTAAGCCAATTTCAGAAATGGCGTTATATCCGACTGTCATTCAGAGTTTGCCAACATGTGTTTATCATAACATGAAAGTAAAGATTCTCTTTGTACCAAAATAATATAACTTGTTAATAGTACTAAGATCTCGAGAAGTAGACCTAGTTTTGATGAAGGAGGATTAAAATAATCTTATTACCATGGTCGTTTTGTTGGATCATAGGATTTTGCAATCAATGTCCCGGGTGTTATTCTAAACACACCGTTGACTGTGCCAAAATATCTCCACACCAAGTACTTTGTATATTCCGCCTTTTCGCGTAACCAAATGTCATCGACCTTGCTGGAAACTAGCACTGTGTCTCTAACTCCTGGTTTGAACCCAGGATTAATCGCGCTTGAACTTGTCATGTACGATTTGTATGACTTCACTCGGGACACCGTCTCGTCTAAGCCTAAGGAGGTATAAGGATCTGCGAAGGCCTCAGCACCAAATTTCACAACAGTTGTTCCTTCAAATGAGTAAAAGGTTTAGGTTAGAAGTTTCAGAGCATGGCTTACTGAATTGAACTTTGAAAGTAGTTAGATCTCAACGAGCGATCAACATTTTCTGGGAACACTGTGCACCATTAACATCACAAGTCGTACAATGTTGCCCGCGCAAAAACTCTTGGCGAATAAAAAGTTTTATTGTTTAATATCATGTGACCTGGAAGAAACAGATAACAGCGCGCGTTGTTAGAAAATAAAACAGCAACAACAAGAAAAACGGAAAAAAAGCAGGCCCCAGTTGTTTAAAAGGTGGATAAGTAAACGCCATCTTTATCCAGTTAAGATAACGTAACTGGTTTTCCCCAGATACTGCAGAGATAATGATTTATCTCAAAAGTAGGCTGAGTTTGATCCTGAATAGGACTGTTGAATGATTTATCTGGTGGATAGAGATTATCCGGTGGATAGCGTTATTCACCTTTCTAACAACTGGGGCCAGCCACATAACAAGCAGTAATTATAGAAATGTGTGTACAAACATTACAAGAGGAAAAGTTAGATCACTTAACTCTGGACTGGATGGAGGCGGGATAAGCTTGCTGCCTCATCTTTTAGTCGATTGCTGTCGCACAGATCAAGGCATCCCAACTTTTAAGTATGTTTAGAGCTAGGCAATCACATGCATGAAGTTTATGTCAGTAATATTTACAGAACTACAAGAAACATGAAAAACTCTTGAATAGTCTCACGTAAACACTCGCTACTTGTCGCTCGCTAGGCGTCTTTTGTCACGTGTAGTTTCGCTTTAAAATTTTCACAAAAAAGAATAACACCATTATTTTTCAGGAATTTTTAACTTCGAAGCAGTTTATCAGCAATCAAGTTTTTGTTTACTCCTTATTTCGTTTAACTTACCTTTAGCTGCATATCTAGAAAAGTGAGCGCAGGGTTCATCAGGCCTTACTAAATCCAATCGATGATAGAGAAATTTAAAATCTGTTTGAAAATAAGGAAGCACAGACAAATTACTATAAAGGAGTTGATGTTAAAACTAGCTTAACGCAACAAGCACTTGTGATTCTTGAGACAAAATTTATTGAAGTACTATTAAGACTAAAAAAAGGGGATCCCTTTGCTGAATTTTTTCTGTGCCTCTTGTGAAATACCAGTTCATTTTGTGTGACAGAGAAGCATACCAACAAACCTCGACAACATGAAGACATGAGGTCTAGGCTTTGGCAGGTGGACAATTTCATACGAATCACATACCTTGATTTGGTGCGTTTGTTAACAGGAATGCGGCAAAGGTTTATTTAGCACAGAAACACCACGCTAAATTAGGCTTGAGGTCTCCTCTCGTATACCACAACCAAGAATGTTTACTGCGATAAGACATGATGTCAGACTAACGAGAACTTCATTTGAGGAGAACTTGTTCAGCAGAATGCATTTCCTTGGAGAATGGGTAAAGGGAAGGCGAAGAGAAGGGAGATGAAAGGTAAGGTTTCCTCCCTCTCTTCCGCTATCTCCCTCCCCGTCTCTTCCATTTAAAACGCATTTTACCTACTCCTTAAAGACGGTTTGATACTCAACTTATTAAGAAATCTAAAGCAACTGATGACCAATTGCGTTCCTTGTCGTTAAGATCTACGTTCAATATTCTGATTCTACAAATTCGTCTTTTTATCGATGAACACCGAAGATCAATCTTTAGTTATATTTACAAATTTTAATTGTATGTTGATAATATGGTAATGTACTTACCTGAAGGAATACTTTGAGTTGAGAGTGTTTCATCCTTATCGCCATCTGCCACCACAATTCCAACGGTGAATTTGGTTTTGTCAACTGCTCTCCAGAAGTACGTAGATGGTATATCTAAAACTGAAACTCCATCCTTGATTTTCCCACCGCGAGCAAGAAACCGCTTTGAAGTAAATGATTTCATCCCGGATCCACCGCTATCAAGGCCAAAAAAAACATAATAAAAAGCGTAATGGATATAAAAGTTAATGGATTCTTCTCGTATATCTAAGGATGAATAGTTTTTTTCGGCACTAAATTCTCCAAAGCACTCACACTTTGATAGAGTTGAAAATCTCATTAAATCCAGCTTCTGGTTCCAAAGCTGTGATGTCCATAAAAATTGGGTCACCGTAGGCGTCTGAAGGGGCTGGGAGAAGAGGGTGCATCATGGTCCTTCCAGAACTATCCGCCATCCAGGCATAACTTCGCTGGCCTCTTTGAAAATATGTAACTTCAGACAGAAGATCTGCCATGCTAATATCTGTCCCAACAACACCGATGAATTTTCCTTGATGATAACATGGCAGTGTTATCGAAGTTAACAGACCTATAGGAATAGCAAAACCAATGAGACACCATAAAAGTAGGGAATAGAGAAATGGTAGCGAGTGTGCATGTATGTTGACATTTAAACATAATTTATATTGTAGATTCAGGGAAGGCCAAGTGAGACTCTCCTGGGATCATTTAAGAAATTCTTTCTAAAGTTATTCAACTTTCGCCATAAGAAAGACGCAAACTGGATTCCTTCTGAAAAAATCGACCTCAGCCTATGTTCATTTCAAAACCAATAACTGGTATTCAGAGAACTTGAAAAACATGTCAACTAAATAAGCTGGTAGGGTAGTAAGTGTGACATTTCACATGCACTTACATGCGCTAACATGAATGGCGGACGTATGGACGCGGGACGAATTTGTCTTAACCAAAATTTCTTGGATGCACAGATAACTAAATGTTGTTATTCATGGTGCTCTGTTACCCGCGCTTCGAGCGTGCGAGAGCTCCACTATGACGTCAAAGCCCAATTTACAGCTTTAGTTTGGCAACAATTGTCAGTTACACGAACTAGCTTAAGATTGTCGTTTGGTGTATAAGAAGTTCGACGTTGTAAACCTGTAAACTACATGCATAGCGTTTCTTACCTGTGCCAAAAGCGTCAACGTAAGGAATGGATATGATTGGTTCATTGCGAATTGTTTTTGACGAGAAAAAGTCGTAATAGGTTGCCATGTCATTCCGCAAGGTGTTTGTGTTTGACACATATGTAAATTTTCCAGCCTTAAAGAAAAATAACATCAGTTATTGCAGTGGTAAAGGTATTAATACCAGTACATGTATCTCAAAAATTGATAGCAACGTTTTTGCCATTATTTGGATACCAGACTACAAAAAAAGCAAATAAGCAAATGTTACTTCAGCATCTCCTCTACTCTTCTTCAAGGGATAAGCAATAGAAAACTTAACAACTGAATCGCTGTTTCTACGGTGTCAGTCAGCAAATGGTATTAGCGATTTCTGGGCTATCCCTAGGGGACAATCAGATCCAATAGGAAATCATGGAGAGAGAGTTTGCTCGAAGGCAACTTCCTCGTGGTTATCCAGGCCACATGAAGGCCAAACATGGTAAGGCAGAGACAGTAATGACTTAAAACTCTACCATCAGATAACTCAAACTGAATGTGTGTGTTGTTGTCGTTGTCTTGCATTGTTTTTCCTTTGTTGTTTTTTTTTGTTGTTTTTTGTTCTGCTTTATTTCGTTTCGTTTTTGCAGGCAGAAGGTGATTCCTGAAGGTGATTAAGTCTACTAGTGTTAAGTGACAGCAAGGAACTAAATGCCACTAAACTGGGACACGGTTTTCAGGTTCTTATGAATTTAGGCAACGAGCGCTCTACTTGTGGTACTAACAATTTTTTTTTTTTTTTTTTACAAAAATACCTATCTCTGTGATCGCACTTTAAAACATCGCTTTATAATGTATACGAAACTTAATGGAGTGTAGAGAAATGAACATTTCAGGTTTTAAAGGCCTTGGGGAAACACCTTACCCAAACTTCCCTTGAATGCTCCCCCTCCCCCTGGGCTTTGAATGTAGTAACAAAGTTTATATATCTCAGCATGCATGGTTTTATTTAGCGTTCAGAAATCATTTAATATTTAACTTGATACTGTAAAAAAACCTCTATACTTAAAGTACCTGAAATGACTAGTCTGGAACTGTTGCCAAGATTAAGAATACATGACTAAAAACTAACAGCGGACTGAAATGATTAGGTTGATCTTACAGTGACATCAGATGGCTTTGTGACACCAAGACCTTCTTGTTCAGCAATGTAACGCAGAATTGGTAAGTTCGTCAGCATTCCATAAGTCATGATCACCACCTCATTATTCAGCTCCGCATTCTTTGTTTTTATCGTTTGCAAGATTGTTTTTTCATCATCATTTGGTCTACCATCCGTAAGAAAGATGATAACCTTTTTCCTGGAAGAACCGCTTATGCTAGATGTGCTTTTGAAAAGATCGAAGGCTTTAATGAATGCTTTTCTATAATCAGTGCCTCCTATGAACAGAAAAAAACAGTAGGGAGACTTGTAGCGTCAAACGGAAAACAATTCAATCCCATTGACACGTTTCCCTTTTACTTGTCGTTCCGGAGGACGGGGACGGGGAGTGGTATTCAAGAAAGTTTTACATGGGGATTTTCGTTCCGAAGTCCAACTCCTTCCGATTGTATATTACATTTTTGACAGAAAAAGTGTCCCTTTCGTGTACCAAACTTCAAAACTAAACGAATCAAAGGCACCACAGCCACGTAAAGAGGCAAAATTGGAAAATTTACTGCGATGATCATTCTTCACTTTTAAAATTACTTTTCTCAATTAAACTTATTTTCAATTACTTGCAAATGATTTTAGCCTTACCACTAGCAAAGATAGCTTCTATGTATTCTTCCAAGTATTTAGTGTTGATTGGCGTAGCATCAGCTAAACGTTCGCTATGGCAGCCCCTTCCATCGCCATCATATTCAACTGGGGTGGAGGCTTGTCCATTGAACTTCACAATTCCAATCTAAAAAAAGAGACCAAGCAAACATATTAGCACTGCCTTTCCTAGATGTTGGCAGAAAAAATGACTTCGCACATTGTTGCATTATGTCGTGGCATTACCCAGCCACTTGAGAGTGGCAACTAAAAGGCTAACCCAACCTAGGTATTCATCTATCACTTTTTTTAATGGGGGAGAGGGAAGGGCAGAGGGTGGGGGCAGTATGGGGCAATGAAATTCAAACATTTGAGACCAGCAGCATGGGGAAAAAGGTAGTCCGAGTTTCTTTTAGGCCGATTTACACGGTAAAACTTTGTTGCATGCGACGACGTGCTTACCGTAACCCTACGACACAAATTGTGCCGTGTAAATAATACTTGCATGTACAACATTCTTGTGACTCTCGACTGTTAGATCTTTACACGACTTGTGACGGAAAAGGTAAATTCATCGTAAGCATATTTTGCGTCAAATCATTACCATGAAAATCGGCCTTTTCATGCGTCTGCCCCCTCCATATTTTCACTGTTTCCGATTAAGCAAACACAAACAAGTATTTGTGAACCTCCACAGGATTTTAATGTTACGGTTGAAGGGACGCTCACGACACGCTTACCGTGTCTTAGATCACGGATATGCGCATATTAAAAAGACCTTTTTATTGATATGGCGGCCATATTGAATTTATTAGATTTAAGGAGTATTATGGGCTACCCTAATGACGCAAGATGGCAAGTGTGCTAAAGCGTGTTGAAATGAATTATTTTGTTTTAACGTGGAAGCGCGTCCTGAGCCTGCTTTCGCCATTTTTTGGCATCAAAATCCTGTGGAGGGTCACATTTTCTGTCCGCCAATATAGGGTCCACTTAATGCAGCATCCACATTATTCTACTTTTGCGTCTTACGAAGTAACTCTAAGGTGTGTAACTAAAGAAGCATTTGCCGAAAAAGTAGTAAATTCTTACCTTTCCGAAAAATTGCAACACACTAGGTTACCTATCAACTGAGCGCATAACTTTAATTTAATACTGAGTTCTAAATGCAGTCGTTCTATTAGGACATTGCAAACTTAAACAAAATCAGCTATGGAATAACGTCACACTAGGCATACATTGACGCTAAGCTTACAGTCATAGTGGGAACATACCTTATTTAAAGTAATGCGGACATTTTCGAGCTGAGGCATTTGGAAGAGAAAAAATAACACCCTTACACTATTTCAGCGTTATTATGGCCTTCAAAATATGTTTTGATGATCATGTCGTTGTTGCAAATGCGTTACGTTAAGTTAACCTGGTATTTTATTCTACATCTGCGCACCTACGGTAGAACTTTAGAAAATACTTACCCTGTCCCTTGGATTCATCGTTCTCAGAACAGTTTTTGCAGCTTCCTTTGTAACTATCATGCGTAAACCACTCATCGAACCACTGTGATCAATAACTAGTACAACATCTTTTGGTTCAGGCGTGGCTGTTTCCACGTAAAAAGGTCTAAATCGGGGATCATAAGACCCACAATCTGCGGGGTCTTCGAAGGCTGGAAAGTTCGACAACACACCTTGTTCAGAGGCAAAGTACTGCCATTTCAGAACGGGGTAATCTTGCGAAATCTTCTTCATTTTCTCCACCACAGAATCCGCAACGTGGGTGCGAGAAGCTGGGGCATTTTTAGATACCTTCACGCATATTCCTGAAAGGTCGACTTTTGAACGAAATCTTGAATCGTATTCTAATTGACCAGAATTTTTCACCTGGCAGCATTGTGTTGGTGTTCGTCCAGGTGCTGTAGTCCAAGAACTTTCCACGGCCAATTTAAGTTCTCGTACAACATTAAACCGCTCTTTAAACTTGTTGGCAATGCTTGCCGCCAAGATAGGAATTGCTGCACTCCCATTCACAGGTCGCTCAATGAACTGAAAATTGTCAAAAGCGTCCTGGAAATTTAAAATACAATATCGTGAGTATAGTAGACAGTTAAAGAAATGAGGGCTCAAATGGTAAAGGTCAAGCTATAAAGGGAAACGAAATTGTAAACAAGACTCTATGGAGCGTACACTTCGGCGTCGTGGTAGTGGAACTATGATTAATTGTAAATGCGGAGGAATAGTAAGAAATGAAATATGGTAAGAGTAAGGTGTCAATTTGTAAAATTATGGGATTTTTCAGTATATTCTGAAAAGAGCAACATCGAAGAGGCCTAGTTGCCAAAAACTAGCATTTCGGAGCAAATTGTCTCGGAGATATTAGACCAGTTTTGCTCTGATGACTCCATACAATCCTTCTAAATTTGATGATGGTCTAAACGTTTAGACCTAAGTAAAATACATCAGGCTTACGAGCTCCAAGGTTTGAGGATAATTATTCACTGATTATCAGCACGCAGGGACGTCAAGGAAGTTTAATACCAAAGGAACATGCCAATACAAACTTGACATGAACTTAAGTAAAACTAAACAGCCTCTGTCAATAATAACAAACTCTCACTTAAACTTCAGATATCTTACGGTTTCCGCCAACCTGTAAACACAGAACTTGAAATCGACCTTTGTCACACTTGACTAAACACAGTACTCCAGCTCGTGGCAAAAATCTTAGTTCGTCAAAAGAACTCGCTTGGAACTTGTGTACCGTTTGACATAAGGTTCTAGAAAATACTAAACAGGCGAATAATAGTACTGTAGCTTTTCGACATATTTTATGATTTCAGTAACTGATGCAAATCTGCTGACTCATGCTGAAATGTAAACATGCCCTAATTAATTATTCATGAATAATCCAAAAACGTAGAGAACGTTCGAGAAAGTCACACAACGTATGAAAGCAATTTTACTGGGTAACACTCAAGCTAATTTATACAACAGGATAAATTGACAATTAATGAATGTCAGGCTGAGTATCTTATGAATAATTATGGATATCGAAGAGGGTGTTACGGCCTCGACGGATAACGCCAACCGAGATCTCCATAATTCTTCATATGATACGAAAGCCGAATTCAATAATTGTTTTATTATTTACTCAAAATAATTCATAGTTTAAAAACATAGCTAAAACATGCTTACCTGCATCGATGTTAAGTTAGTCTTCGATAGTGTACGTTTAGGTTTGTTCAGTTCCGCAAATATTCTCCAAATAGCAGATGTCGCCCTCCGAGTTGTCTTCTTACTGTTTTTGCTAAGTTTTTAGCTTTCATTTCGCCTAGTTCCGACTATAGTTCTTACTCTTGAAACGGGTGAAATGTCCGCCATTTTTGTTTCACAACTAAAACAACTCCACCTCGTCCCCAGGTCTAGTCGGTTAACGATGCATTGACCTGTAGCGGGCTGCATTTTTGACGTCATTTCCTAGGTAAACACAAAATTGTTCCAAATTTGGTAATCGGTAACTGGTTATGTCTGTGCTTTTAGCCAACCAGAATTGGGGAAATATTTTGAATGAATAATAATAAAAGTTAATGTGACAACCATAGACCCGCGCGCCTGTACCAGCAATCGAACCAGCTCACTTCCTTTCAGGGGGTTACTTCCTGCCTATGTCCCCTGTCACACTAATGTTTCGCTCAGCCAATTAGATGCCAGCCATCACATGAACAGTTGATGCCTATATTTTCGTGCCTAGCTCGGCAAAACAGCACTTCATATTCTTCTCTCCGTGCACGTGGAACAAAGTGCTTGTTACTTCTAGCCTGGATTTTTAATCTCCAAGAATTGGAATTTTGCTTGGCTGTATCGACTAGATCACCATGTAGGAAGAGCTATGCTAACTTGATCTTCCAATCGCATTCGAGTTTTCTGGACAGGACTTCCACGAAGAGATGTTGCACCGGTCACAGTCAAACCCCGTCCTTGGAACATTGGCCTATAATAACCCTCCTCTTGAATGCCGCTGCTTTCTCCTCGTCTTAACTGAACTTTCGATAACCTCTCGCTGTACCCTCACGAAAGTTTGACTGTTGCGCTGCGCAAATATTGCGAATAGTGATGTGGCGATGAAAGGAGGACCTGCGTACTTCGAAAAAGACCGATACCTTAGCTTAGTTGAGTATATCTTTGTGCATTCGCTGCAACCGATTGCCTCCACCATTTTGTTCGGCTCATTCCCCCGTGTTCATTGACTCGTCCCAGGCTTCACAAAGCAGTGCTCCGTATATAATGTCTTGTTCACAAATGGGGCGACAAAATACCGCCACAAGCCACACTTTGTGGCTGAAGACCCATTCAACTAAAAATAAGATGAAACAAAGCTCGTACGTCAGTGGACACCGAACATTAAGGGCTATTATGAAAAGAAGGAAAAAGCTAAGCACCGGCAAAATGCAGCCCATAGTCTGACCATCTCCATTGTGCCTAAGTACATGTACCTGTAGCTTAGTTTTCTGGGGAGAACAACATCCACCGTCGTCTAAGATGCAACCCTTGACTGACCAACTCAAAAATCAAACTTGAACTGGCTGATTGCCTAAGAAATATGCGCTACACGGTAATTAACTAATATGTTATACGTAGAAGCAAATGACCGTGCGCGCCGAGTCGCGGCCCATTGTCCAACCGACTTAACAGGCATGCCACACACCCTTGAGATGCCTTAAAAACTTAAATTAACTATGACGAAAGGCAAATGATGACAGCACAATAGCAGCCCGTGTATGAACTACTGTGCCGCAACACCAAACGTTAATTAGCTTGGAGGACCTCCGACCTTAAGAAGACTTTAAAAGCGTGAGATTTCTAGCGGCCAAGAGCACGGATTTTCGCATCTGAGTCACCCTGATCAGCAGCATAACAAGCGCTGCCAATACGAAAACTCTGGCTTTTGTAGCGACCGGTGTCTAACCCACAACAAGCTAAACAACGCTGTAGTTCCACATTAAATTATTGAGTTAAAATTGGACGTTGATCAGCATGACATAAAAGAGGGCCAGGAGAAGATCCCCGCAATTCGCAATATTGAATAAGGGCTAGAAATGGGCAAAAGGCGCAACATACCTCACGGGCAATTAAGATATCAAATGGGCGACGCCTTGTGTTACGTTTACACTCAGATGTTATACTCAGTACGACCGCTGCGTGATAAAAAGGTAAGGTTACCGAACTGAACGACAGAAGACGCAAATCGATTGCTCTTGGCAGTAAGTTCACCTATGCGAAATAAGCCATAAAAGGCCACGAGAAAAAGTGCCGAAAAGAGAGAACGCTGAAATGCCGAAGAATTGGTGAATTTTAGTGCAAGAACCCGCTATGAAGTAATCGTTGAAAGAGCCAATTTACGAAATGTAGATAAGAGATTAATAAGGGGAGGCACGTAGGAAGTACCGGTTAAGGAGGAACTTAAAAGAGTTCTCAAGTTAGCACCCAATTCTCCGGCATTAGGTTCTCAGGTATCTGAGTGAGGGATTCCTCAGCTTCCGGGAAGATGTCCTTGAACTTCACTACCTGAAAACGGGGAAGGTAATCTGCGCTTGAGTTTTGTAATCCGGGAAAATGTCATGCTTAAAAAGGAATATTGTGCCTAAGACAACTTAACACTAAATCCCTTAAAAACACCATGATATCTTTATGTCTAGATTTCGGCATATTTACACTATCCGCAACAGCTGCATTATATCAGAGAGAAATATGATACGCTTATTAGCCATAATGGACCCCAAACATGAACTGCAAGGACAATGGGGAAAAGCTATAAAAATGCTATGTTAAGGGTTTTCCTCAAATCCGGCCAAAGAGCGTGTAGCCAATGACAACCATGCCTTTCGTGAGATCGATCAAGCGACTGAGAAAGAGCCCCCCGGGGCGACAACGGTGCAGGTGAAATTCAATAAACCTATTAAGGACTGCAGTTCTTTCAGTGTAACTGTACGACGTGTATAAACGTTGTGTAACAGCACTCGACATTTTGCAAGCTTGTCGTCGGGTAAGCGGGCCTCAAAGAGAACGGAGTCGAGTGTTATTCTCACAAACCGTAAACCTGTGTCAGGGGCGACTGTTTTTTCGGGCGCAAGGGGCACACCCAGACAAACACACATGAAAATAAAATTACAGAATATTCTGTAAATCACTTGCGCATTGTTCTTTAGTTTTGGCAATAAACAGGAAATCTTCCAAGGTGTATAAAACTGCGGAAGCATCGGGAAGGTTCAGGGATACCCATTCATGGCGGTGCTAAAGGATTCAAAAATAGCACAAGAACTAGACAACCCCATTGCAAGAGCCCGGTCGAAGTAATACATACTGTTCCAGCGTATGCCCAATAAGGGATAGTCAGCGGGATGGATAGAAATGATGCGAAAAGCAGACTTCACATCAGTTTTGGCCATAAAACTACCTCTCCCTAATCGCTGTATAGACTTCGTCGCATCACCCACCGAAGCGTATTTTACGGTGGAGCAATGGTCTGGAATAAAGTCATTCATAGAGGAGCCCTGAGGCGTGACCTTCCTGAAGAATATCAGCTACCTCAGCATTTAAGGCAGCGCCCACAGAGCTGGAGGATTGCAAGGCCAGTGGTTCCAACGGGATAGGGGGTCCAGTGGTTTTTTTTTAATACCAGTCAAGGTTTTAGACGAGAGGGTGGTCTTAAGGGCTTCTGTTACCACGGCAGACACTGTGGCGGACAGGGCAGCAACATCAATCGACACGGCGCCTCAGGTCGAACTCGACGTGGCATCGCTAGCTGGTAGTGCGACACTGTCGGAAATGGCCATCAACGTGGCTGCCGAGGACCGACCCTTCTGCTCTAGGATCGGCGCCTACCGAAGTCTTAGTGGAGGAACGCTTCCTAGAAGGCATCTCTTATACGAATAAAATTGGTAGTAAAATATGAGAAATAATAAAAACAGACAAATATGCGGTATGTTGGACCATTAAAGTAACGGAGTCAGTTTTGTCTTCAGCCGCCAAGCATTGTTGTCTGAAGAACGGAAAAAAATAGCTGTTTAGAGGAGCACCTGCACGAACAATAATCATCTAAAGGCTAGGGTACAATGTTAAAACAGATATAATATAAAAAAACTAAGATAATTTAAGGTGAGAAGTAGAATAAAATGCAATTTCTGCCAAAATTAAAACAAGTGTAAAATCACAGAATGCCAAGTGCATTGGACACACCCCTGAAAGAGCGATCAATGGGTTGTACACTGAATAGGCAAAGTGATAGCACGAAACAACAACGCGAAGGACATAATATGCACGGTTTGTTTCAACCGCGACTTGAACACAAACTACTGCAAAAAAAATGCTTTGACAGAGGTGCTGAACATATACAGCATCAAAGTAAATGGCACCAAAGCCGCGCTATCACGGTCGAGACCACAAGAAACAGTGAGCCTGGTATGACAATCGGCCTCGCGGAAAAATGTAGCATTTCAATTGCATGACATTCTCACTTACACAATTTGGATCAGATTAGTTTTTCTGAGGATCTGTTCAATCTGATGGCGAAATGAGGAAGGAAAACATCTCGCTGGAACTCTCTTTCGTATACTAGGCATGTGACCCACTTAAACCTGATTGGCCAAAGTAATGCTAGTATCGAATCCGTGCCTGGTACAAGCCAAACCCAGCGGAATATCACATGCGTACGACGCCTCGATATAAATTACATTATGTCGCGCCATAAAGTTCGGTTATTTGCGCAGCGTAACAGTCAAACTTTGGCCACCGCGAAACAAAAAAACAAACGGTAAGTGCGTCTTTTTATGGGGGGGTCTATAAAGAGGGATCCGTAGGCGGGTCCATGCACCGGGGGTCAGTGTTTTCGAGGCGCCCTGGCGCCAAGAATCGCAAACCAAACCTGTGAAAATTAGGTCTTCGAGGCTTTCCAAATAATGCATTGAATTTCAGTTTCAACTGTTTAGTCACATCTAATAGAATATTTCCATAGATTTCTAGCATATCTGGTATCATATGGGTTAATATCAGACACCTTTATGAGGTACCTTTAGAACATTTCAGAGATTATGGCTCATTGTGTGAGATTCGTGAGATCTTAAGTTTTAACATGTTGTCTACGTCGAGTACATCTCAAGGTTTATAGTACGGTGCACTTCGTTCTCCATTATGGCTAAGAATATGCAATGTAAGCATTCATGTTGTGCTGTTTGGACTTCAGTTCCTCTTTTTTCGTGTGCATTGTATTTCCCCTACTCAATATTACGCTAATAAAAGATAGAGGTATAAAGTGAGTGATTTATCTGTTTTGAGGGTGTTTTTAAGGTAACAAACGATGTAATTTTTAGAGGATTCCTACATTTGGATTCGCATGCTCATGTTATCAGTGCACCATTTTGCTTCAAGGCAGCGTCTATGTTTTCAGTGCATAACTGTTATTTGTTACTTGTAATCAACTAGCTGTATGAAACTTCTCATTTGCTCTTTTCCTTTGATCTAAAACTGCATCTCCCAGGGAATTGTTATCCCAAAAAGGGAGTGGAGTGGAGGATTGCAACTCCTCTGAATCTATCAAGGACCTTTTCCAGGGGATTGTTAACCCAGGAAAAGAGTGAAGACTTTTTCCTGGGTATGATTGCAGCCCTAACGAGTATGCATGATGTTGCATAAAGTTCGTTCCCAACTCCTTGTCTTATGCCAGGTAATGTTGTCACTATTTTAATAATCGAGTTGAAACCATAAATAATATAGTTATTTTTAGTAGCTTACAAGCAACAAATCATCAGGAGCATGTGCGTTCTGATTTATCGATAAAGATGTTAAAAATTTTCTCAATATGGATTGGGTTATCACATCTCAGTATCCAGCCCATGGCCAGTTAATAGATACACGAGTTGCATCCAGTTTGTGTAAATTATCCATAACTGTTAGTCCATTGATTGTGCTTAATTTACAGACTGACCCTTTGTTTTGTTCTTTGTTATTGCATATCACCTCATCTGTCTCCTCATCTGCTGTGGAGGAGGTCTTAGGCTCCTGACAAACTTGTTGATGTCCCTGGTTAAATACTCAGCTGATACCTACTCGACCGGACATTTGCTTATTCTATAATTACACATGCAATGTTTCAAGTACCATGTGATCATTGTTTCAAGTGACATTTGACTCTGAAAATAGCCCTGCAATTCCTGTTCTTCGTCTATGGGGAATACCCCTTTGGGGTATTTGGTGGGGATGAAGTGCTCCCATACAAGTCACCCTTTGCCCCAGAGACTTTTGTTACTTCTTATCCCGGGAATTAGACATCTAGAGAGGTCTTTCTACCTTTCCAGTACCCAAGGGGGATTATCACCCCCTAGAGAGGATTATCAATTCTTACTATCCTGGGGGATTATCAACCCCTAGAGTGTATTATCACCTCTCCCCTTGTAGATTTTGGACTGTTACACCAATATGTAGAGATAAGAGACCTGCTGTCCATATTTGGAGTACTTCATCCCTTATCCCTTTTCCCCAAAATAATTCTCGTCTACTTATTTGCTTTTATCTAACGGGTTATGGGTTGGAAGCATTAAAGCTAACTTATACAACAGGATAAATTTGAGTTAATGTGACAACCGTAGACCCGCCTTTACCAGTAATCGAACCAGCTCACTTCCTTTCAGGGGTTACTTCCTGCATGTGACCCGTGTCACACGAATGTCTCGCCCGGCCAATTAGAAGCCAGCTATCACACGAACAGTTTTCGCGCCTAGCTCAGCAAAAAAGCACTTCTGAATCATATTCTTCTCCTCGTGGAACAAAATCCCATCCCACCCTCCCTTATCACTGCTTGATTCTCTCCACTGGTTTTCTTAAGGTTTTATGTGTGATTTCCTTTCTCTTGCTAAAATTTAAGAAGTTTCTTATACTCTTTGCAGTCATAAAAATTCATTACATTTGGCCAGCTATTTGTGCAGGGAGTTCTACGGTCACGATTGACTTTAAACTTGCAGATATAAGACTAGAAAGCTCTCAGGCTTGTTTGCCGAAGTATTAGAAAAATGCAGTGTTAAACATATGCCGATAATTTAAACGTTTTATAGCTAGAAGAAAATAAATAACATTTTCTTAAAGTTCGACCATTTTTTATTTTGGATGACAAAATAATGGAAAGCAGTTAAATCACTTCTGCCGAAAAACGCGATTCAAAATATAGCCATCGCACACATAAATAGGTTCCGGCCACCTTAAAGCAGCAAATTATTTGGAAGATGACTCATTTGTAATGTGGATGTTCCAAGACCGTCCCTTGCTAGTGTTGAAAGTGTCTTACTAAATTTTGTAACACCAAGTTGTGCTACGGAAGATGGAATAAACAATGCTGACAAAAGCAGAAAAATCATGAAAGCCGTACTCCTGAGCAGACTTGTTAAATTTATCTTTTCGTGAGAAGAAAGCTACGAATACTTTCCTTACGCTGAAGTTCTTATCATTGCCGTCAAAAGCTAGTCTCAGGAACACAAACGTTTTAGTACTACATTGTCGTGTGGCGTTATTCATCTATGGCATTGAATGTTCCTTCCCCACATCTGAAGTATTTATCTATTTATCGTGTGAATTACGATTTATGTATTTTGAAAAAAATTTGATAAATAGGGAGATTTGATTGGCTTCTGGCAGTACATTTAATATGATATAAATTCAAGCCAGATACTGTGTAGAGTAAAAGTACTGAAATTTACATTTCAAATTTGATGAAATAACATTTGTTTCGTTGAACACGTAGCCTGTTCACAGACCCTCTATTTTAATTTCTCTTCAAAGTCCGTCGAGCGTGGGTGATAAAATATAAACCGCAGGGGAGTTATTTACCGTTATTAAAAGACATACAATTTAAGGCTTTTTTTAAAAAAGTTAAGAAGAGCTTGTTAACTTCTTGAACCTTGTAAGGAATATCATAATACAGTAGAGACTTTCAGTACTATCACTAAGCAGGATTTTGTTTGGCCACACTGTGAACAATTATAGAAACTTATATAAGTGATAATGACATCACGTTTAATATTCATGAATGTCGGTACTCTTGTTAGTCCTTAACCCGGGAATTGATGAGTCACTCTAGTAAAATTCCAGTATTTTGACCTAAACACTTTCAGTCATGTATATCATCACCGGATGGAAGATTTCACTAAGGAAGAGGTTTAACAGAAGGGCAAAAAAGGAAGCAGGGAAGACAATCCCGCAACCTTCAACGATTCAAGCTTTTCTTTTCCTTTTTTATCTGTTTTTATTTTCTTTTTCGCGCCTTTAACTTTAATAATTATAGTCAGTTTTTATAATTATACCACAGAATGAAGTAACTATACATATAGTAACTAGTGCACAGACAGCATTAACGTGGAAATCAACAAATAAATAAAGCCATAAAACATTTCGTAAAATCCCTGATTTAAACGAATCTGACAGAGATTGCATAGTGAAAATGACAATCATTAAGAAATTTTTAGGCGTCCTCAAGCTATAGAAAATTCTAAGGAATATTTGTTTCTCCGAACAGATATTTTACAGAAAACTGTCGTTGGGTGCCCCTGATTAGCAAAAAACAAGTAACGAGCACGGAACACAATCGCGGTCAGAAAGCTCTCTTATGCTCCCCACATTTCGTCGCCGTGAAAACACTAGCAAGGATGTTAATATGACTGTTCTTTTTTTTCCCCAGAAAACAAACAGTGCGCTATATGCTTTTACTAAAGCTTCCCCGAACAGCTAACAACACATAGCAGGAAAACTCTCATATAATTATAAACTAAGTATGGACTAGCATTAATAGGCAAAATATATTAGATCCCTAATCAGCAGATTCCCCATTATCTTGGAAAGTGTGCAGTGTTCGACCGTACTCTTGCCAGAATTTCAAAATATACAGCAGCCCCATTTCAGTTACGTTGTGCCGACCAGTTGACGTGACAAAGTCTGCAATATAGCAGAGAATGACTGCTATTCGCATTGATTTTAAAATATTCAGTTTTCCTGTTATGCAATTTAAGAATTTGTTCATGCTTAGAAGCTAGAGTTGCACACGGCTATCGCCTCGTGCAACTCTTACGCATCTTTCGTGCTCTCCAAACTCCCCGCATGCATCCATAACTCGATATACGCACAGCTAAAAGCATGACCAAATTCTTTCATAACATAGCTGACGAAAATGCTTGTTTTTTGATTAACTGCAAAAGTCTCGTAACGCGCGCCGAAACAGAAGCAGAAACAAAGATGAAAGTGTCTTAAAGTCCACCTAAAGTTAAAATACTTACATGTTCGTAAGACGTCGTGGAGTATGGTTTGGATCCGGCGCTGAGAAGATGTTTATGTTTTGCTCGGCGAAATCCAGAAAACTTGTTTTTGAGCGAAGACAACTGTCATCCTACTTCACATTCATTTACGAACAATGGCTGGTCATTACGGCTACTTGAGAAGACCTGGCAGCAAAAAATTATGCACTTAAGCTTAATATCGCCCAACAGTCCGACTGAAGCAGGAAAATGTATCTTGCAATAACAAGACAAATTACACAAGAAGACAAATTTATTACTCACAAAAACAACTGCTGTCATGTACTTCTCAAGAAGCCGTAATGATCAGCCATTGTTCGTAAATGAATATATAGTAGAATGGCAGTCGTCTTTGCTAAAAAAAAAAAGTTTTCTGGATCTCCCAGAGCAAAACATGAACATCTTTTCAGGGTAAACCATAATCCACGACTTCTTACGAACTTACGAGTAGTTTAACGTTAGGTGGACTTTGAAGACTCTTTTACCTTTGTTTCTGCTTAGTTTTCATTGATCGTTAACGAATAAATAAGCGAATTATCGTTCTCAGTTTTTCAAATTAGACGGTTGTAGCGTGTTTGTAATCAGCCAATAGAAGCGTTTGCTTTTCTTTGCAGCGCGTTACGAGAATTTTGCAGTTATCAAAAAGCAAGCATTTGTCAGCCATGTTTTAAAGAATTTGCTGATGCTTTTAGCTGTGCGTATATCGAGTTATGTATGCACTTGGGAAGTTTTGAGAGCACTCAAGAAGCTAGTGTTGCTCTCGGCTACGCCTTGAGCAACTCTTGCGCATCTTTCGTGCTCTCCAAACTTTCCGCGTGCATCCATAACTCGATATACGCACGCTAGGCGTGAACAAACAAAAGCAGAATCCGGTAATCCGGTATCATTGTCAATCATTCAATTGTAATATGAGAAGTAGCGTCTATACACCGAGTATTATCATTTGGACGAGCAAAGCTTGAAGACATGTTCATCTTACTACTTGAATTTTGCTGTCTTTCCGGACAGTGATGGCGATCAGTAAAAAGTTCCAATCTGTACTCTTTGTCTGCGGACAAAAGTGGGAAACTACGGTCCATAAGAGGGAGGAATTGCTGGAACATTTTATGTGAGCATATATTTTTCCCAGAATATCAAAGTAGCTAACCTATTGAGCAAAAATATTGATCCCGATATTTGTATTCCTTTATATAAACCGAGAAAAAATTCGAAGTTAATGAAAAACAATTAAGCGCGAGATTTGAGTTTTTTACTATAAACAGACAGAAATTTCGCAGTTAAGGAAAAATAGTTAAGTGCGAGTTGAATTTTTTTACTATAGAGTGAAATTTCGCAGTTAATGAAAAATGGTTAACTGCGAGATTTATGTTTCTTCATATTAAGAGAGAGAAATTTTGCAGTTAAGAAAAATGGTTAAGTGTGAGATTTGTATTCCTTTATATAAACCGAGAAAAAATTCGCAGTTAATGAAAAATAGTTAACTGCGAGATTTGTGTTCTTTTTACTATAAACAGACAGAAATTTCGCAGTTAACGAAAAATTGTTAAGTGTGAGTCTTTTGTTTCTTTCATATTAGCCGAGAGAAATTTTGCAGTTATTGAAAAATAGTTAACTGCGATATTTGTGTTTCTTACTATAAACAGAGAGAAATTTCGCAGTAAACAAAAAATGGTTAATTGCGAGATTTGTATCAGTGTAATTAATATGTATTTAGAGCAAAACTTTGCAATTAACCAATTGCAAAATTTTGACTCTTATATGTAAGTGAGTAAAAAACTCGCAATAAATTAATTGCGAAGTTTGACTGTATATATACAGAGTCGTTTATTTGCGAATTTTTGCTTGTCTCTGTAGAGATACTTGAGTGCAAATTTTGCATTTATCAAATCACCGTTCTCATGATACTGCTCTTTTACTCCGCTTTGTTCAAGGCAATACTCGTGCCAAAATCAATTTCGAGCGGGTGATGAAAAAACAAGATGGAGTGAGAGAAAGCTATTAATTGACCATAAGTAGCTGCAAGTTAACCGTAGATTTCAGGTATACACTACCCAGGATACTACCAGCATTGATTAGAGTATTTTTGCAAGTTAACTGTAGATTTCAGGTATGCACTATCCAGGATATTACAGGAATGATAAGAGCATTTTTGCGAGCTAAGAGCGACGGTCAGGAAAAATCGACCAAAATCTTAATTTTCAGGTATACACTACCTAGCATAGTACAGGTTAATACTATGCAACGCAGATAACAAAAGCTCAGGAAACAAGGGGACCCAGCATGACCCAGCGAGGATAATTGTCCGCGAAAATGTTTTGAGGAAAGAGCTGACTCTCTCGAGTGTTGACTGAGAATAGAATAATCCAGAATCATAATTTTTAACATCAAGCCCTACTGATACAATTATTAAGTTTCTTACCTGTCTGGAGTCTCTTCGTTTTTCTTGATTACTGATGTCACTGATCTGGGCGCCAAACAAACACGCGCGGTACATTTTTCCCGCCAGAAATAATTAAAAGTACTTTCATGAGACGGTGATCAAAATACAAAAGCAAAATAGACAAGCGCCAAATGCTCGGGGCTAGCGATCGTTGGTTGGGCGGCGTGTGATAGAGTAAAACTGATAAAATGTCGAGAAATTTATCAAAAATTATGTGAAATACATCATCAGAGAACACGTGCGAAAAAAATTATTTCCGCTCGATATTTTTCTCGGGATTTTTCATCAACAAAACACCAAAATATTAAAAATCACCACTTGCCAGCAATTTCTCGGCTAAACAAAGCTAAACTTACCAAAGTCGATAACCAAGTAAGGATTTAATACAGAAATATTTTGCCACTCTCGTTTAGCAGTTTGGTGGTCGAACTTGACGTGGGTTAAAACGGATTCGTTTTTCCAGCATCTTCCCGTTGACCCAGTTATTTTGTGACGGTACCATCCTACTTTGAAGCTCTCTGGTATCCCCACCTTTACTTTAATCGTAAGTCTAGCATATAGCATGGATAACATATAGATCAATCTACAGCATAAAATTTTTGGCAATCGGAGTAAATGTCACGTGGTTATAATGCCACGTCCCTTTTCGGTCATAATAAAGGGATAAATCTCATAGTTTATTAGGTATAATCGTGTAAAGTGTGATTATCATTTTCACATAAATTATGACCTAAATTTGCAAACCGCTGAATTTCTCGCATTGGTCTTTGCGATTTTGGTGAAACTCTGTTCAACGGAAGGCACTAATGCGCATTACACGTAGCCGAGAAATTTTCACGAAAAAAATGCCGGTAACAGCAGAATTTCAACTGAGACCGCAAAGGGGCGTAGCATTATAACCACGTGACATTTACTCCGATCGCCAAACATTTTAGGCAATAATGTAGATTGACCTATATGTTATCCATGCTATATGCTAGAATTACGATTAAAGTAAAGGTGGGGATACCAGAGAGCTTCAAAGTAGGATGGTACCGTCACAAAATAACTGGGTGGAGACACCTTAAATTAAAGTAGATTTAATTAACACTTGCCAGGAGTAATTAGTAGTCTAGCCATTTTGCTCATAGCTTCGCAAATGCAACAAAACCCCATCCCACCCTCCCTTATCACTGCTTGATTCTCTCCACTGGTTTTCTTAAGGTTTATGTATGATTTCCATTCTCTTGCTTAAATTTAAGAAGTTTCTTATACTCTTTGCAGTCATAAAAATTCATTACATTTGACCAGCTATTTGTGCAGGGATTTCTACGGTCACAATTGCTTTAAACTTGCAGATATGAAACTAGAAAGCTCTCAGGCTTATTTGCCGAAGAGAAAAATCTGTCTTAGGGTTTCGAAATTATTGACATTTTTTTTGTAAAAATGCGGGTTTTAAACATATGCCGATATCTCAAACGTTTTTATACCTAGAAGAAAATAAATAACATTTTCTTACTGAGTTCGACCATTCTTTATTAAGGATGACAAAAATAATGAAAATCGGTTAAATCACCTCTGCCGAAAAACGCGATTCAAAATATAACCATCGCACACATATATAGGTTTGGGCCATGCACTTTAAAGCAGCAAATTATCTAGAAGATGACTCACTTGTAATGTGGCTGTTCCAAGACCGTCCCTTGCTAGTGTAGAAAGCGTCTTACTAAATTTTGTAACATCAAGTTGTGCTACGGAAGATGGAATAAACAATGCTGACAAAAGCAGAAAAATCATGAAAGCCGTACTCCTGAGTAGACTTGTTAAATTCATCCTTTCGTGAGAAGAAAGCTACGAAAACTTTCCTTACATTGAAGTTCTTATTATTGCCGTCAAAAACTAGTCTCTGGAACACAAACGTTTTACTACTATTTTGTCGTGTGACGTTATTCATCTATGTCATTGAATGTTCCTTCCCCACGTCTGAAGTGTTTATATATCTATTTATCATGTGAGTTACGATTTATGTATTTTGGAAAAATCCGATAAATAGGGAGATTTGATTGGCTTCTGGCAGTGCATTTAATATGATATAAATTCCAGTCAGATACTGCATAGAGTAAAAGTACTGAAATTTAAATTTCAAATTTGATGAAATAACATTTGTTTCGTGGAACACGTACCTGTCACAGACCGTCTATTTTCTCTTCAAAGTCCGTAGAGCGTGGGTGATAAAATATAAACCGCAGGGGATTTATTGACCGTTATTAAGACATACAATTTAAGAAAATTTTTTAAAAAGTTAAGAGGTTAAGCCTGTTAACTTCTTGAACCTTGTAAGGAATTTCATAATACAGAAGAGACTTTCAGTACTATAACTAAGCGGGATTTAGTTTGGCCACACTGTCAACAATTATCGAAACTTATATATTAAGTGATAATGACATCGCGTTTAATATTCATGAATGTGTTACTCCTTAACCCGGGAATTGATGAGTCACTCTAGTAAAATTCCAGTATCTTTACCTAAACACTTTTAGTCATGTGTGTCACCGGATGGAAGATTTCACTAAGGAAGAGGTTTAACGGAAGGGCAAAAAGCGAAGCAGGGAAGACAATCCCGCAACGTTCAGTTCAACGATTCAGGCTTTTCTTTTCCTTTTTTATCTGTTTTTATTTTCTTTTTCGCGCCTTTAACTTAAATAATTATAGTCAGTTCCATAATACCACAGAATTAAGAAACTATACAGTAACTACTGTAAAGACAGTATCAATGTGAAAATCAACAAATAAATAAAGCCATTAAACATTTCGTAAAATCTCTGATTTGCACGAATCCGACAGAGATTGCATAGTAAAAATGACAATCATTTAGAAATTTTTAGCCGTCCTCAAGCTATAGAAAATTCTAAGGAATATTTCTTTCTCCGAACAGATATTTTACAGAGAACTGTCGTTTTGTGCCCCTGATTAGCAAAAAACAAGGAACGAGCACGGAACACAATTATCGCGGTCAGAAAGCTCTCTTATGCTCCCCACCTTTCGTAGCCGTGAAAACACTGGCAAGGATGTTGATTTTAAAATTGATTGCCTTATGTTAATATGACTGTTCTTATTTCCCCCCAGAAAACAAACAGTGCGCTATATGCTAATACTAAAGCTTCCCCAAAACAGGTAACAACACAGCAGGAAAACTCTCATATAAACTAAGTATGGAAACGTAAAAATAGCAGGCGCGGATCCAGGATTTTGAAATGGGGGGGGGGTGAATTTTTGTAATAATGTAATAGAACCAAAGCCTGGTTGAGGTGTTTGAGGTCTGTGCATCAGCATGATTGAAGAGGGGGCTCAGAAAAAGGGGGGGTGAAAATTCACCCATTTCACCTCCCCTGGATCCGCGCCTGAATAGTAAAGGTAAAGTTTTTCATTTCTGGAATTATTAATTAGGGAAAAGATTTTAGATTCCTAATCAGCAGAGTTCCCTTTATCTTGGAAAGTGTGCAGTGTTCGACCGTACTCTCATAGGCGTACGGGCCGGGGGGGCGAGGGGGGCTTCAGCCCCCCCAAATTTTGGGCAACTCAGATTTTTTGGGCAGTAAGAGAAATTTGGGCAAAGCCATTTTTTAAAGACGTTTCTGTGTTTTTTATTAGTTTAAAGAGACAAATATTTTCTATTTTAATCTGAAAAAATCCTGAAGTCAGCGTAATAATCCAGTTACTTTCTCTCGAGACCCTCACAGTGGTTGCTTAGCACGTGATGAGTTTCTGGTTATAGGGAGGGGTATCATTTGTTGATTTATACATATTTATAGTTTTTTATTGTTGAGCACTGTACTGCACTGCACTGCACTGACTGGAATGCGCTCTTTCCAGTCGTGAATTAATTAGAATAAACTTCCGCATATCTTTCTAGAATCATCTCCGCCCGTAGAACAGTGTATGGCAGATAGCATCAGCAACAGTGAGTGTGAAAATGAAGAAGTGTCTGACTAGTACTCAGCTCGAATTACGAGAAGAATATTAAATTTTTTTAGTAATCTATCAAACAATAATTTATAAAAGTAGACCGAATTGTTTACAAAACCGCTAACAAGAGCGCCTCGTTGCATACTAATGAAATGGAATCCTTCTCTCTAGCGATCGGCCGGAGCTATCTCCATGATCTTTTACACACGTTTTTAAAAAGATTGAAGCTACTATGAGGTGAAATTGAATGTCAGAAGAGATTCGTTTTCTACAGATAACGGCCAAAGATCAAGATTTTTTTTTTAGCATATTTCTAAAACTTCATCCTAAAATATCCCGATAACTCTTTTATGAATTTCGTTTTAACTTCACGAAGATCGACGCGACTATTGGACAAAAAAGTTCCCGTGAACGATTTTGTAGGAACAGTTCCCAGTGCCAAGAAATATTGCTGCAATTAACGGGTGCGTTCGATTGGGAAATTCGGATTTTGATGTTGAAAATCTAATTCCGGATTTTCCAATAGAACGCGAAATCCGTCCTCGGGTGGATTTCAATTAAGAAATCCAAATCCGAATTTTTTTATGCGTCGCATCATTAGCACAAGATAGTCCGCTGTTGACGAGAACAGTTTAGCAAATCCTTTTTCGGATTTCCCAATCGAACGACAAAAAGGGAAATCCAAAAAATCCGGATTTGGATTTCTTAATTGAAATCCACCCTGAGGACGGATTTCTCCGAGGTGAAATCCGTTTTCGGATTTCGCGTTCGATTGAGAAATCCGGATTTAGATTTTGAAAATCTAAATCCGGATTTCCCAATCGAACGCACCCTATAGACAATGGCGTCATTTCGTTGCAATGACAACTCCGATGTCATTAAAACCCTATGATAAATTTTCATGTATATCTAATAAAACTATGGTAGCAATTTTTCCAAATGTTTGTCTTTGGCGACGTAGTTATGCCCAAAATTAGGAGGCATTGACCCTGAAAAACTGTTACATTATCGAGCCACCTTCATATGCCAGTACGGCCTACGTTGTTGCATCGTTTGGCCTCGTTTCTTTTCTACTGTTTCGTAAAAATTTGGGCAACTTGCGAGAATTTTTTGGGCAACTAGTTTACCGCCTCCCCTGGCAAAAAATTGCCCGTACGCCTATGCGTACTCTTGCCAGAATTTCAACATATACAGCAGCCCCATTTCAGTTAAGTTGTGCCGACAGGTTGACGTGACAAAGTCTGCAATAGCAGATAAGTTACTGCTATTCGCAATGATTTTAAAATGTTTTCCTCAAGATCCTCTCTTGGTTTTCCTGTTATGCAATCTATGTTTTTAACCTTTGTAGAAATCCTGATATCCTGACCAACACCTAGTCTAACGGGTGTCTGTCAAATAACGTAACATCTCAAACTGGCGACAAATTAAGGGTCTTTCTGCAGGTACCGGAAAGCTTTGTATTTTTGGTCACTTGGAATTAGTCTTTATTTGGAGTTGTTTTGTTTCCCGTCTTTTATTTCTTTTGTATTACGTAATCTATGCTCCTGTACTCACAGAAGGAACCCAAATTAATTGCGTGAACAAATCGTATCGTCCATTGAAAATCAGCCTACATAATATATAAATTAAAACAATTACAAAGCGCAAATTTCTCTGTAGGTATAACTAAATGCGATGGAAATTTATCTATGCCACATAAATCATACTTTTATATCGATAACTGTCCCCCCATACAGACTCTGGAGAGAGGAATAACCGCTTTTCAACGTAACGTGTAGTTGTATTGAAAAGCTGTTTCATTACGGTTCGAAGTATTCTTTTCACATTTGTGTCAATTAACCTTTTGTTCTTAATTACTCAGTCTTTTAATAGAGGTTACCTAACTACAGTTAATTATGCGCTATTAATATTTGTATAAATATCGACGTAGAAGCGTTTTTGGCTTTCTCGCCTTTTTGACAGCCGTTGCCTTGTCGGTGACTATTACTAGTTCCTAAGTTAGTCTAAAGCTCTAATCCTCGGAGCTCGATACACTGCATTCGATCGAGGAGTACGTTCCCCGTATATTTGTTTTTTTGTCCCAATGGGTTTTTTTATTCCGGGTTTCTGTTTCCTTTGATTCTACTTTCTGTCGCGTTCCATATTATTTAAATGTTCGTTTATGTAGAAATTGTAGCGGGGCTCTCACGAGCGCTTCGCACAATATGGTCAACCTCTTTTAGTTTGGTTGTCACGTGATTGACCGAGCGTACGCGTCTACAGGTTGTACGGGTGGGGTAGGGGAGACTATCAAAAGAAAGGGAGGAGTGTCTCAGGCGTGTCACTCCGCCCCGGGCATTTGAAAATCCACATCTTTTTTTATTGGACATTCACAATATGGTCAATTGACAGTTGCCAAAACAGGATTGCCACTGACTAGTACCACATGACCATATCGCGGGCTCATCATGTTTCAACTCATCGAGGTGACGTGATTTATTGGTAAGTACGTAGTGTAAGCATCATATAGTGGTTTGACGTTACTTCATATATAGTATGACTATTTGTACCGCTATACTGCATAGCCCTACATAGCCCTACATAGCGATACATAGCCCTACATAGCCACACATTGCCATACACAACCATACAGCCATAAATTCATTTTTTTAAGCAAGGACCAGCTTACAAAAAAGAAGGACCGGATCCTAATAAAGGATCTAATCAGCAATAAGTGAAAATATAAGTCAAAAAAGCAGGCTGATTTTGCAGTCGGGAATATATTATCTTTTAACCAATATTTCGGAAGGCACGGCCTTCCTTCTCCAGGGTCTTACATATAATGAGACGTTACAATTTGAAAATAAGAAATAGCGTGCAATATGATACTACGATAGCAAGTGAACGTTGAAAACAAAAACCGTTGAAGTAGTGATGGAAAGAAATTTGAAATATAAAAAAAGAAAGATAAATGATAACAAAGAGAAGAAATAAAGACTGTATTACATTTCATCTTTCTTATTTATACCTAAAGGTTCAAGAGTTTTACCTCTCTCGATGACGTATGTCTCTCTAGCTTTTCGTACACTGTCTCTATTAGATTTGGTAAGCTCTAGTCATGAGGGGACACAAATCGCCTGAACTGTAAGTATCCTAGAGAGTCCCATACAATTTACTGTAACGACGTTACAGTAAATTGTATGGGACTTTTGGAGCACCTCAAGCAGTATTCGAGCGAGGCGTTATAATCCTTTTCTTTTGACACGGATTTGATAATTAATTTCCTCTATACAGATGCAATTACCGGTCTATACTTGTCATCAAGTTGTGACAAATGCATCTCAATTTTCGCCAGAACAATTAGGCTAGTGTTTATTCACTGCCGACTGGTCCTCAGCAGCACGCACTTTGGGAAATGATATAATTTTAAATTATTTGCCTCGATAATGACTCTAGTTGGAAGAAAATATTATGCCTCCCGCAACCGTTTTGCGAAAACGCGAGGCGCAATACGGATACCTTTAGTTTCTTCCAAAGCTGTCAATGCCGTCACAACTAAAATAAATTAAGTTTCTATCGCAAATAAAAGGACTTAATTATTCCTTTCAACGAATAAGTTTTTATCGCTCGCTGAGAATTAAGTCGCGAAAATAAAAATGTAAATGAAAACCGGATCGAAAAAATATATGAAATCATCAAAAGCCGCCAAGACGGCATCTTGGGAGAGTCGTGGGGATTTTATTAGATAAGCTTCGAAAATTGTACACAACTGGAACGATCATATAGAAATTTCTAGCCTTCCTCATGCCATAGAAAATTCAAATATTTCAGATCGAGAAAACAGTCGCTGGGTGCCCCTGAATAAATACAAGATCGCTGTTCCAAAACCCGTACCGAATTTTATAAAAGAAGCCTCTCTCATAGCGGAAATGTGTTTTGAAACAGCTTGGCTAAGGAGGTGCGGCAATTGACATCCCTTATGTTTTTCAAGAAAAATTCAAAACCCTTATTTGGAGATGTAATATTTTTATACGGCCTCCTTGTTAACTATGCTTTTTATTACTATTATTATTATTATTATTATTATCATTATACTGAAAGTGAATTAAGAAAGCGCTTTCTTTATAGCAAAAAAAATGTTTAATTTCCACAGCAATTAATCTTGCGAAATCCCGAAGCGCAGTACGGTCCAAAGCCGTCATCGCAAAGGCCGCGAAAATAAAGATGAAAAAAAATTGGATTAAAAATACCACCAAAAAGCCGTCTCGGAAGCTTTGTCAAACAAACCGTGGGTAGGGTTATTTAACATATAAACCTGGAAAAGGAGACATCTGCACGCAGAATACATTTCATCGTAGTAGTGATGATTTCGAGAATGGTCAATGGACCTTGGGAGCCTCATTGCCGTAATATCTTATACATTGCAGAAACGACAGAGAATCGCTCTGTTCGCGTGGTGCTAACTTTCGGCTCCACAGTCGAAAATCATTGCCCATCAGAGTTACTTAGTTAAGCAATATGCGTATCATTGTAAGAGACGGACCATTAGAAAACTTATGAGGAGGCGGGCGAAGTCTAAAATAAATCGGGAAAGAGAAAATTAAATGAAAAAAATGAATCACGCCAATTGACCCTAAAAAATATTCATGCTATGGCCTAAAAAAATTCATACAAGGAATATGTTAACGAAAAAAATTCCTGCGGCTCGAAAACTCCCCACCCCCGATAACTTTTCTCATGGTCCGTCCCTAAATAACACGGTTATAGGATATCTGACGGCTTAGCGTTTTGTTCGTCCACAACCCCGAACTGAATTTTTTTTAAAAAAAGAAGCCTTTCTAATAACGGAAGTGCGTTGTGGCACAGCTTGTCTCTGAAAGTGCGGCAATTGAAAATTAAAAAGGACTATTAAAAAAAAACTTAATTTAGATATATGTAGCCTTTACACAAGGCCTCCTTGTAAAACAGGTTATTTTATTATTGGTATCTTAATCATTTGTTTTCATAGTACCTTAAAAAAATACCGTTTATGAAAAACGTTACCTTACCTAATCTCTGTGGTATGCCTAAATTTGCCTTGCTATGGTTTGTAGGCAATACGACTTCCCTTGACCATCAATTGTGTGTCAAAACAATAGATCAAACACGCGATAAAGAAATAGTCGAAGTGCCATGGTGTAGCAATTTATGACAGTTTTAACTGGAAAACTTGTTGTCATCTGAGTACGGGTACACCTCTATAGTCTATGTTTGCAAGCTCTGCCTAAATAATCACTGGGTTACACTGCACCCATGGGTGTGCCACCTAAAGTGCAGCCTAAGTTTGTTAGCTCTACCTAAATAATCACTGGGTTACACTGCACCTATGGGTTTGCCACCTAAAGTGCAGCCTATGTTTGTTAGCTCTGCCTAAAGAATCACTGGGTTACTCTGCACCCATGGGTGTGCCACCTAAAGTGCAGCCTATGTTTGTTAGCTCTACCTAAAGAATCACTGGGTTACACTGCACCTATGGGTGTGCCACCTAAAGTGCAGCCTAAGTTTGTTAGCTCTACCTAAATAATCACTGGGTTACACTGCACCTATGGGTGTGCCACCTAAAGTGCAGCCTATGTTTGTTAGCTCTGCCTAAAGAATCACTGGGTTACACTGCACCTATGGGTGTGCCACCTAAAGTGCAGCCTAAGTTTGTTAGCTCTGCCTAAATAATCACTGGGTTACACTGCACCCATGGGTGTGCCACCTAAAGTGCAGCCTATGTTTGTTAGCTCTGCCTAAAGAATCACTGGGTTACACTGCACCTATGGGTGTGCCACCTAAAGTGCAGCCAAAGTTTGTTAGCTCTGCCTAAATAATCACTGGGTTACACTGCACCCATGGGTGTGCCACCTAAAGTGCAGCCTATGTTTGTTAGCTCTGCCTAAAGAATCACTGGGTTACACTGCACCCATGGGTGTGCCACCTAAAGTGCAGCCTATGTTTGTTAGCTCTGCCTAAAGAATCACTGGGTTACACTGCACCCATGGGTGTGCCACCTAAAGTGCAGCCTAAGTTTTTTAGCTCTGCCTAAAGAATCACTGGGTTACACTGCACCCATGGGTGTGCCACCTAAAGTACAGCCTAAGTTTGTTAGCTCTGCCTAAAGAATCACTGGGTTATACTGCACTCATGGATGCGTCACCTAAAGTGCAGCCTAAGTTTGTTAGCTCTGCCTAAAGAATCACTGGGTTACACTGCACCCATGGGTGTGCCACCTAAAGTACAGCCTAAGTTTGTTAGCTCTACCTAAAGAATCACTGGGTTATACTGCACTCATGGATGCGTCACCTAAAGTGCAGCCTAAGTTTGTTAGCTCTGCCTAAAGAATCACTGGGTTACACTGCACCCATGGGTGTGCCACCTAAAGTGCAGCCTATGTTTGTTAGCTCTGCCTAAAGAATCACTGGGTTACACTGCACCCATGGGTGTGCCACCTAAAGTACAGCCTATTTTTGTCAGCTCTACCTAAATAATCACTGGGTTACACTGCACTCATGGATGCGTGACCTAAAGTGCAGCCTACGTTTGTCTGGATTACACTGTACTTACGAGCGTTTGCCTTGCGCTCTCTTCAAAGAAAAAAATGCTATAGTCCGTTGCGCCAAAAATCACGCTTTTCTTTCTTAAAATTTTGAAGCCATATTGGGCCCCGAAAGACATCAAACGTTCCTCCGTGATAGAAGAGTATTTTGCTAGGGTTAATACAAAAGTGCAAAAAATTATCAGCATAATTATAGCAGACAAGCATTGTCATCTAACTCCTGGCACGTAGCCGGAATAAGCCAAGTAAATAAAGCATATAACTAGAAATCGTCGTCAAATGGTCTCGATAACTACATTATACTTAACTTTGAAATATCAAGTTTATCGCTTGTATCCGTGTCACGCACCGAAAAAGCGAGGAGTCATCGCATGACATTAGGTAACAGAGGTAATACGCACGGGTTTCACGAGTTCTATGCGCGATTTTTCGCCGAGTAACAAGTTAAAAACTTCAATTCTTACCTTGCAGTAGTCGGCTCTTTTACCTTACATTCGCCAACACTAGTAAACGCGAACAAAGCGATGAAATCCAGCACTCTTCTTTCACAAGTAGCATGCTGCACGAAGCCGCTTGAAGTAAAATCCACCGATATGCACTGCATTCTCGCTACAAAAATAAATATTTCTCGTGGGGAAAGTACTACGAGGGGGAAAAAATGCCAGATCTTCGCCTCGGCAATGTGTTCCAGCTACCAAGCCGGCGTATCTCCAGGAGGTGACTCGAAGTGGGACGAATCTTGTGATTTTTCTAGGAGCCCTTTGCGCGCAAACTAATTTATTCTGGCGCGAAATGAAGATTAAGAAAATATATCTGAAATCTAATACACAACAAGAAAATTTTCGCACTTTCGAGGAGCGCGACATATTAAATGGGATTAAGTCGGATTAGCTGCCCGCGAAGAAAACTTCTCTGCGTGAGATTGTACTTACAGTAAAAAGTCTCTGTGTCCCCTCATGGGATGAGTGTGATGTCGTTAGCAGAGTGATCATTGGTAAGAAAGTATTCTGAGACTGTGGTGGGTTTAGAGATATTAGATGGGTTATCAACTGGTCTGCGGTGTTCGTTGAAGCGGTCTTTGAGTCGTCGTTTGGTTTCACCTATGTATTGTTTGGAGCAGTGGTTGCATTGTACCATGTAAATGACGTTTTTAGAGTTACAGTCAATGTGATTAGTGATAGGTCTGGTTTCGCCTGTAGCGTGGAATGTGTGTGAAGTTTGTCCGTCAGATATGTACTTGCAAGTGAGACAGTTTTTTTCCGCAAGGGTATGAGCCCCGGGGCTGGTTGTGTTGTGTAAGGTTGCGAAGTTGAGCCCTCACCAGAAAATCACTGAGGTTACTACTGCGTCTATAAGCTACAATGGGTGCAGCATTAAAGACGTTGTAGCAAAGGGGGATGAAATAAGGATGTGAAAGTGTTTGCGAATAATGGATGAGATGGAAGAGCTGGGTTGTAGGTGATAACAAAGGGAACACGTTCTGGTTTGTCCAGTGTGGAAGTGTCATGGGGCGTGAGTGCTTCTGTCCGTGTGATATTGTTAACTCGTTGTATTTCCCGTTGAAGGAAATATCGAAATGTAATACAGTCTTTATTTCTTCTCTTTGTTATCATTTATTTTTCTATTTCAAATTTCTTTCCATCACTACTTCAACGATTTTTGTTTTCAACGTTCACTTGCTATCATAGTATCATATTGCACGCTATTTCTTATTTTCAAATTGTAACGTCTCATTATATAAAAGATAATATATTCCCGACTGTAAAATCAGCCTTGCTTTTTTGACTTATACATAGCCATACATAGCCCTACATAGCCATACATAGCTCTACATAGCCATACACAGCCCTACGTAGCCCTACATAGCCATACATAGCCATACATTGCCATACACAGCCATACATAGCCCTACATAGCCATACATAGCTCTACATAGCCATACATAGCCCTGCATAGCCCTACATAGCCCTACATAGCCCTACATAGCCATACATAGCCCACAGGCAGCCCAAGCGCACTATGTGCGGGTTCAGGCTTCAGCGGTCATTTGGTTGGAATATACTAGAATTATTAGTGTATTATCTGATGCCAAATAAATGTAAAAATCTTAAAGATATGAAGTCCTCTTGTTTTTCTATCTTACATGTGATTCGGGCCCTTACTGTTCGAATTTTATCACATGTATTCGAATCTACCATTCAAGTATATTACGACCAAATGACTAGCCTGAATTTCATCCGATTAGGGACCGGTCATTATTTATCGAGAGGGGGGGCTGGTGCAAATAAGGGGTGGGTCACCATTTTTTATGCAGAAGTTTAAGGGGGGGCCACAAGAAAACATGCAAATGTATAAGCCAATAAAATGTTGAGCTGCATCCTTATAATTAAATACAGCAAGAGAGGAGAGGAATACTATTAAAATAACTTCTAAAAATCAACATTTATTTCCACTAACTTTGCCTTACTTTGCTTATTTCTTAGTTAATGCATGTCCGATTTTTTTTTTTTTTCTTTGGGGGGGGTCTGGAAAGTCATGCTTAAGGAGAAGGGTGGGTCAGCAAAAATCAAGCAAGCCATATTTCATATTGCACCAGCCCCCCCCCCCCCCCCCCCCCTCTCAAAAAATAATGACCGGTCCCTTACTTCGAGTCGTTATTACTCCCTCAGTAACGTCTGAATCGACCGGCCGTTAATGCCGTCCAGTGACGTCACTACTCTTTGACCTTTGCTTTAATTCATGCAAAAAGGAAAACACGGTTTTCAAGTGGTAAACCGAGAAATATCGTTTGGAAATGTCTGCATGATACAGAATTGATTTATCTTTTTCGATCGTAATTCATGTTCAACGTTCAAACTATCAACTACACAACTCTGAACCGGTTGTACTGAATTCTATAATCAAACTCGGTCGCAATCACGCAATGAAATAAACACACACACGGAACACTTAGTTCAAAGACACATTGATTTGCTTTAATTGAAAAGAAGCTATTTGGTCGTTAACGAAGAAAAAAAAACAAGGAAAGAAGAAAGAAAAGAAAAACAGAATCATTACACTTGACGGTAAAAATAGCAAGAAGGTCGAATTATAACATTCAGATCTCAGAAAACTTCGCCTAAACAAAATCACCGGCCGCCAAAACCACAAAGCGGCTCTAAATGAAAAACCTACCGACTCTCCGCAATGATTCTTCATTCGCAGTTCAATTTAGCATTTCAGTTTCGAAGACAAGGGCAATTTTGCTGTTTAAGATAAAGATTAAACGTATCGAAATGTTTGAACTACACGAAAGAATGCCAGGGATGCGATCCGTTGAATATCAAGCGACAATCCCGCTAAGATTTTTCATAATTATACATAATTATGCGAATGTTTAGACAATCAACCAATCAAAATCACTACCCGGTTTTCGGGTAGTGAGTGACGTCACTGGACGGCATTAACGGCCGGTCGATTCAGACGTTGTTGAGAGGAGAAAACGACTCGAAGCAATCGGGTGAATTTCAGGCTAACCAAATGCATGACCTGTAAAGCCCGAACCCACACATAGTGCGCTTGGGCTGCCTGTGCATAGCCCTACATAGCCATACATAGCCCTATATAGCCATACATAGCAATACATAGCCCTACATAGCCCTACATAGCACTACATAGGCCTACAAAGCCCTACATAGCCATAAATAGAAATCCTGATACCCTGACCAGCAACTAGTCTAACGGGTGTCTTTTAAATAACGTAACATCTCAAACTGGCGAGAATTTAATTGCGTCGACAAATCGTATCGTCTATTGAAAATCGGCCTACACTAGTAATAGTTGACACTACAGCTACCCCCGCTCTGTATATAGTATTCTTGCTCCTTGTGTAGCTCTTTGAAATATACCGATTCATAATGAAGATGTTCACACATATGCCATACAATAGGTGAGATAAATACAGGAAATAAACGCAAGGTTCCATACACAGTTTCGGTTCGATTTACACAGCTTTGATCAAAACATTCTCAGTCAGTTCGAGCATAAGAAAAGATTTAATAAGAAGTTTAATTTTTCGCTATTTCTATTTCACTATTTACATTTAGTTCATTTCATTTGCCGGAAAGTAAGCCTTAGGAATTAAAAGGACGTTTGATCAATTCACGCTCGCGCATTCTAGTCTTATTTTAAACTTTGTAGCGGAAGGACGTTTGTGAGCAGGGAATATGTCAGCAAAGAATTTGATGGACGGCGAATTTCTCTAATCGTCCATCGTTCTGCTAGTGATAAGCTAGCCGTTGAATCATTCACTCGTCTTGTTTGTTTTGGGCCAAGCCTTTTTATTCCGGTCAAAGAGAGAGAAAGCTAGTGTCTGGCAAGGTTCAGCTAAAGGTTTCCAATCAAAGATTTGTGAACTCGTGTCTGGCAAACTCACTTAGTGTTAAAATATACACTGTTCTACGCACCTTATAACTTCATCTGCGCTTAACGAGTGTCTTTTGGTCCATACGTTTCATAACTACTGCTCCACAGAATGTCACTGATAACACGTAACACAAAAGAGTATCGAAGTAATATATAGATTTAGCCAGGGCTAAAAGCGAAGCTCCTATTAACTCGAATTTATGATTTAAATCAAACAATAAACTTGTATTGCACAATTCAGTTAACTTTAGAACACATTCATGTGACTAATTTGAGGGAACGGTTAAGTGATTTTAGAGAACAGTAATTTGCAAACAGTCAAAGCTAAGAGTGAACTTAATCTTACATCGAGTTGATAGCCTTATATATGTACACCCAAAAATAGCAATCATCTTCGATCACATTTAAGAGCGCGGACTCTTGATCACAGTAGTTCTAAGGCCTGGAAAACAAATCAGGCGGAATTTTTTGCGTTCGACAAGTTTACTTTACAAAATCTTGCCAACAAGCCTGGGGACGTGTAAACCAACCTTTTATCAGGGGCACCCAACGAGGATATAGTTCAAAACCACTTAACATAGCATTGTTGAAGGTATTTTAGTATTTAAATGGTATATATAGGCATATTTTTATCCCCTAAAAACTTTTCATCTGTTCGGATTTCCTAGCTGAAAGTCTAGTGATCCGAAAATTATAGGGATCAAAGCTTACCTTTTCGAAAATTTCAGCCAGAAAAAGGCCCCCGAAAGTTCTAGGTGGCCTTTTTTAGGGTAAAAATACGTTAAAAATGGGTAATTATACCACTTTTTAGATGTTCGAAAATCCTAGGAGAGGCAGGCAAGCAAAAACTTTTACAACAACTGTTCCGAAAATTCTAGATCAAATCGTCTTCCGAACAGATATTTTCCGAAAATTGCCGTTGGGTGCCCCTGTTTTATACTTTTTATACATCACATCTGAGGTGAAACAGTACCATGAGGCGCTGTTTTTATCATACAGACCTCGGACAGAATGCAGTATTTCACAATTTTGCAATACAAATTGCACTCGCTCAATATTCAGGACGATCGAAGCACGTGTGGGCTTTTAGCGAAACCGTTAAAAAAATTTCCAAAATCACCTATACGGCGAGCCAGTTCTCACTTTTGACAAGCGATAGTCGACTGTTTAAATTATGATTAATAGAGTTATACGCTTCAACATAATAAAGAATTTATTATGTTTATTTTTTATTTAATGTTTTTAAAATGATGTGTAATCTTCAAAAGCGTTTGATAAGCGCGGCATTTTGACTACTCCTGCATTCAAGCGATGTTCATGAGCGACTGAAAACAAACGGCACAGCGATAAAAATTGCAAAAGAGACTACCAACAATTAATAAAAGGACAATAATTCGGTGAAACATATACAGAGACAACAATTTTCATTCACGAACTCAAGACAAGTATTAAAGTGTCTCAGAAAATCATTGTTTATGTTTTTCATTTTGTAAGCCGGCTTCCCGGTGTTTGCTTTTTCAAAGATGAACTCGAGGCAAGAAAATCGCTCAAAGCTTTCTTTTACAGCCAGAATTATAACGAAATATTCTTTGGAACGTTTTCTTTTTATTCGCGGTAAGAAAATGACTAAAGGCTTTTTAAAGTTTTATAAGCTTATAATCAAACCTGATACTCGGTCAGATCATTGTCTCAAATCTTACAATTAAAAACGTGCACAAACTAAATAGCCGCATAAACTACGCTCGACTTCATTAAATTAGATATAAAGAACAAACGTCAAATAAATAATTACTCAGGCTTACCATTCGAGATGCACTGAAAACTATCAAGTAAGGCCAGACTCGCTTCAGACTTTTCAACCCTCTCACGCATCAAGCAAGGTGAAAAAGGAAAACGATGCCATCCGAAATTAAGATTTCCGACTTTAACAAGCGACGTATTTCTCAACCAAAAACCCAATAAACAAACTAGCCATGAATAACAGAAGACTCTTGATGCAGCTGAATTTCATTTTGTTCATTCAGTGGAAAAAGACAGTTAAAAACAACACAAGTTGACACAACACTCTGTCAGCTTCAGCTGTCAAAGTAAACAGGTTTCAAGATGCTGCATAAATTTTCCGCATGAACTCACCTGTCAAATTTTGACCAATCACAGCATAAAAATTGGACGTAGAGCGTGACCAACGCGTGACCTTGGTGAGAAAAGTCAAAAAGCAACTGGCATGTATTCCCTGCCTGTAAAAACTTGCTGAATTTTAGCTTCCGAGGTCAGTTTGAAATCAAAATTTTAGTTGTCCGGCACATAAAAAACACAACATATTTCATATGAATTTAAAAAAAATTAAACTTGAGCCTGCGATCATTTGAAAACTAGTAACTTGTCAGCGGATAACTTCAAAAAGATACTCGACCTCGATGGGTCGACACCTGAGCCCGCGATACGGTCGGTGATACTGGTCAGCGGATACCCTGTTTTGACCGCTGTCAATTGATCACAACATTGATGTGCAATATATGTTTGCAATATCAGTCTTCCTGTGCTCCCAAACTAGGCAGAAAGTGTGAGGATTGAACACTGGTTAGCCTGTGGTGCGGACGTACGGACGGGCGGGCGGTGTACGGTCACGTGATTACCAAATTTTCTGGGATGGGTAGATTTACTTACCCATGGTGCTCCGCAGGCGGGCTTCGCCCGCCAGAGCTCCGCTATGACTGCAAAATTGATGTCACAAAATCTACCTATTGTAAGCTGTTCCTTCGGGATTTTTTGTGTTTTACGTCATCCTAACCATTTCGTACCTGCGGGGGCAAACAATAGAAACGTCATCATTACCTACCGATTCTTCGCGGCCCCTGTTCAAGCAAATCGAGATTTTTTCTCTATTGACTGTATGACTGTATATTTCAACTGTAAGTACCCCTTAATATACGCGCGAGTTACCAGGGTGCCTCCTCGGGATTTCGCCTTCTGGGCGAAATCCCTGCGGAGGCAATAATATATTAATTAAAACAATTCTACAAAGCGCAATTTCTCTGTAGGTATAATGAAATGCGATAGAAATTTATTTCTGCCACATTATCGATAACTGTCCACCCGTGCAGACTCTGGGGAGAGGAATAACAAGGTGTAGTTGAAAAGCTGTTTCATTCCGGTTCGTAGCATTCTTTTCACATTGTCTGAACCGTTTTGTTCTTAATTACTAATTAACTAATAGAGGTTACGTAACCACATTTGATCGTACGCTATGAATATTTGTATAAATATCGACGTGGAAGCGTTTTTGGCTATCTCATCTTTTGGACAGCCGTTGTCTTGTCGGTGACCAAACTTATTAATAGTTCCTAAGTTAGTCTAAACCTCTAATCCGCGGAGCTCGATTCGAGTCCGTGCTGTCACTGTGCTGTGGAAAACAAACAAAATTGTAGCGAAGAACGCCAAGAAGATGACATACAGGCAACAACAAAGCAATGAGCAACGCGAAAGAGATGTACAAAGGCGAACACAACGGCGACAAAACAACCAGACTGTGTTGCAGAAGGTGAGTAAGATCGGCTGATGTTTTTGTTGTTAACAGTTGAAAAGGGCGATTACCAAACATGTTATCTCAAGTGCCTATTAATTTAAAAAAAAGCATAAGCTTAAGGTTTTTTCGTGTGCAAGTTTCAAAATACCAGCCAGTGCCAGGCTTCCTCTCGAGCTTCAAGGGGACGAGGGAGAGTGAAAATACAAAATGGGGCACCTCTATTATTACCATGGATAATATTATCCAAAACCATAACTACTTTTACCGATTATACATGTATTTGCTGAATTTCTGCTGTATAACTGTGAAATCGCAGGTGAGTAAGCCGATAAACTTGAAAAAATTTATACATCAAACTCTTTCGAGTGGATTCGCATCCCTGTTGCCAATTGGACCCTAGTTTGTTACATTCCAGTTTTATGAAGCCAATTTTTAGGGGACTAAGTTGTCAGTTAAAATTGTTTGCTTTTTTTCTTGCAATCAGACTGTTCGTACATGATTTTGCAGTTCAGTATGTCCAAGGATCGCCTGTTGAAAGAGGCTCAGCGAGCAGGGTTTGGAACGTTCCTTACAACCCCAGGCCCCCCATTACAGGCCCCGTACAATATCAGGCCCCCATATCAGTACCAACTGACAGCAATGAAGCACACCTACCAACTCCGCGGTATGGCCAGTACCTTACGCATGCGCTCAACCATATCACCCGGGCAGTGGCAGCCATTTATTTGGGCACACAGATCAATTTTCTGATCCCATCTCCACACGCATGCCGTGGGAGAACTGCTTGTAGCGTTCCCAACCAACAGCTACCACTTCTTCACGGTGGAGCTGGCCCTTAAAGGAGTGCTTGCACTCGCCTCGGCAGTAAAGGGTCTCTGATACGCGGGTCAACCCTGCTCATTGACCCGACGGTTATGCCATGCTGATGAGCCCCAACAAGGGCGAAACAGCTGTCCATGGCTGCCACTGCCCGGGTGATATAGTTGTGCGCATGCGTAAGGTACTGGCCATACCGCGGAGTTTCACAGGCGAAAAATGTCTGATTGGTCGTCGCGCGACCACGTGACATTGCTAAATTCAAAATGGCGGCAATACCTCCATACTTTGTTTATTCCAGTGGAAAGAAGGTTAATTGCGGCTTAATATGAGTTACAAATGCACATCGGGTATTTTTAGAATAGCCTAAGACTTTTTATTATCCTTTTTCACCTATTCCTATGGGATTCGTTTCCTGCGATGCTCGCGATTTGGCCGGTTTTCGGGATTCAACTTCGGATCACGAAGGAATGTTTCTGAAAAAAGCAGGGTCACCAGAAAGAACGGCCTTTGTTCACAGCTCAATGCAGCAGATAAATAAGACACTATGGGTCCTTTGAAATTGCTTAGACACCTGGTAGTAAAGCAAAATACTTTTTCTCCAGCAACACTTTCCAATTTACAAAAAAAGTTTGAACATGAGCTAAATGAACTTTAGTGTCTGCATTCAGTCTTTTCATTGAGAACGGGTGCAATTTTAATATCAAAACTTTAAAGCCGTCTTTGACCGAGCAAGGCTTTTTTTCTTTTCAATGGTTATTGTGCTTGATCTGCAAAAGATAATGAAATTTTTAAAATAAGGGCAATACTAAATACAGTAACTATACTTTAAAAGAAGAGAACTTTGATTCAAGTGTTAGTTGGAAAAAATACTGATTATATTTTTTTAGTATATGAAAGTTAAAAAAGTGATGCATATAGTCTAAAGTGCTACAAAGGAGTAAAAACCCAGATCTTTCCATAAATAAATTTTATTGACACTGTCAGGGACATGTGCTTTCCTTGAGTACACATTTGTTCGTTACAAAATGTTGTTGTGAGGCTGCACTTTGTTTGATGCAGGATCAATCAATCTTTTCTGAAGAGAAATGAAAAGTAAAGCATGTTAACATGTGAGATACTTCAACACTGCCTTAGCCAACAACTAAGAAGAAACTGAACTTGAAATCAAAAAACAAAGTGAAAACTACTTCACTGTGAAACAACAACCACTTCAAATATATATCACAGAATTCATGCCAAATGTAGACCTGATGAGAAGTTTATGGGAATAGAAACAAACGATAATTACAATGAAACTATAATTTTTGAATGAGACCTGTGAGTGTCCTCTCATAATTCTGGCAGAAAATCAAAATTGGAAACTGCACATCCTACACAACTGCATTCATCAACATGATCCAACGAAAATTTCATTAAGGCTCAAAGTTTACTCCAAGCTTTACACTCCTGTAAGTTTAATTTGTCATGATTTTTTTTTTTTTCTTGGAAAGAGCTTTTGAATACTTAGTAGCATGTTAACTCTGTCATTCATTTTATAACTTGGCTCCCAAAACATTTAAGACAAAAAACAATGCATATAAAAACAAAAGCATTCACAGAACAATTACCTTGTTCTTCTCATTCCAGGATCCAATTTTCAAGCAAAGAAGCACCCCCCACTGAAAGCCTTGTGCGTAAAAATTTAGTACTAAAAAATTGTACACGGGGGAAATCATGTCCGTAAGTACGGTTCCTAACGAGGAAAGTAACAAGTAACTCGTTGTGTGTATAATCTCAAGCCAAATTTATCAGCAAAATAATCTAAACTTCGATCCTTCAATTATAAAATTGCAAGCAGTTGTGCACATTGTAAACAGAATTTTTTTTACAAATCACAATGTTGCTGGAAATATCGAACTGTAGCTCCAAGACGGTCTAAGCATTTTAATGAAAACACTCTCATATTTTCTCATTGGACAGTTCGGATAAAACTCAAATTTCTGTAACATACAAAGCTGTAATAATGTGCAACAACAATGAAATGTGCACCGATCGACAAAATCACGTTACGAACTACGCACTTTAGAAAACTGCAACAACCCGGCCGCTTTCGATCCACTAGCCACAAGACAATTTACACAGCAAGACAATGGCTAAGAATATTTCTTTTGTACCGAGTGACACGAGATTAAGTTGAACCAAGCGTAAGCTTATTTTTCTGCCATAAACAGTGTAAACACACGGAGATTTAGCATCTAAATATAGTTTTTCGAGCAACAAAGTACAAGGGCTTTGTTTTGTCATATTAACAAAACAAAGCCCAAAAATGTCTGTCCCTCTACTTTTTTTTGTTGAATCCGTGATAGGAAACTCGAACTAAACAACAAAAACATTTTGGGTAGCGTTGTAATACGCTCTTCGATCAACAGTCGAATGTTGTCGAATGTTAAAGTCGAATTTTGACACAAAAACAGGATACACATTTAACAAGACTGTCGCTTCCGTGCCACTCGGTACAAGCTTATTTATATACCAAAACAAAGCCCAATAATTTTTCTTTCACTACTTTATAATTTCTTTTTGTACCGAGTGGCACGGAACATGCAGTAAACAAAGAGAGTAAAAATTACCCACCTTTTCGGTCTGTCTTCCACATGCAAACCAGTGATCTCAACGTCAACAAAACTGAATCAGACCATGCCACTGCGATTTTTCGCCAGTTCCAGGACACTATATTCTCTAGAGAACACATCTCCGTCAAAACTTCGACCAAAATAATTTTTGATCTCTTACAGTGGCAAGAAATTGCAACGTTGTCACTGCCACAAAAAAAGCTGCCATCGCTTCTTTCATCTCAACAACATTTCGCGGGCATTTTTGCCTCGGAGCCAATGACATTGCCCGAAATCGATCACGTGCCATTTTTTGCAGAGCATGCGTAGACATTTTCCACCGGTGAAACCGCGGAGTTGGTAGGTGTGCTTCATTGCTGTCAGTTGGTATTATTCCCCCATATCAGGCCCCCCCCCCCCCCCCATTCCAAGGCCTCCCATTTCAAGCCCCCCATTTTAGGCCCCTTACCATATCAAGCCCCCCATTTCAGGCCCCTTACCATATCAGGCCCCCCACATCAGGACCCCATTCCCATGTCAACCCCCCATCCTAGGCCCACCATTCTATGCCCCGACGATCAATACGAGGCCCCACAATTATAACAAGACTAATGATAAAAATACTAATGATAACGATTATAACAATATTAATGATAAATAATAATATTAATAATAAAATTCTTAATGTTTTAAATGGTAAAGCGAGTGAGAGAGCGGGAAACCAGAAGTTTATTTGATAAAAATGTCATGTTTGCGCCATGCGTCTCTCCTAGTATCCATTGTTCTGTTCTCTCTGTATATTTTGTTTGTTGTTGTTGCTTTTAGTAGTTGCCTTGTGATTGCTTTGCGAAAAAAGCATGAAAGTGTCAGTATCAATAAAAGTTCAAGACTACTTCATCACTCTATTTGTATTCTGTTCTAGGTTGAATGCAAATCATTAGGGTGATTTAGCAATGGAACGGGAACTCCATTTAACGACGGGACAGCGCGCGAAAACGACTTAACTCTACTTCCGGTGCCCAATTTGTCGCTCCGCCATTGGCTAAGCCAGTTGTTTGATTTGCGCGCGCCGTCGTCAACTGACGTTTCAGTTTTGTTGCTAAATCAGCCTACTTTTTGTAGATGAGGACGTCACTCTGATACCCCGTTAACAGGATTATAAGCGTTTTTTACTCGCACCAGAATTGAAAGTCTAGAGAGGCCCTAATTATTTTCGAATTAACAATTTTGTAGAAAAAGGTGCATGGATTAAGTTAGTTTGAACCTTGTGACCTAAGAAAAATGTACTTTATTTATGTGACAAGCTATTAGGGTCAGTGGGGAACGTGTGGTGGAAACCTTTTGGTTGGGTTTAATACGTGCTTCTTGCATGATAAATTACACTCGCTGTACACTGATAACCAGATAACCGATGAGAGAAAGATTAATTTCAACGGAATTACAATGACGTCAGGAGCAAATAAAATTGGTTTGATAACAGTTGGTGCCGTGTCGGTCCCGTCATGACCGGTTCGCCGTGTTATGGGCTCGAAAATCCTTCAATAAGAATGAGCGAGACCAGTTTTTTTTTAGCATGCGAGACTAAGCCCCCAGCCAAATCCTTGTCTTCACTAAAACGGCTGGACGCATGACCTGGTTGAGGTCATTGTTATCTAAGGTCTTCCTATGGGCTCCTGAATATGTAAAATATTCTTTCAACAAGCCTACGCCCTACCCTTGCCCGGCCCCCGCTTTCGCACGAAAGGAGATCGAGAAAAATTGCCCCTCTAAACCACACTAGATAGCTGTCGGTGTTCTGTCATTTTTTTCTTTGTGGCATGCTTTGGAGTCGGCTGGTAAACATTGTCTGAAAAGACTACCCTTTAATATATTTCAAAAATGAAATCCATATCCTTTCGTATACCTGAAGACTTAAAAAGGAACTCCTTTGGGTTCGGTCCTCCCAATAAAGGCTGTCACAAGGAGCTTCCCGCATTTCCCTGATGCCCGATGTTAAGTTGTGTATGTACAACGTCAAACCCCATGCTTCATATCGCTTGACTACACGAACAAACGATACGAAGCCCCGCTACAAAACCAGGCCCCACTCCTTAAACAATACTCCCAGCAGAAGTTCGTATATGTAAATAGAGTTCTAAGTCTACAAAATCCACTCTTTTTTATGACAATAACAACCATGAGGCTGAAAAGGTCTAAGCTAATCCTATGATAGCTTTAAAATGATAACAAAAAAATATGATGAACATTATCAGGCCATTTCTGCTGTCGCGACACTATAAAACTCTATGTGTCAGGGGGGTAAGGTTGCAAGGTCGGCTTATGTTTGCTTTGTCATTTCCGGGCTTCGATCTTGAGTGCGCCTTTACTTATCTAAGCAGGCTTTATGCAGGTTCTATGTCTTTTTGTCAGTCTTCTGTTGTACGGCTCCACTGTTACTCAACACCCATCCACCGCGTCGGGACCTTTCTCTTGTTCGTCGTCGTTGCTGCGTTTAAGTTAACATAAGTTCTGGGTCATTAAGAAACAAACTTTTCCCACTTTTGAAGCAGAATCTATTACGTGTCCACAGTTACATTCAGGGAAATAAATTAGGGAGGGTGTGGTAGTATGACCCTTTGGGTCACCCACGAGAGCCGCGTTGTAACTGCGAGTCCTCAATTTTGAATAGAAACACTACGTACAAACAGAATAAATAACTCAGTGAATAAATAATTCAAATATGATAATACCTATACATTCGCAATGAGCACTAGAACTTATTGAACTAAAACAGGCCATAGTTTGAGGACAAAGGGACTTCATCGGGACTTCTCATCTCTTAAAAGTTTCCTGCTTATTTTAACAGCTTACTGAATAGCTTTTAATTTTTGCAACATGGTAACTTTCTTTCTGCTTTTCGAAGGGGAGTCTTAGAAACCATATTTCCATCCTCCCAGCTGACACAGACTTTCCAACATTATTTGACCGTTGTGGGGATGGCAGGTGTCCTGCGCCTTGTTATGGTCGCCTCTATCATTGCAGCCTTTGTCCGAGGGAGGAGAGGAAACCGTTGTCGAAAGAGTGTAAACTTAAGGAACACTTTCGGACTAGGCACGGGGACCAAAAAATTACTAATGACGGTGAGTAAATTAAATTTAGCCCTCTATAGATAACAATGCAAAAATATAGCTGAGAGGTGATGAGGTTTAACTTGGATAAAATCGTTTCCAGTGCCTTACACAGAGCCTTGTTTTACGCAAGCAGCAGTGCCGGAAATTGAAATCAACAATCTAAATGATTCAGGTTAAAACACTGAAAGTACACAGCTGTATTCAGACATATTCAGAGTAAAAAAGTTGTGGTCAATTGGTAGTGGGAACCATTTATATTCCATTTCGATTATCGGGAAAGATAATTTTAAAAAGTATGAGAATGACTTTAGATTTCTTTAAACACTGTGAGATGACAGCGACAAGATTGATGGACTGGGACGGTAATGAGAACTGCCAAAAAAAGAAAAAAGAAAGAAAGAAGAAAATAGGAACTGCGGAAACATAAACTTTTATGCACAGTCATGTATCACGCTACTGCACGACTATGACGTGTGCTAGGAAGTACCTAGTTCATTCAAAGACATTTGACTAATTGAACGAGGTAAACGAGGTGGAACTGGAAAGACAGGGAAAAAGTTTGTAGAAGCTCAACTTCACTTTTTTGAGTGACGATTTTGTAGCTGCCGCTGCCGCCGTGTATTGTTGGTTAAGATTCCTAGCTAGTAGTAGTCTACATACTGAATCCTTATATTTTCAGTCAATTTCAAGAAATGTTAATTAAAAGTTAACGTGGCCCATTTCACGCTAGGTCAAAAGAGTTGACAGTTGATGATCAATAAAAGTATGCAAAGATGGGGCGAAAGGCAAGTATCATGCACACTTCACGTACAGGGAAGCAAGCGATTACAGATCAATATTTATTTAAGAAAAAAATTACAAAAAAGAACTTGATTAATAACACTATTAATATACGGGGATGAAAACTGAGTTTGATAGGGAAGGTAACAAGTTAGAATTACATTTTCCGTTGAAAGATTATCACATTTTGCGTTTAAAAGTTTACCCTTTTTTACACGCGATCTCGTGCGCAAGGAAAATATAATTTTAAACATATCAATAAGAGATTTTCACGACTTTGTAGAAAATACCCTGACCTTGATTTTTTTGTTTGCTTTACCTTCACACGTTCCTACCTGACACTGTATATATGTTGATACAAGCAATGAAAGTTAGGTTGTTAATATTATACATTTTTGTGCAATAGTTTCCCAATTATTAACAAAATAATAACAAATTTTAAAATTTCCCTGTCATTCTTGACATTATTATTAGCCGCTTTCACGCGACAGACGAGCGTAAGATTCGGATAAATGGCGTCAGACAAATAATTTGTCTTGATGTGAAAACGGAATGGTTACTTAAATTTGGGACTAATAATCTGTCTGAACTTAACTGTCTGCCGTTATCCGTCAAGAAGGATAGTTAGCCCGCCTCTTCTGTGAAAACGGCTATTACTTTTAAAGAAACAAAATCGAAATATAAGTGAATTACCGGCAACCCAGCTTAATATACATGGGGCCTGATATGGTAGGTCGGGGCTTGGCTGGGACCTGATATGGGGGGTGTAATATGGTATGGAAAGTTCCAACCTCAGTAGGGCTCAGAGCACTTTGGATTTCAATGATGGTGCAGGTAAGCTTAAAACACGTTCTAAAGTTGTAGTTTTCGGAAGAAAACAGGGGGAAATGCTTAAAAATTGCCAAGCAACGTCTCTTACTATAAAAAAATACCACGTCTAATTTACGAATGACAGGACTTAGGGAAAATTAATCAAATTTTGCCGGTTTAACACTAACACCATTCTACACGAAAATAGCTCCTGTTAGAGGTCTCAAAGAATTTTCTGCGCCCTTCCTATTCATGTAAACAATCATCTGGGTCGCAGAAATTTCTGGGCTGTCAAATATTTATTTCATGTACAAGATAGCCCACAGAAATTTTAGTGCCCTTCCAAGCAATGCAAAACTTCGATTGGGTAGCAGAAATTTCTGCGGCTATCATATCTTTATGCCAAATAAAAGATGGCCCACAGGAATTTTTGTGTCCTTCCTAGCCGAGTACAAAAGATCGATTGGGTAGCAGAAATTTCTAGGTCCATCAAAATTTGATTTCATGATACAAGGTAGTTCAGAGAAATTTCTGTGCCCTTCCAAGAAGTGCAAGAATTTGACTGAGCAACAGAAGTTTCAGGGGCCGTAAGATCGAAACAACCAGCAGTCTACAGAAGCGACAAGGTTCATTCTATTCGCTACCCGGAAACCATTGGGTAAGAAACATACAACCACAAAATTAGGCACAATTTAAAATGTAACAGCTCAGACCTGTGGTGCCAAATTTATTTTACCACTGCTAAGAGTTATAGCCGGTTAAGCGACAGTACGAAGTCAAAGATCGTTTTCTTCTACCTGGAAATGAAAGCGAAAATTATCAAGCAGATGAATTTTTGACGATCACGTCTTCCTGGCGGAAAGGAATACACAAAAAAGTGGACGTACGATTCGCTGATTTTGCCGCTCTGCAATGCCATACATACTCTACCATTTATGGTTAATTCGTTTTTAGGGTTAGCGGTCGTTTCTCTACAAAGTCGTTTCGATCCAAGTTTATTGAATCGAGGTGTAAATAGTTGCACGTACTTGCTTTAAAGAACGAAGAATATTTGCCCAAAATGTTTTTCCTGTTCACACCCAAACTATACTTGAAGTAAATGAACTAATTTGTGCAATTTCACTGCTCGAGTTTGTATCGAAACAACAGAGTTCCGTTTTTAGACATCCACGCGCCGTCGTCCTTGTAGTCACGTTGTATTGCTTGATGTGGCGGCAGACAGCAAAGTCTAGGACATCAGGACGAAAGTTCTGAATATTTCTGTTTAAGAAATGCCACAGTTTCTGGTCTCAACTTGTCTTGATCATTTAAGGAGAAGTCTACTAGTTTAATGGAGGCTTTTGGTATCTCATCGGACCAAATCTCCCCTCCATGGCATTTCCATGGCCTCCATATAAGGATTTGGACAAAACGCCCTAATTTCACTCGTCACCATTTGATTACACATACTAATACTTGTCTTACTTTTAAGTAATTCTGAAGGTTATTTACAGATCATTCATTGTGGAGAGGCCGTGTTAGCCACTGTCGCGATCCAGTCTGGTCGCGATCGTCACTGCGTAGTGTTTTAATAGCCTTTTGTATACTGAACTATACAGATGCAATACTTGATGGCATTGAGAAACGGAACCTTGATAATTAGGTTTAAGGCAGGGCCTGATATTGTTTTAGTTTGATACAAGCTGCAGAGAAATGATAACAGGGCTAACAGCTTTCTGTTGCTCAGTGTGGCACCGCCTTTTATTAAAAGTGAGAGATAATGTTAATCACCCTATGTTCTCTTTGTTCTGCGTTGGGATTTGTTAAAATTCCTGTAACTTAGCCATAGACGCTCTGAAGTCCTATTAGTTTATTACCACTTTGGACGTTTTATATATATATATATATATATATATATATATTTTATTATTATTATTATATCAAGTTTCCGTTCAACCACTGACTCCCGCATAGCGACATGAGCTCTGCAAAAAAGGCCTGTTCCAGGCGCAGATAGTAGAGAGCGGGAGAAAAATTCGCTCCCCTACTATCTGAACGCCTGGAACAGGCTATGCAAAAAACTGTCCCGCCCGGGAACAATAGGGATCATTGATGAACATAGATGGCAAAAAAAGTAATTGACCTGCTTTAATCCATTAATTAAGGTCAGTCTATGGCGGGCTAATATTTAGTCGTTGCAGTTGAATTCTATCGTGCCGTTTTACCCGATCTTCCATCGCCAAAGGAAAACAATCCAGTCGTGTAAGGCCTGAAGTGGTGGCTATCCGACGAGAATGGAAAATAATACGTTTCTGCGCAAAAGATACGATGGCGAAACGTGTCCAGTACGTGATAACGATGGGTCTGACGAAAATAAATGAGGTAGAAGCTGGCCGTGTCAGTACTAAACGTGAAACTTGAGCGTAGAGTTATTGACGAGTAATGATTTTCTTAGGCATTTCTAAGTTTCTCACACATTTATTTCCATATGTGACCGCGAGAGTAACTGTTTCAATGAAAACCTTCAATGACTGAGATGGACTACTTTCTTAATTCTAGTGAGACATATGTCCAAGTATGTCCAAGGATCGCCTGTTGAAAGAAGCTCAAAGCACTTTGGATTTCAATGATGGTGCAGGTAAGCTTATTAGTTTAACTAAAAATTGTTTTTTCAGTCTGAAAAGTAGACAGAGTGTAGTGTTACCTTACTCAGTTCTTGATCTCGCAAGTGAATTTTAAATTTGCTCTCCACCTGGAGTATACGTATCTAAGGTCTTTATACGTTTCGTGGATACCTTTTTCGAGTGTGGATAACAGCGCAGCTCTGGCGGGCGAAGCGCGCCTGCGGAGCACCATGGGAAAGAAAATATGGTAAACTACCCATCCGCGAAAATTTGGTTATCACGTGACCGTACACCGATCGCCCGCCCGCCCGCCGACCGTTCGTCCGCACCCGAAGGCATACCAATGTTTACTCTCACACTTTCTATTGCTTTGGGAGCCCAGGAGAAAACTGATTGCACATCAATGTTGTAATCAATTGACACCTGTCAAAACAAGGTATCCGCTGACCAGTATCGCCTGGCCGTATCGCGGGCTCAGGTGTCAACCCATCCTGGTCGAGTATTTTTGAAGTTATCCGCTGACAAGTTACTAGTTTTCAGGTGATCGCAGGTTCAAGTTTATTTTTTAAAATTCATATGAAATATGTTGTGTTTATGTCACTATGGCCCAGCACTATTAACATTTTGATTTCAAACTGGCCTCGGACGCGAAGATTCAGCCAGTTATTTAAAAATTCAAGCAGGGAAGACAGATGTTGTTTGTTTTCTCACCATAATCACGCGTTGGTCACGCTCCACGTCCAATTTTTATGCCCTGATTGGTCAAAATTTGACAGGTGAGTTCATGCGGAAAATTCACAGAGCATCTTGAAATTTGTTTGTTTTGACAGCTGAAGCTGACAGAGTTTTGTGACAACTTGTGGCCTTTTTCCACTGGATGTACAAAATGAAATACAGTTGCTATCAAGAGCCTTCTGTTATTCATGGCTGGTTTCTTTAATTTATTGAATTTTTGGTTGAGAAATGCGCTGCTTGTCAAAGTCGGAAATCCGATTTCGGATGGCATCGTTTTTGTTTTTCACCCTGCTGGATGCGTAAGAGAGTTATAAAGGCTCAACCGATTCTGGCCTTACTTGATAGCTTTCAAGAGGTGCATCTCGAAATATGGTAGGCCCGAGTAATTATTGTATTTATATCTATTTTTATGAAGTCGAGCGCAGCTCATGAGGCTAGTTTATGTACGTTTGTATTAAGATTTGAGACACTGATCTGACCTAGTATGAGGTTTGATATAAGCTTACAGAACTTTAAAAAGCCTTTAGTCGATATTTCACCGCAGATAGAAAGAAAAACGGCTCCGAAGAATATTTAGGTATTTTTATGGCTGTAGAAGGAAACCTTTGAGCGATTTTCTTGTCGCGAGTTCATCTTTGAAACAGCAAACACCGGCAAACTGGCGGTTTAAACTTAAAGTTAATCTTTAAGCTTAAAGACTCAGGATTCTTAGAGACACTTACATACTTAAGTATAAAAGTTTGGTTTGCACGCACCCAGATTTGTTGGCAAGATTTTGTAAAGTAAACTTGTCGAACGCAAAAATTCGGCGTGATTTAGTTTTCCAAGAATTTGTTTTCCACGCCTAATCTACTGTGGTCAAGAGCCATTATTTCGAATTATTGCTCTTAAATGTGACCGAAGATGATTACCAGTGCAATTTTTTGGGTGTACATGTAAGGCTATCAACTCGATGCAAGATTTGTTTCACTCTAAAATCACTTAGCCTTTCCCTCAACAGTCACACGAATGTGCCCTTAAGTTAAATGCTTTGTGGATTAGATTACAAGTTTATTGTTTGTTTTAAATAATAAATTTATTAATGGGAGCTTCGCTTTTAGCCCTGGCTAAATCTATTATATGATGTTGTACCAGTACTGCACATTGCTTCTCACATACCCTATCCTGGTGAAGCTGGATAGAGTGTGAGAAAAATGTCTTACACTCATTTGATTATTTTTATAGAAAATGCTCAATATAAATATTAAATATTATTACATAGCGATATTCTAGAGTGCAAGAAAAAATCCAAGGAAATGCTGTCTTCAAATAACCCTCCTTATTACACAAATGGAAGGAAGAAAGGTTATATAGAAGTGATGAGGGATCTATGGGATGAGAAAGGTTACGTTATGAATATCTTGAGTTAAAGAGTCAAAACCTGAGAGATCAGGCCTCGAGATTGAAATAAATGCTGCAAGATTGTACGAGGAACAACGGGAACTTCAGTTTAGCGGACTGAAACGAGGGAAAACCTGAGTCCAGTGAAGGAGAGGTTTTTGAAGAAAATAGTCAATCTGCTTATCAAAACAATGTTCCCCGGCAAGCTGAAAATGCTAATTTTGCAAACTCTAGGAACTTGGATTTTTCATACGTCTGTGATTGACGTGGATGTGGTTCATCAACCAAGAGATGAAGTTAATCAAACTACTCTTTTCCCCGATCTCAAGATTTAACAAAGAGAGCGCAAAGCACAATTCAACCAAACGTACCCGATTACGAGGTGTTTCCAACTAAAATCAAAACGAAACATAAGGCAATATCAGTCACGAGAGCTTCTGTGATACTATCAATGGTGTTAACGATGAAATTGTCCATTTCAGCAGAAATGTTTTGCATGGGGAAGAGCCGGAAAAGCCTTTATAGAAGAGCTAACATTCTGGATAAAGCAGTTTAATTCAAATTCGGATCTATCCCCCATTGCTTTGAAAGCTTGTATGGTGCTCCCAACTTTAATCCTGCAAACGCCGTCCGCTACTACTAAAAGCAAGGAGCATAGTGCAGCGATAGAACGAAGATTAAACCTATGGAGGCAAGGAGATTTAGATCTCTTGCTAAACTGAAGTGAGATTCATCCAAGGGAAGTTTGTGAATTTTAAGAAGGCCAGGACAGTTGAGGGCATGTAGGGCTGTGTGTGGATATGTAGGGCTGTGTATGGCTATGTAGGACTGTGTATGGCTGTGTAGGGCTATGTATGGCTATGTAGGGCTGTGTATGGCCATGTAGGGCTATGTACGGTTATGTAGGGCTGGGCTATAAATATACATTACTTCCAGTTACCAACGTCAAACCACTATATGATGCTTACATCACGTACCTACCCCAATTCTCCGGAAAACCGCTGAGGCAAATGACTGCGGACGAAAAACAGCGACTAACGGAAGGGAAAGCGTTTCACTTTCTGAATGTGTGGTCACCCTTCGGGTGACGTTCGTTCCAGCCGACCAATAATAGCGGAGCTCTGGCGGGCGAAGCCCGCCTGCGGAGCACGATGGGTAAGTAAATCTACCCATCCCAGAAAATTTGGTAATCACGTGACCGTACACCGCCCTCCCGCCCGCTGCCCGTCCGTCCGCACCAAACTAACCTCGGAAGCTAAAATTCAGCAAGTTTTTACAGGCAGGGAAGACATGCCAGTTGCTTTTTGACTTTTCTTTATGCTGTGATTGGTCAAAATTTGACAGGTGTGTTCATGCGGAAAATTTATGCAGCATCTTGAAACCTGTTTACTTTGACAGCTGAAGCTGACAGAGTTTTTTGTCGACTTGTGATGTTTTAACTGTCTTTTTCCACTGAATGTACAAAATGAAATTCAGCTGCTATCAAGAGTCTTCTGTTATTCATGGCTAGTTTGTTTATTGGGTTTTTGGTTGAGAAATACGTCGCTTGTTAAAGTCGGAAATCCGATTTCGGATGGCATCGTTTTCCTTTTTCACCTTGCTTGATGCGTGAGAGGGTTGAAAGGTCTGAAGCGATTCTGGCCTTACTAGATAGTTTTCAGTGCATCTCGAATGGTAAGCCTGAGTAATTACTGTATTTGACGTTTGTTCTTTATATCTAATTTAATGAAGTCGAGCGTAGTTTATGCGGCTATTTAGTTTATGCACGTTTTTAATTGTAAGATTTGAGACAATGATCTGACCGAGTATCAGGTTTGATTATAACAGATGCCAACTCTCCCGATTTTGGCGGGAGACTTGCGCTTTTTTGCCTCGTCTCCCGCTAGCGCTCTCCCGCTTTGGTACATAAATCTCCCGCTTTTAACGTTCACTATAAATATTGAATACTTAGTAAAAAATAAAACAGTCTTAGTTTGAGATTTAGCCCATTTTTAGCTCAAAACTTGTAATGAAGTTTTCTTATTCGCAGTACGGTTTCTGGGGCATTTTTGTCATTGACAAAGATTATTTCTAGCATTCGAATTTTGATAGTATGTACATCATGTAAGACGTCATATAATGTCCTAAGTCATTCCCATTGGGGGCTGGGTCAATTTTTCGGGGGGGGGGCGGTCGTTGAAATTCTGGGGGGGAAGTAAAAAAAAAGACAGTCTCCCGATTTTAGGTCTCCAGAGGTTGGCATCTCTGTTATAAGCTTATAAAACTTTAAAAAGCCTTTAGTCATTTTCTTACCGCGAATAAAAAGAAAACGTTCCAAAGAATATTTTGTTATAATTCTGGCTGTAAAAGAAAGCTTTGAGCGATTTTCTTGCCTCGAGTTCATCTTTGAAAAAACAAACACCGGGAAGCCGGCTTACAAAATGAAAAACATAAACAAGGATTTTCTGAGACACTTTAATACTTGTCTTCGTGAATGAAAATTGTTGTCTCTGTATATGTTTCAACGAATTATTGTCCTTTTATTGATTGTTGGTAGTCTCTTTTGCAACTTTTATCGCTGTGCCGTTTGTTTTCAGTCGCTCATGAACATCGCCTGCATGCAGGAGTAGTCAAAATGCCGCGCGTATCAAACGCTTTTGAAGATTACACATCGTTATAAAAACATTAAATAAAAAATAGACATAATAAATTCTTTATTATGTTGAAGCGTATAACTCTATTAATCATAATTTAAACAGTCGACTTTGGCGCTTGTCAAAAGTGAGAACTGGCTAGCCGTATAGGTTATTTAGGAAATTTCTTTAACGGTTTCGCTAAAAGCCCACACGTGCTTCGATCGTCCTGAATATTGAGTGAGTGCAATTTGTATTGCAAAATTGTGAAATACTGCATTCTGTCCGAGGTCTGTGTGATAAAAACAGCGCCTCATGGTACTGTTTCACCTCGGATGTGATGTATAAAAAGTATAAAAGGTTGGTTTGCACGTCCCCAGACTTGTTGGCAAGATTTTCTAAAGTAAACTTGTCGAACGCAAAAAATTTCGCCTGATTTGTTTTCCAGGCCTAATCTAATGTGATCAAGAGCCCGCGCTCTCAAATGTGATCGAAGATGATTGCTATTTTTTAGCTGTATAAGGCTATCAACTCGATGTAAGATTAAGTTCACTCTTAGCTTGGACTGTTTGCAAATTACTGTTCTCTAAAATCACTTAACTTTTCCCTCAAATTAGTCACATGAATTTGTTCTCAAGTTAACTGAATTGTGGAATACAAGTTTATTGTTTGATTTAAATCATAAATTCGAGTTAATAGGAGCTTCGCTTTTAGCCCTGGCTAAATCTAGATATTATTTTACCAGGTTTGTAAGACGATAGCATGACGGTAAACAGAGGGACTCGTCAGCGATCGGCTGTAAAATTTTCGCTTCGCTTACCATCACAAATAGTTCCTCTGCGCCCTGTGTTAAATTGTTTCTTCAGTCGTTTTCGTTTTGCTTTGTTTTGCTTTGTTTATTTAGACAGTGAGAGAGAGACAATGAAAGGGAATTCTCGTGATCATGTTTTTACAAGAGTCGCCAACCGCCCCCTCCATGTTTCAGATAACAAACTAACACCTTACCTTTTTTAATATTTTTTCCATCCGCATTTTCCAATTTTTTTCACCCGCATTCTCTTTTTCATTATTTTCTTTACTTTTTGTTGTGTCCAATTTTTTCCCATCCGCATTATGCTTTAAAAGACTAGCCCACTGGCTTAAGGTCACTGAGCTAGGTTATCGATGTTTTGATTTCATTTAACCTCCCTGTCAGCCGGTGTGCAGAGTATAGCAGAACTCGACGAGATCTCGTGTGTGCAGAGACAATTTTGGCCGCATGCACCGCGTGCAATACGATTTGCTGAACCAGAACACGGGTGCATGCCCATAGAGAGGCTAAGTATTAGAAGGATGCGAGTTTTAGGCGCATTTCCATTTGTTCAGCGGTAATCAAATAACCTAGAATTTATAATGCCATATAGTTTTGCTGTTATTTTTTTTAATCTGCTTCTTATTTGTGTCGACTCAATGCAGTGTAAATAGGACCAAACTTTGAGCATCGCATGTAAAGTCGTCTTGATCTACGTCCTGAAGGATGGATAGCGGAAGGACAATATACCCGCAATAAAAGGAGCAGGGACAGATTGATCTAATAATGTACAAAAGCTCTTTTTTTACATAAGAGCTTGTAACTGGTTACATTTAATCTTCATTTTATCTTAACACGCACACGTTTTTGTGTGCATGGCACGCGTGCAAATTCTCTGTGAACTAGCAATTACGACGAAAAGGTACGCAGTGCAAATGGCTCTGTCAAATGTAACGTTTGCAAAAAGATTTCAAGTAAGCAAAATATTTTCCGTCTGCAAATGTTTTCTTTTTTAATCCGTTTGTTTGTTTTCTTTTGCTTACATTTACGTGCATTTAATTTACGTCTTCCTCTGTTACTTGTGTCAATTTCCGTTGATGAGATGTATTTTAAATACGCAAATAGTTTTCCGCTTACACAAATCTCTGGGCGGGGGCTTAAAAGTGATGAAAACGAGTAGTAAAAGTCGCTTGAGTGGGATATTCAAGAGCCTGGCAAAATATGTCATTAGTGCGCCATATGAATTTTTTTATCCAAATATTTCACTACTACTGCAGGGGCGAACGCTATATAAGTTTTATAAACTGGTGACCTTGTCGTGTAGACTCATAAAATTATAAGGCTTCGTTTATTAAAAGTTCAACTGTAGCAAATCATATTAAATGTTTACTGAACTTAAAAAATGGCTTAAACCTGAAGCATTTATCCCTCTTGCAGAAAATTTAGGAAAACGTGCAATAGCGACTACATTTGGATTAAAACCTCAGTTGTGCACACCGCAGCTATCAGTTAAATATAATCAAGAGCCCTGATTAAACTGAAAGATTAGAACGGCGTTAAGCTATTCCGGTATTTATAGATTTCCTGCTCGCCAAAATGGCAGCGTGTATACATTCTAACACTCAGGAAATAAACTTCGCATTCTGCAAAAAATTAAAGAACATGTACACGTTTTCGGTTATTGTTGGCTATGGTCGAATTTTTTTCTTGCCGAGACTAGCTAGTTCTTATTTCTAGGTCTCCTAGTGCCTAACTTCGTTTTGTTCATCAGTAAATGTTACAATAATAAACAATCAATACTTCCTAGTTATTTAGGGCCTCACTCGCTCACATTTCTACTCCAGCTCTTTGTTCCTCGCTGTTCTACAAAATTTAATGTAGTAAAATCTAAAATAGAAAGAATAAATCAGCAAGAAAAACACATAGATACTTGGGGACGTTTTAACCGAATAATCAAATTCGAAATCATGAATCGAAAGACGTCTGACTGGCCACAAACTGGCCGGCAAAAAGGGACGGGCATGTTTGTTGCCAAATCGGAGACCAATCTGACCCCTGTAAGTAGACTCCAATAGGACCCAATAGAGTATGACGGCATTTTTTTTTCTTTTTATCAGGAGTATTTTCTTAAACCCAACCCTAAAAAGTAGACGAATCCTGTTGAATGCATCCTTTCTTATCGTAAGCAACTTAAACCGAAATCATTAATGTCTGACTCCAAACGAGACAATGAGCATCTCCGTCACTTTTATGTGGTAACCTCCTCATCGAAGCCAAAGAAAGTGCCAGGGGCTTTCCTCGGGGGCTTTCACGTCTGTTCCAGTTAAAAGGCGCAAAAACTATTACCCGCAAAAAGTATCTCATGGGTCGCGAAGGATAGAAGTAAAAAGTTAGTCTCCTGGATCCAAGAGCAAAGGATAGTTTATATAGATATTTGCGCCTTATAAGTTTTGAAATTATTATTATTATTATTATAGTTGGGTGTAGGGGGGGGGGTTTAGGTGACCCCGCTCTGCTGGGGGATACGGTGGGAATGGGTTTGTGACCATAAATTATCAACTTTTTAAAATTAAGCAAAGAAAAACTAATCTGAAGGTACCAAACAATAAACAATTGAAACAATTTCCTGTGAACGTGTGCTTCGAAGAAGTATTGCATAAGAGATTAGATTTAAGTTACAACATAATAACCTCGCCTGCCTGATTTTTATCAACGCTTATAATCGGATGACGTGTGATTGACTGAGTGATTTTTGGAACTGCAACACTCCTCAAGTTCTTTGCGCAAACTCTTGTCCACTCTTCATTCAAGAGCGATAAGCACGTAACATGTGTTATCTCACAGATAGAGTTATGTTAGTCAAACGAGCCTTAACAGGGGGCTTCACTTAATTGTGCTTACAGAGACACTTACTCTATATTCACTAAAACAAGTAAACTTGTGTAGAATCTACCGGAGAATTCTCTTAATGCGTGACCAAAACCGTATTTTGTTACGCACATATCCATGTTTAGAGAGTATCATGTCCCATATCACACACGTCGTCGTCGTTTATTTATACACGTAGAGCAGTAGGATTACTTTCAGATCTATTTTACACCTACGTGTGACCTGGAGCACGTACAAGACGCTTTTTTATAAACGGGGAAAAAGCGTGAAATAATCCAGTGAAACAATAGTCAGGGTGCGAAGGCACCAGTAACAGGAACAATACTCAATCTCTTGGACCAAGAAAGAGTTGCCTAGCACGTGGTAGTTTGGAAGAAAACAAGTAACGATGGCTTTGAGTTCAGAAAAGATGAACAGATTGCTATTGAGTATTCCATGTGGATATTCTGGTAGTCTACGGAGCATTGGCTCAAACAATTCATCCGTAATTTCCTACCTTGGAGAGGTTCACAGCAACCCGACATTCGATAGCGCAGAACATAGTGAGGACAGCTCGAGTGATCGCCATGAATATGAAAGCATTGTAAATAGAACTAATGCTGGACCGAGGAGAAAAACGAATTTACTTTACGAAGAGACGCAGCCCTCACCAACTCTTCCGCTACGCTCAAAACACACTGCTGAATCGGACCGCTCGAGTAGAGGATCGTCAACCTCTTCCTCGGACTCTGTACCCAAGAAAGACGCATCGCCTATCAGCAAGACTGCGCTGTATACGATTCTATTGGCTATTCTCGCTATTTCCTTTGCCGCGTTAGCTCTTGTGGTTCTTATAATTGCTGGCCCATTGAGGCCCAAATGTGGATGCACAGAGAGGGGTACAGCTCTTCCCCCCCTGACGGAAATGAGCAGTGTATCAGTGCAGAACTTACTGAGCACCATTCAAGATTTAGAAAAAAGTGTAAAGTCGTTGAAAGATATGAAAACTGAGATGGAAGACCGACAGAGTGCTACAAACGCACTTGTTACAAAACTTCAAAATCAGGTCGTATCGCTACAAAAACAAGTTTCTAAACAAGGGAAGTTACTCAATAAGACTGCGAACAAAGTCGCCTTTGTCGATGGTTCAGCTGAACGAAAACTGGACATAAAGATCAAAAATTTAAAAAATGAGTTGACGTCGGAAGTGAACGAACTGCGACAAAATCACAGCCAAGCCAAGATAATCAGTAATCGTTTGACAGCAAACGTGGTGCAACTCCATTCAAGCGTCCTGGAACTGAAAGCATCCAGCGGTGACATGAGCACAAGAACCGGAAACCTGGAGCAAAGATACGCACAAGTGAGTACTGTGATAAAAACGCTGACCGAAGTAAATGAGGCGCAGAACACTACCCATGAAGCTCTTCGGTTGTCTTTAACTGAGTTGAAAAACTCAATAGTGACAGTAAATGCAACATTAAATAAGGAAAAACTCGGCAGTGCTTGCGAACACAAATTTATTACAGGGACACCAGTTTCCTCTGGGGCCGGGGTAGATGCGTCAGTTTCTTACAACCAACGAGCAGGTTATCAAGTGGTGGGGATAGCGTGCTCTACTGATTATGCGCGAGAATTTAAGCTTAATTCACCTTCGAAAGGATTTTATGAGTGTACATGTCGCGGGAAAGCTGACAGTGTTGGTAGCATCAATCCATCAGTAATACATTGTAAAATGCACGTGTGGGAATGTCCCATACGCATGTGACGTCTTACGTACGAACGAGGCTCTGAACAGGAGGAGATACCAATGAGTCATCTCAGAAATTGTCCGTATTCAGATCAAACAACACGATCGCCCGTTAAAGAAGGAGAGAAATTTCTGTCACTCATTGTATACACGTTTTGTCCTTTTTGAGTACTACTAATTAACAGCTGCAGTTAATCTTGAATTACAGTCATCACTCAACAAGTCAAGTGTTAGCCTCAAATAACGCTGAATTCATAATATGCGTAGAGTGCTAAAGTTTTAAGAAACGGTCCAGATAAGAACGATAGCAACAACGGCAACGAACATATTGGAATGCAAAAAAGGTGCTAACTTTTCTATTGTCTGTAATTACTTCTGATTGGCTTAAACAGCAAAAGTTAACAAAACTTCATAAAGCGATACATATATCCATCCTTACTTTCCAACCATCTTCCATATAACAAAATCTGGTCTCAGTTTGAATAACAAAGAAATCCTATGTGGGGAACATGTAAAATTGTAAACTTTTCTTGGCTATTGTTTTCAACTCTTGTGATTGGTCAAAATCTTTTAACACCAAAAAAAACCCTTTCAAAGTGGAGTGTAAATGCATTTTATTGTGTAAACGACCTCCATGTAGGTTTATGCATTCTCTGTGTAAAAATGAGAACATTCCTATGTGGGGAAAGCACCGTTGCCGCATAACAAAAGAAATTGCTATCCATCTTACCCGGATCATTACTTAAGAACTGAATCCCTTGGAGCACCCGAGCATAGCGGTGCAGTACTTCTGAGTAGTTAATAATTCAACATTAAGTGTGGTTAGGGAAACGAACCTCAGTACCTCTAATTTCAATGGATCCTTGATAGAACGCAGCGGTATTGTTTTAGTACTAGGGTCCATTATTATTGTTTTCTGTTCATAGCTGTTTATTGTTTTCTCGGCCGATGATAAGCCAGCTGGAACATCTCAAATGGCCATTTACTTCACAAGCAATTTTTGTTGTTGTTGTTGTTTTTAATGAATTTGGTTAATCCAGACTTTGAGGTAGCAATTCCAGATTTCGCTCATGATAGCTGGAACCAACGTTCCAAAACAAGAAGCAAAGGCAAAGCACACTACGTATATTTTGTTATGAATCAGAAAATCGATGGCAAAAAAGAAGAAAAGACAAAAAAAGGAAAACAAAACAAAAAGTAACTCCAACAAGTTTAAGACATTGAATTGAAATGACGTTGACTGTTCATTCAGTTGATTTGAAAATCGCAGATTGCCTCAATGGAGAAGTAGTGGTACAATTTGAACTCAAAATCTTCAGGTTTTTTACTTGTGCATCTATATGTCACATTTCGAAAATTTTACGATAACAACTGTATTTACAAGCATTTGGAAAGTCTGCAGTTTATATTAGTGGGATGACTATGTAAGATATATAAGTTCATTATTCACCTTTTGAAAATGACGTTTTTGACAAAATTGTCTGGTTGGTATTTATCTGGCCTTTTGTATGCTTCTAGTTTGTCTTTTTCTATCATTTTTCTATCTATATCATATCAACATCTGTAAAGCTTAACGCCATACTGGACCCTTCTTGGCATTTTTAACAGTTTTTACCAACACATATTATCAACACCATCATCATCATCATCATCATTCATCATCATTAATTTTTATTTCTTAATTTCAACACGACAAGGACTTCAAAGTCTTCTATGATTAATTATCCCTAAAGGAAATACTAGATATTAGGTCGGTCAGATTTGATTGTGACGGAAAACAATGATAGCAACGAAAAATTATTACATTTTGAAAAAAAAAATAACGTTTAGCACTTTTATATAATATAGGCAAAGTACATTAATAGAATGCACGTTAACGGAATGCACGTTTGTTAATTTTAGGCTTATAGTTTACGACTTTTACTTAGTTGAGGTAACTTTTCTGCTTTTAAAACTCATCTTTATTTCAAAAGTGACCATTTATTTTCTGTCAGAATTACAGCTATATCACTAAAAAAAATGGAAACTCTTTACTTAATTGTAACCGTCTTTCGGTGCAATAATATATAGTGTTGGAAGCGATTTTTCACCCTGGTTGTAGAATATTCCAATAGAGTTAAAATTAAAAAAAATTGTAAACGTCTTGCGTTGTCTTGGATGTCAAGCTATGTCACGGTGGGTTTGACTGCGTACAGTCATTTACATACCGGTTAGATGTGGTTAAGCCTGGGTGATCGCCACATTGTGGAGAAACGCCTTACGACTTGAACGGCACAGTTCAAGTCAGTCAGTTCAGTTCGTTATTTTAAGCTCGGTAAATAGCAAAGCGCCAGGTTAAAAACTTTACCGCATGGAATCCCTTTTCAAAACGTTAGGGACCTGAGGAGGACGTCATCCGGAAGTGAAATGTTCAATTCTTGGAACTAATTAGCATAATACCAGAGTGTTGACTTGAAGTCGCGACGGTGAAAACTAGAAGTTTTGAGAAGTTTGGCTGCCTCGTTAAACGGTGAGTTAGTTTTCTTGTTTTCAGTGCAGAAATTGCTTTTTGTGCAGGATTTTCGATCCATTTTACTTCAAGAGACACATTTTTTAAGTGTTTTAAGTGTGGTGTTCTCTCAAGATTGACTCTTATTTTTTCGCTATCAAGCTTTTTCGGTTTAGTGTTTTGGCGGCAACTGAGAATGAAAGCGCAGAGTCTTTCGACCCAAATGTAACACTATAACTGCTTATTTTTAAGGGGACAAGGTTTTCGCTTTAGGATAGTATTTGAAAAATTTAAGAGACGAGAAGAATAAAAATTGTTGGAAAACAAAAATCTAGGCTTGTAATAAACTTGAACATGTCGGAGAAAACTGAGATCTTGAACAAGACGCCATTGTTCATTTAGGGCTTTCATAATTTTATTTTTGTTCACTTTTAGTTCAGCGATGGAGTGGTCTGAAGATCAAAATCTCGCTCTAGTACGGGAAGTTCCCATAACAGAACCATATCGTTTTAAAGCAAGAACAACGGAAAGGAGACAAGTCTGGCAACAAATGGACAAATAGCTGATAACCTGAACTACGCGCCGATCATACTCTCAAGGTTCCCTCGAAGAAATTCGGGAGTTTTTAGAGAAACTGGAGTTATAGCCGGCAGCACAAATTTTTCTTCGAATAAAAGATCGTTAAGGTATCAATCAAGCAAGACTTCTCGAGTTCGAAAAGACGTCGTGGAATTAAAACAAGAAAGCATTACTTTATCCTCTCTCCTCAGGCGAGCACTCAACGCAACCTGCTCAATCTTTCTCCGGCAAACCCACGTTCTCTTTACCGCCGCGTCTAGGTTGTCTTAAGCCCCCTATTTAAGTCCAAACACTTCCTGTAACCACAATTGTTCATGATATTAAATCGAAATTTATGATCATTTGCCAGTCGATTGTTAACCAAAACGTCAATTTTTGACCATTTTGGCGTACAGACCCCCCCCCCCCCCCCCCCGCCCCACCCCCCTCCAGCTCTTTCAAAATCATTTGGGACTGAAAAAGGTCTTAAAAATTACCTTTTGGTATTTTACCCTCTACAAGCTGAAGTTATATAGTTATCATTTAAATATTGATACTTTGGGAAAGCCAGCAATGTAACAATCCAAACTGGGGCAGACCTAGCTTTATCATTAGAAGATTATAAAGGACGAACTCCAACCTTTAGCATCGTAGACTACCTCGTGGGGTTGAGGGGCAGGCTCCTCTATACTAATCGGCTCCTGCCTCTGATAAATATTAAAAACGTTTGTCCTCTAAAATGTGTTTTACAGCATCCTGAAAGGCAAATAAAAATGTTCCAGTTGTTAAAATTTCAACTTCTTTCCCCTCTCACGAGAGATAAGCATTTCTTAGCCCACCTAGACACTTCACCAGCTCCCTCTGTCGACTCTGTTGATAAATAAGGAGCAAAAAAAAAAAGAGTACTGAGGTCAATCTTAGCAAACGTTGTCTCACGACCTTGTGTTTGGCCCTCACGTATTATAACAACCACAAAAATAACATGCTATGCAACTTCTGATCTTTTTTGGTTGCCTTGCATCTTTTATTGCGTAAAGATCCTTTATCTGGTACAAGGAAAGCTTTTGTAGCAAAAAAAATCTTTCTTTTCGATACGGAAAACAAGGTCAATCGAACTTAATTGGTTCTAACTGATACAGACATACCTAACATTGCAGCAAAAAGGGATCCGCAAAGGTACCAGAGAAAACGTGTTTTGGTCACGAGTTACAATTCTTTCCTTAACCACAGAGCAAACAATTCAAAACCGTGCAAGTAATCTATTTCATAGACGTACAAGAACATTTAAGATCAAGCAAAATCGAGGGAAGGGAAATGAGATGAAGTAGTACAAAGGCAAGATTGTTAGCTTTAGAACTCTTGGTCATCAGGATAAGAGATTGAAGAATCTTCAGTTTGCATTTCTGTGGTGTCGGCAGAGAAGGACACCCTCCTCGGGGTGTTGGGTGTGGCCTTGTTGGGGGGAGCTCTTCGGACTGCGGAAACCGGTGCTTGCATGGTACTGACTTGAGGAACAAAGTTCATGAGTTGTGATGGTCCGTATGCTTTAGACCACATGGTGGACCTTGCTTGCTGAGAGTACTGCATTCCTAATAAAACAATGTCACAAGCAGTCAATTGCGGTATAATTAACGTTTCCTGACCTTTCCCCGTATACAGCTTTGTCTGTTCCAGGGGTTCAGATGGTAGAGTGCGGTCGAAGAATTAACGAAGAGAGAGAGAGACGGGAGAGACTCGATTCTCACCTCCTTTGCTCCCCTTCGTTTCCTCCGCGTACTATTTAACTCGCTTCCGACCATCCGAACACCGCGCTCCACTATATCCGAACGCCTGGAACAGGCTACTTTATGCAGCGCGTTTGGCTGGCGCTAACTAAATAGTACTTTTCTTAGTCTTAGTCGCGCTATACTTGAAACTGAATTATACAAAAGGGAACTTAGATGCTTGCGACTACGTGCCTCAGGGCGGGCAAGTTGCAATTGGACTCGATAAAAGAAACAAAGACTAATTAAATATATTAAAAAGTCAAGCTGTTGCAATGTGCTTGTGCATGCGTCCGCGAAGAGTAAAGAAAATCACAACAAGCTCTAACTTTTATCCTAGTTTTTTTTTCTTGATAAAAAACGTAAGCGGGCAAACAAAGCCCTAGATAGAAACAAAAGATAATGCGCTCAACTGAACAATCGTCCTCAGAATCTCACAGTTGTTCGCAAAGCTTCATTTTTCGGCCAAATGTTCACTTGTCGAACAGTCTATCACTCTTGGGCATTACCCGCCTATACTACAGCCACCAGAGGGGATTTATTTTTTAAGTATACTTACCAGGGGCTCCCAGTCGCATCTGCATGTTCGATTGCCGCTGTCCCATGTGAATTGTGGACTGTCTTTGCCCCATATGCATTGCTGACTGCCGCTGTCCCATGTGCATCGCAGGCTGTCTCTGTCCCATGTGTATTGTGGACTGCCTTTGACCCATGTGCATTGTGGACTGCACTTGTTCAGGGTAATCCATCATGGGAAGATCTGTAACATTTGCAGCAATAAATGAGTTAAATAAAAAAAATTTAAGATCAACTTGCTTATAGGGAGCTCAAGAGAAAAAGCAAAACAGCAGTGGCTTCAACGTCAGTAGAAGCTGATATTGCATGCAGTAAATTTGTTAAAATTTTACAAGTCGAGCTGAGTGCTCATGTGACCTTGGATGATTTAGGGTCGTAAAGGACAACTACAGTATGCTCAATCCTATGTAGATAGGTATAATTCCCCTTATTAAAGCAGATGCCGCCTCAAGTAGGTGTCTGTAAAACTGTCATTTCTACTTGTTCTACTTGCTTAACCTTGAATGACTTCATATATTGTTTGAAGGAAAATGATGAATTTCCACCCAAGTACTACGAATACCAACCTGGTTCGAATATGTCCAAATCATCTAAGTCGACATTCCACTTGTTCTTTCTCTTACACAAACAACAGGTGATGATGATAATAATCAATATACCGCCTCCCACACCACTACCAGCAGCAATAAGAGTCGTCACGCTTAACTCCAAACCGACAAGTTTGAACGACTGTGAATGTTGTTTCGTCTTTCTCGGTTTGAGCGGAAGTAGGAATGGATTTGGTCTTCCTAATTCGCCACCAAAACACTCTTTATCCTTTTTACACCTGGGATGCTCTAGAAGTGATCCACCCGTCATCTTTTTGTGGCACCAGACGCAGCCAAAGATCTCATTACAGTCATGTTTGGACTTGTATTGAGCGCAGTTGATTCTGATGCATTCGCCTATGTCGTCTGGATGTGCTGAGAGGGGCCAACGAGGGTTTAAGGGTGGGGATCCTGGGGCACAAACTGGGAGGTCACTGAAAAAGATTCAAGCAATATAAGCAATGCAACCGTACAGAAGGTGGAAATATAATAAGAAAAACATTTTGTGGTGATCAGCGTCATAAGAGGCCTGCCTATTTGAACAGGACACAAAATTCAGTTTAATGTAAATTAATTCTTTTTGTTTTTCCTTGTATAGATAGGACTATAAAAAAACGCAACCTCAGCTTAAAGTAAAAGAAAAACTTTTTACAACTGCAAGAATTCTAGGTGGCACATAATAGTTCATTATTACATTATTGATGTCAATCACGGGCTAAGCCCCGGTCAATCACAAAAGGCACCGGCAGGTGGACAGGTGCCTTGTGATAATCCCCATAGTGTAAACTGTTGTGAGGTAATCATAACACTTAAAAAGCGATGATACCGGTTAACAGATCAGCAGACGCTTGCCATCCGATCTCTTCCAACCATTTCAACCAAGTTAGAAAAGTTGCTGGATCAAACAAACCAACCAAAACGGCGTTTTGCGATATGTGAGGTAATCATAACACTTTAAAATGGATGATACCGGTTAACAGATCAGCAGACGCTTGCCATCCGATCTCTTCCTACCATTTCAACCAAGTTAGAAAAGTTGCTGGATCAAACAAACCAACCAAAACGGCGTTTTGTGATATGAGAGGTAATCATAACACTTTAAAATCGATGACACCGGTTAACAGATCGGCAGACGCTCGCCATCAGATCACTTCCAACCATTTCAACAAGTTAGAAAAGTTGCTGGATTAAACAAACAAACCAAAACGGCGTTTTCCCAGTACAACAACAAAAAAAGCCAACTAACCATAAACGGTTGCCGCGAACACAACACCACTCATTTGTCATTTTACTTACCTTTCACTAGTGACGTTGGCGTTGCAGATGTCATACTTCAAGCGGTCTTTGCAAGGACACTCGCAAAATTGGTCGCTGGTTGACTTACAGATATCATCGCAAGGACAAGTCATTACAATGGTGAGGCAAATTTCTTTTTCTACTTGTACTACAAAAACGTTTGTATTTCGTAGCTTGGCGATTTCGTAAGACTCGCAACCTTTCTTTGTGGTCTTGCCTTTGAAGCTTTCGTCGTCCAAAGTAATCTAATTTTTCAGAATAAACGGCACAGGATTACAACAAGTACCGCATATAGATTCGAATATGAATTCGATTATAATTAAGATTTTATTTCACAACATGCAAAAGTTAATCATACCTCACCCTGTTAATCTTAAACTTATACGTAGAAGTCATGTTCATTATTTGCTGGAATTTAAAGGCCCTTGTATAGCCCTATACGGGTAATGTCTACCGGTTCACTTCCAGTTACGTGCATAAGTATTACGGGCATGTGTATAACCGGGAACACTTACACATACGTAACTAACATAGCTTTTAACAACATTATGACCATTTATTATTTGTATTGCGTCTTTTCTATAAAATATTCAAAAGCGCATCACAATAGTAATTAATAACTAATTTTTATAAATCTTTCTATCAAAATCATTAAAATATTTACATTAAATGAATAAAAGATAATTACAAATAAAGATATAAATATACTAAGATAACTGAAATGATTCCTTAAATAAGTTCGTTGCTTCGCGCGAGGACCTTGGCAGCTTATTCCATAGAAAAGGAGCAGCTACCTGGAAGGCTCTGTCTCCCAATGTTTTCTTGGTTTTCACACTTGGTCTTTCCAACAAACGACCATTGTCGTTGCACCTCAAATCGTAGGACGAAGGCTGTTGAGTAGTAATTAATTAAATCTAAAAGGTACTTAAGTGAATAGCCATGCAAAATTTTAAAAGTTATCAAGAGTATCTTATAATGTATCCTGGAGCGCACTGGTAACCAATGTAATTCAGCGAGTAGAGGTGTTATATGACAGAATTTGTGCGCACGATATATAAGCCTGGCACTCGCATTCAATTGCACTCGATATTTATAGCTGCGATACATGGCTATAAATATCGGTTGTCTCGTACACCTCAACCCTATTGCTTTCTCTTTACTACATGTTCAGTACCTCATAAAATCGTTGTAGTTTTAAGAGATTAAAATTCTGGCATGCCCGCCTCTTCATTACTTTGTTGTTGATCAGATCCTGTGCAATGGCACCATCCATCTCAGTGATGTGTTTGCTCACAATCTAAAAGTTTTTAAAATATACACAGTTGTACGATGAATGCTAACGACAGACCATACCAAAATGAAAACAACAGGAATAGTTCTATGCTACTCAGTACTGCCGCCTATTAGGCTCTAGTTGTTCAAAACTGGAGTGGATAACGCTATCCAATGGATAGCGTAATTGGTTTCCCCAATACTTATCCGCTGGATGGGATTCATCTGGTGGATAGACAGCGGTATCCAACATTTGAACAACCGAGCCCTGGTGTACATGCCAACCCATCACTGAGGGATCAGCAAACAAGTCGGATCCAAAACGCAGCAGACAAGGCAACAGTCTCCCTTTTTGTCGGCTGGTATGAATTCTTCCCAAGCTGTACATATTTATTAAAACAGTTGAGATTGCTTAGTCGTTCGGCCTGGATTTACTTTGTCTGAAGGGCATCTATTCGCGTCTCTCATCAATCTTTTCGCTGCTTCGATGCCAAAATTTAGCTGCCCTGGCGCATACAATTTTTTAGATATTAAAGAAATAATGATTTAGATGTAGCACGTTCATATGGAGTTTCTTCGTCTAACATTCCTGGACGAATTAGAGGAAAACCTCAGTATCCAGAGTAAACCTCTCGGAGCAAAGGAGAGAACCAACAACAAACTCAACCCACATAATTTTTATGGCGTTGACATTCAGATTTTGGTGGGAAGCGAAGACTCTCACCACTGATCCACCCTTGATCCTGCTACATATTTAAAGGCTTTCTCTCGCCCGTACCTTGCTTGAGTCATTAAAGACATTTTCAAAGTTGGAGTGGTAAACAATGTAACCACTATTGTCCACCAAGAAGCATCTCATCCCGGCATTTTTGCAGTTTGTTCCTATTTTCTTTGCCAATATTGCACCGAGACTTGACACTGCAAGATCTCCTCCAACAACACCGAACAGCTTCTCCAAAGAACGTTTGTTATTAAACTGTGTTTTTAGGGAATGACTGATTGATACGATGAACCCTGCTCCTAGGGGGTCTAGGTAGGGTGGTGTTAGGGAGACTACATCCTTGTTCGCGGCTGCGGTAAGGAACCTAAAAGAAAAAAAGGGATAAGATCAGGTAGAGGACTTTTGAATGGCATCCTTAAGTATTAAAATATCTGTACACGAGCCGAAATGATCCCCGACACCAAATGATCCCCAACTTGTTTCACACGCGACCTGAAATGATCCCTGAGGAATTATCGGAATGGAATGGGATGACGTTTAGTTCTCGAAGATGCTAGAATTACTAGAATAAAGTAAATTAAAGAATTCTGACTCGAATTGTTTGAAGTGTTGATGTATTTATAAATTTTGGACATTTTTTTTCATTAAATAATTATAACTCCTTTTTAACGAATTTTGCAAGAAACTTTAGAGTTTAAATTAGAGCTTTAAATCGTGCAAATAGCATCTCGTTAGGCCCGGTTTAAACGTCAAATTTCACATGTGCGGAGTCTGATACCTATTTGGTTCTACTTAAAGGCCCATGTTCACCCTAGATGCATTGCGCGCCCTGTACTCAAGACAAAAACATTTCGCGTAGTTGAAAATCGCTGCCTTCAATGTGTAGAGTCAATCCTTGTTAATCTTCCACAGTTCGCAAAATTTGGTTTAAAAGAAAGTCTAAACAGGTGCTTTTGGTATTTTTCTTTACATCTTTCTGGATATTTTGGTCTGGTATCGAGCCTTTTTGTTTCTGTGAGTGTTTGTTTCACTGTAGTACTTTCGATGGCGGCGCCACCGAAACGTACGGTTGGAAGACCGCATCGACTGGGGTCGCCGAAGTACATTCGTCTCCGTGGATCCGTTTTTTTAATCTCTGGAGAGATGGGAAAGAAGCTCTTGGCTGCAAATTCTACAGACAGCGTGTTTGCCGAGCTCCTTCTACATCGAATGTTGATGTTCAATTGTAAACAAAGGTCCCGTTGAAATCAGTTGAAAGCAATACAAGCGAGTCAATCTAACATGAAAAATGCTTTATTTAATTTAACCTGTGAAGCGAGTGATATCCTTAAAGTAAACTGATCGTCTGGCGTATCGCTCTAAAGTAGCGAGAACTATTATTAGCAAACCAGTCCTTAGCCAACCTAAAGAAACTGTAACACAGCGATTACAGCGACAAGACTGTAAGCAGTGCTGATTCGACGCTTTGCAAACACAACTTCTCGCTTATTCTTTCGAGAACACATACCTAAGCCTCCTAAGAATTAACACACAATAATAGATTGAGGAATCAAAACATTTCACAGTCGAAACGGGCTTCAGGAAAATCTCACCTGGCGCGTAATAGACATTTCGTAATTGCGTTCATCCGACTCGACAAAGCATCCATACGCATTCACTAAACAGTTTAAATTTTGAACTGCTTTCTCCGGTGATATTTAACAAAGTCGGCGATATATCTTCCTCCATTTGGAAAAGAATTAAAGTCTTACTGGCCTCTTTTATACTGTCTCTATTAAGCTTCGGTCAATTTTGAAGAAAGCTAATCTCCCTCGCAGTCGTTTTTAGTATGGTCAAGCAACACTCCTCAAAAGTGGAAGCCAATCAAAACACTGCATTTGACAAAAGAATCGTTTCAAAATAAAAACACAAGCGCGCAAAGCCGTTTGGGTGAACATGGGCCTTTAAATAAAAAAATCCGCCATTTTAGACGTCGAAATCATGAGCGAGTTTTCATAGAGTTGGGGAAAAAATTGAGAATTGTGGGTCATAATAAATTAAGCATGATTTAAAAATTCGATTCGGCACAAAAGACAACGGTTGAACTTCTGTCGAGATTTGACTGGCTCAGTCGAAGATGCGACAGAACTCGCGTTGTTGAATTTAATTTAGTTAAACGTCGAACTTCCTACGCATTCAATACCTGAATTAAATTTGGCACATGTAAAATGCGATGTTTAAACCGGGCCGAGATCACGCTCTTCAAAAAGCAGAATAGAATCACAGTTGTAAACCACCCTGAACTACGCGGTCCGCGACATTCTTGTATCCGACCGGATCTTCCAGTCCAACGAAACAGCCTGCGACCAGACTGGGACGAAACTGGAAGCATTTTAGCACTACAGTTCCGTCTGTCTGGTATAACGACTTCAACATTATTACGGAAAAAGTATATTCTAATCAATTAATATAACTGAAAATAACTTTGTGCAGTTTATTAGCTATTTTGAAAAGGTTTCGCGTTTAAAGCCGAAAAACTTCGCATTTCGCATTAACCGCGCGAAAAACGGATTTAAAACGCTTTAATCTTATCCCCGAGATAGAAATGTTTTCCCATTCCACTCAGATAATTCCTCGGGGATCATTTTGGGTCGCGTGGGAAAAAATTTGGGGATCATTTGGGGTCGGGGATCATTTCGGGTCGTGTCCATATCCAATGACATTTTCAGGAGGCCTTCTAAAGGTAGCCGTCATAACGAATGTACCACAAGAAAACCGTCTGAAAAGAATAGGGGAAACAATGCAAGACAGTGGCCAGGAGTGAAAATGAGACGTGTGGACAAATTTCATTTACCAGAAAATTTAAGTGGTAGCTTAAGCTTTGTAGGTATATGATTAAAAGGAACGTGATCCGTGAAACATCATAAGCCTAGATGTTTGTCCCGTTTACGACACAAAATAACTTTATGTTTATAAAAACACAATTTACATAATCTAACTATTTCCCGTCTTGGGGGAGCGCACTTTCAATGATATCATCTTACCATGGCCGCGTCACATGATCAAAATTTGCAGGCAGCGGTGCACCCGGAAACATGCGCAGAACGCCACTGTAGGTTCCAATATAACGACGTACAAGTCTGGTGGTAAATGATTTGAGGTTTTCGGATCCCCACACGGCGTTTTCGATATGCGAAGTGAACAATGCCACCTGGGGAGACAATTAAAAAATCTAAAATATCTGGAAGCTCCTCATGGCAGCCTTGTTTGCATGCAGAGCAAAAAGCAGTGTAAAGCAGTGTTGGAAGTGGTAGTTAAGTTGTAGTATCAGTGTCAGTGGAACAAGAACATAATTTCAGATCCTGAAACTGCCGAGAGACGGGAATTCTACATGGAGGTAAGGATATTATGAATGAGTTTGGATAAGAAATAAAAAAATGTATACTAAATTTCGAATTTACATGATCTGGTATGGTGTTATAAGGCTATGCGAAAACGGACGAAAGAACTCTCAACATTGTTGACCCGAGAGAATTGGGAGTTGTTAGGTAGTTTTGGCTGTGGTGTGCAAACAGATGCAACAACTCGTGGTGCATCATACCATAACATTGGTAAATTAACAGAATTCTGTGGACAACACTGTGACACACATGAATTATGTCCAAAGGGGCAATGTGTAATGCCCATGAGAGACCCCAACAATGTTGGAATGCCAACGGATCCAACATTGTGATACTACGCTGCGGAGATCATGAAACAAAAAAATGTCGGCAGTTGTTGGCTTCATACTTTGCACAATAACTCCCAACCCCACGTCAACCTCACACAACAATTTCCAGCGCAAACGAACACAAAATGTAACACCAAACAATGTTGGGGTTGTTGGCCAACAATGCTGCGTCCGTTTGCTTGAGTTACCACTCTCTTCGATCTCCTTCATTCTTCATATCATACTCAGCCTTGTTTGACCCAATAAATGTAAAATCGTAAAGTTTTTTCAATTGTAGTAAATGTTTTGAATTATTAAAAAAGCGGTGGTGGTGGTGGTGGCATTGCTGTCGGTAGTCGAAGTCTCAGGTTTGGAAGTATCGCGATACCTGTGAAGACCGATGTGGATGCGTCTTCTTCTGCCGCATTTGTTGTGTTTTGCTTTTACTGCTGTTTGTTTCGTAGCTATTGCTGCTTGTTTTGTTTTTCAATTAACTTGCGAATTAAATTTCTAACACATCATGAGTCAGCAACTAAATGAGGGTCATGATCACTGTCATCGTACATGTACATTGTAAGCACCATTCAATCAAATTTATCCATCGTCTGGCTGGAATGCTATTTTGAAAGAAACACACCTTTGAAATATCTTCATTCAAGACACTATCCTTTATCTCACGCCCTAGAATTCCTTTCATTAATTGCTTTGAATAGCGTCGAACAGCACTTGGACTTTCTTCTTCCTCAAAATATCCAGAGGGATCCCGAAATGCTTTAGCGCTCAACTGAATAACGGAGCGATCTAGAAAAGTCAAAAGTAAGTTCAATCCAGTATAACGATAAAGGACTTAGGAAGTAATGAAACTCTAATGACACGTATTAGCCTTTTTAGAAACGAGAAGGGAACTGAAGCCCAAACGCGTCCCGCAATTGTTTGTAGGATCGTTACTGAGGACGCGCCTGTCAGCCATTGGCAAGCAAGCTTAGGCATTATGTGCCTCTAAGTACACTCAAACAACTGCACTATACTCTCATATATCCGTATCTAATGTATGGATTAATGAGCTGGGGTACTGCATACCAAACTAAGTTAAATAAAATCAAAGTAAGTCAAAATAACTGTATTCGCTGCATCTTCTTTGCAAACAAAAGAGAAAGTCCCACACCGTACTTTACACTATTAGGAATCTTAAAGTTAGAGAATATTCTTAAATTAGAAATTGGCGCTCTTGTGCATAAAATTCAATATCAAAAAGAGCATACACCTCCTGCCCTCTATGACTTAGTTCAACCGGCTTCAGCTGTCCATAATTATATTACTAGGTATGCCACTAATCAAAACCTGTGCAGACCGTTTTCCAGAACTAATTATGGCCTAGCAAGGTTTAGTGTAGTGGCATCACAGACCTGGGAAGCAACACCTACGAAAATTAAGTGTCTCCCCTTGAATAGTTTTTAAAAAGAATATAAACTCTTTCTACTTGACAGTCACGCATATTGAACAACTCTAATCTGTTACTTAGTTCTACTTATTTAATTATTTAATCTAAATAGTTTTATTATTAGTAGTAGTAGTAGTAGCAGTAGTAGTAGTAGTAGTAGTAGTAGTAGTAGTAGTAGTAGTAGTAGTAGTAGTAGTAGTAGTAGTAGTAGTAGTAGTAGTAGTACTGTATAACTTGTAACCGCTATGTGGTAGTAGCCAACTGGAAAGCGTAGCTCCTTTGGCTGCTACACACTTTTTCCTTTGTTATGTTTAATTCGATGTATAGTTAGCTCTGGTTTTTGTTTATCTCTTCTTTTTTTTTTCCTTTTTGTTGTTGTATTGTAATTGAATAAGTGTGAATAAGTGAACTTCAACTTGAACTTGGTTGCACAAGCAAACCTGCCAGTTTGAAACCAGCCAACACCACAGTTGCCCTTTTACTGACGTACCTGCATAAGACAAGGTGTCCGTGTGGTAACAGGTCTTAGCTTCTGGTAACACATCCATGCGGTGATAGGTTACCGGGTGGGAAGAGGCACCCAAAGCTGTGAAAAAAGAAAAAGCTTCAGCTGAATTCACTCTTTATATGTGCTGTCCCTCAAACAGTTAAGAAAGGCCTATAATAATGATGGTTCCGTCGTTCAATTTAATGCTCGGACGCTTATTTAAATTCAGTATGAGCTGAGGGAATGGAGGTTGAGGAGCGTTAGGTCGAAAATAATTTTCTTATATACTTTAGCATAAGCAACAAGGCTGGAGCTTATCATGTGGTGAAAAACAGCGTCTGTTTACAAAAACCTTTTCAAGTTGCCGTAATAATCCTATTAATTGAGATAAATTCCTTTACAACGATGCTGATAAATGGTTGTTGTTCAAGATCTGTAAATTGTCTTTTTTTCGGGGACGAGAAACGGGGAAAGGGTCGTTATTAGAAGAGGGCAGCTCAAAGGCGCTTATTTGAAGTTAGTCGCAAACGCAACTCTAGTCTCCGTTCTTACTCGTCTAAAAGTTAAAAAAAGTCCCAGGGCTAGTCATAAATAATTTTGCAGGCCACATCTCAGTAATGAATCTCGACCTTCAGGTAAAGGGGGGCGTCATCCAGAGCCTGAGATAAGGGAGGGGGGGCGGTCTGCAAAACTTTTTTTCGGCCCTTCGGGCCTCAGTTTGGTCTAATAATAAGCGGAGGGCCCCCACCCCCCCCCCCCCCCCCCCTGGTCGCTCCCCTGGATCTGCCACTGCATCTGAGGTAAACAATAACGTTCACAAATGTCAGCGACAAGAATACCTGTTTATAATTCAGTGTTTGGTGAAGTCTATGTTGATCGAAGGACTACTCAGGTATGTACGGAAATTAGGTAGATAACAACTAAAACGACTACCCTTACTGTTATGCAGGTGTATAGAGGGTATAAAGGTCTCTGTGTCCTCTCCTGTCATAATAAAATAATCAATAGTAAAAAGAAAAAAACCCACCTATTCCATCGTGTTTAAATAAATAGGAGTGATCATTTTTTTCAATGGCAATACACACAGTGTATTCCTTCTTTCCAACTTCAAGGGGCTGACAGTGATAAGTGAAATCCACTGTCACATTCATCACACCATTTCCTAATGATCCTCCTCTCGGCAAGTAATATTGTCGCTCATATATGTTGTTTTCTATTGGATGACTGAAAATAAAAAACGATTGGTATAGAAATCGCGATCGTCTGTAGCACGTCCTCATATAAAAGCTTTAACTTTGGTCTCACTCAATTATGAAAAGAAGAGAGGAACGGGGGGAATCACCACCCTGGCTACCCGATCCTGCATTAAAACAGTCAATTCAAACCAGTTAAACCAGCTAAAAATTGCGAATGACCTTATCTTAATAAGATTTCATGAGATAAACACAAAAGATCCTCGAAAAAGGATAATTCGGTTTACCCTATACTACTCCCTTTTTGCGGGGTGTGAACCTGCAGTTACCGTACGGTATACACATAAAACACAACCGACAATCACTTGATTCGCACTGAGTAAGGGCAGTCATTTTTGTGCTTCACTTCCCATATTTCTTTTTGAAATTTACCCTCTATCCATCAAACTGACTCTGGGACTGAATGGATTAACAGAAACATACCCTGCGGCTGACTCCTGAACTTCCGCAAACAGGTCCTTGAATTCTTTCCCTTGTTCAAGCTCCAGTATATTAACAGCATTGGGATCTTCAGTGATAGATTCCGGTGTCGGTAATTTCGGATGACTCAGTGTTATTCCAGTTCTGGTGTGAAACAGAAATGCGTAGGACTCAGAGCCGGCGCCTTTTGAAAAATACTGGACATCGGATATCAGGTCTGTCATGGGAATATCCACGCCGACTACACCTTGAAGTTTATTGTCTTTCAAAACAGCACTCGCCGCTGTTATCATATAACCTGTGGGAAAATGTGCAGGTTCAAAGAAGGGCCTCTGAGACGTTTATTTCACTGCAGGTTTTTATTTTTCACTTTTTATTTTTTCTAGTGTAACGCAAGGTATTTTATGCAGTAAGTACCTTGATCCGAAGGTCAAACAAAAGTCCAGCTAAACTAACGTTAATCGCCAAGAACTGCCAGTTCTTGTAATATTTTGGTATGATGTGACATTAGCTGTCCAAGATGAATTTGTCCAAACGTTTAAAAAGGTTAAGAGTGAGGGTTATCAGAGGTCTTTCCTGGATAATCATCTGAGAAATAATACGTCTGGAAAAAACGAACAGTGATGCATACAGTGCTGTCATTTGTCCAACGGCCTCTTAGCTGACAGAAGATGAAATTCAATTTGACTGGTGTTAAGCTGGCCAGTTAAACGATGTATGTTCTATTGGTTCTTGATACTTTTTAAAGTTAATGGTTGACCATGATTGACTCGAGTGTCTTCGGATTGTTTCTTTCTGAATCAATTACTCAATGACACCTCCTTACATCCAACGCAACTTTGAAAATTTAAAATATCTGATTTGTATTGGCCAGAGCCTTAGATGACGAGTATATTTTTCTTTATGCGCTCAAACGCTTGGTAAATTATGTTGACATTTATAAATTAAGCGCGCAGTAAAGGATAAGTAATGAGCGAGTGTGCAAGGTACCAGTCCACCAAGTACATCACGAATTTTCCAGTCGTTAAAGAAACGTCAAGCATTCTTACCTAGTCCCCACGCATCCACATAAGGCGGACAGAACACAACGTCATTGGTGTTAGCTGGAGTAACTTTCGTCAGATAGTCAAAATAAGGTTTCAATTTGGAATAAGTGTCCGAGTTTCGATGGGCCGACATGAATAATCCATTCTGTTAAAAAGAAACAAACAATGCGACTGAAATAAATAAACAAATGAATGGAGGAAACTATAACTTTATCGACAATAGCAGAGAGGTTGTCTGGTTACTAGGTCCCATAATCTTAAATAATTCCTTGAAATGTATGCTGGGAAGGCCTTATAAAAAGCGAAGCTCAGAGAATAGGCCATTTCCGAGTTCCCCCGGGCCTCTGTATCAAAACAAGGTTAAGTGCTCAGCTTTTGATATGGAAATTAATGGTATTTCACTCTCATGCAAAGACTCTCATTTTCACAAGAAAGGTTGTGTACTTGGCCTCATTTTGAAATTAAAGTAAGGGTTTTTGGACTCGGAAGTGGCCTATCGAGGAATCAAAACAGATGGTCATAGCTGAGAGGAGAAGCAGAAAGGAATATACACCAACATACCCCACTCTCCCACCCCACACACCTCCTATTATGAAAAGAAACTGAAGAGTCCTAAGGTTTTTCATAGTAGATATTTAAAACACCTATAATTTTCTCCACTGGTCAGTTTTGAGATGTCCTCCGAAAAAGGTTTGGAAGTTGATGTCTTTGGCGTTGGAAGATATTCAGTTTATAAACCAGTGAACTGACTGTCTAAATTCAACCTCATCCCCTCACCGTAGCGGAAGTAAGCTTATGCAAGAACTGATTGTGTTTCTTCTCGACTCCAAAACTCAGTGTCAGAAGTTTGAAACTGGTTTTCTTAAATTTATTTTGAAACATCTCGACTTCCTCTTTCACAGCTTCCACTATGGCATGTTCAACTAGACTCGTCTTGCGACCTCCGTCCGTTAGAAGAAGAATCATAGAGGGCCTGGTGACAATCGACTGCGATGAAGTGTTAAAGGTATGTCTGAGAATCTGAAAAGCTCTTTTGAAGGCCTTGATGAACCGAGTGCCACCTGGTTATACAAGATAAAGTTAATTAGTTAAAATACAAGTTAATCAGTTTCCCAGAGGAGGAAAGATCACGCCATTTCAGGCTATGTCAGCACTTTGCATACAGTCAGAACTGCTTCAAACTTAAGAGGAACGGAAAATAAACACAGATAAGACAAAAAGGGGCATGAATGGGAAAAGCGGGAGAAAAATAAAACGGACTCCAATCAGGTGAGCTCGACATGCATTTTTAACAAATTAAATTTTTTTAACTCTCTATATCTGTTATATTGCGCCGATTTTGTGAAAAAAAGATGTTTTTTTTCTTTCACGCATCAATTTCGTCGTTGAAAGCTTGCAATTAACGAAAATAAAAGTTAAAAATGTATTGAAAATACAATGACCCACCTCCTTTAATAAGATTCACTAATTTGTGAAAACGTTATCTTGAAATAGTCAATAGTCAAGTTCTCCTGAGAGCAAGTAAAGATCTAAAAGCTTGAAGGCGGCTATTGAGACAAAAGCATACAGTTGATATACCTCGCCTTTTCTAACCTTTTGGTTGTGCATTTTTTAGGAAAGACTTAAAGTATCTGATGTTAAAAGTTCCAGCGTACGCCATTTTTGAGTGATAACAATCATCTGTGTTTTGGTCGCCAGGAAGAAATGTCGAAACGTTGAAAAGGATGACAGATACCTGAAAGTTCAATAAAATAATCACGTATTATGTTCCATTTAAAGTGGCTGTCAGAACGAAACTTGGTCTGCTATGACAGTTGACCAGCACATGATGTAGCTATGATTCTCAGTCAAATACTGGGAAGGGACATTTATTCCAAAAGAGACCGCTTGCAATTTTAAGTTTTCCTTTTAACAAACTAAAAAAAGACCATAAAATGGTTTTGCTGCGCCTTGAAACTTTTCGGGGCGCGATCAAAATATGGAAAAAATTAACACACATGAAGCGAGCACTACCATTGCAATCAACAGTTTCATGTAAAAAAAGAAGGAAAACGTTTCTTGTGACGTCTTATCAATTTGACCAAGTGAGGGAGAGGCAAAGGGGACTCTGTTCTCCTCGTTTGTTTAAGGGAATGGGTGCTAACTTGGGGAAGATTTTACAGCATATCTAGTTAATCAAATCCAGGTTACCTTATCTTCAGGGTTAAGTGTGGTCAACACAATTTCCGAGGTACGTATAGCAGCTTCCAAGTTGTCATTAAAACCCATTGACGTACTACAGTCCAGTAGTATTATGATATTCTTAGGTGACGGCGTTGCCGTGGTAACGTACCAAGGTCTTAGTCTGTTGTCATAGCTATCACAGTCAGAAACACCGACACCTGGATACCCGGTAAGAACTCCTTCCGCTGACCCATAATACTGCCACCTCACCTTTAAAGATGACTACAGAGCACAATACAAAACATGTCAGCAGTGGTATACATTCTTTTGAGGGAAGTAACCGAAAAACAATCAACTCCAGTTACTGCTGCAAGACCTTGGGACTAAGAGTTACGATTAGTGTGTCCGTAACTCATGAGAGGACACAAATCGCCTGAACTGTAAGTATCCTGGAGAGTCCCATACAATTTACTGTAACGACGTTACAGTAAATTGTATGGGACTCTCCAGGATACTTACAGTTCAGGCGATTTGTGTCCCCTCATCAAGTAGATCACAGGTGGCGTGCGCACTAAGATCGCAATAAAGACCTCAAGATACGCTGTTTCCATGTACGGGTACGTAAAAAGCACCCGCAGCTGCAGCCGTAAATACGGGTAGATGGCCTGTTACCGGGAGAAACCAACGGTTAGGCTACCGGGTAGAACAGTATAGCTATAATCACATCTGGGAAATCATGATTGCCTTTTAGATAACTACTTGCCAAACATGTTCCACTACCCATACCCGTAGGCAGAAACGGTGTATCTTAAGGTCCCTAACGTATTATCTAGCCAAAAATCCATCATGGCCGAGATCAGGTAATAGCGGACGTTGGGAAGAAAAAAATAGATATAAGGACAAGATCATATTTTTTAAAAACCCTTTTTGCTAGAAAATATATTTACATCAGTACGGAGTTGCTCTAATTCAACTACATTAACTGCAAACAGAGCAATAAATTGCATAGGTTATTAATCATGGATTTGCGCTAATTTTCGAACAACTCAGCATAAGAAAATTTTACTTGTTTTTGCAATAATTTCCACTGATGCGCAACAAAAGAAAACGCATAAGAGGCTAATGGTGAGGACAGGTGAAATAAACTTTACTGGATATTGAAAGATGGCGCTCTGTGGCTGCTACAAGGAGAGACAAAACGATGGATTCAAAGTGTCAAGAAAGCGTCCATTTTTCCGAAATAACGATGATTCAACTGCTGTTCCATAACCGGATTGTACTTAATATCGGGGAGTCCACAGGGCAGGTATTACGACTGAAAGAAAGGTGCCGAGCATTTAGTCCAACCCCCTATCGGAGACTGTAAACAACGTCCGCATTGAACGGGGTGGGGGGGGGGGGGGGGGGGGGTCTGTATTAAGTGGGTAAGTAAAATATCAAAAAAGAGAAAAGAATATAAGCTTCGACAAAATAAGCTTCTCTGAATTACAAATACCATTTTACAACACTTATCTTATCTCGTCTGGTTAAGGGTATGAGCAACAAAGCACGAAGGCTTTCAAACACAGAACGAAAATGATTGTCGAATGCGCATAAGCGAGGTTAACTGCCTGAGAATCTGTCCATATGTTACCAATGGAAAAAGTGTCCTTTATCTACATTAAACGTGTCTAAGAGGACAGACAAAACTGTGCGTGATAACGAGGTGTCCGTTTTACGCGAGATGATGTTGCAAAGCGGATATTACTGTACTTACCTCTTTCATGTTTTTGTCAAATGCTGTCTTCACAATTCTTAAGTCTAACTGATGTTTTTGTAAATGATTAGGAGCTTTCATTGTACAGAATTTCTCTTGCGTGATCTTGTCCTTAAAGCGAGGATCGTAGGTTAGTTCATACCGGTCTGGTAAGTCACAACATTGGTAATACTCTGGAGGAAAAGTAAATTCATAAAACTATTTTCAAAATTTTCTAAACGAACAAAAACTTGCACGGATCCGCCTTTCGCCGTTTACTCAGGACCCTAGGAGCCTTGCAAGTTTTTGACCGGAAAAGAGTGCAAGTTCAAAACTTGGTCAAATCTTTTGCTCGGAACAGTTCGACTTTTCCATGGACTTGTTTTAACACCTAAGTCACGCAAGAGTTTTCTTTTAAGGCCTGGAGCCTGGTTACGCGGACTGGTAAAAACAGTGTTGCAATCTGTAACAGAATTGCACTGTACAGTGTAAACAGCCGGTTGTACAGGTTAAAAGTTTGTCCAGACGGAGTCTTCGAGTGTGAATTCAACACAGATCTGAGCTTCATTAGCAACTAACTGTTCATTCATATAATAAAGAAAGGTATTTAGCTATTGAGGTTGACTAATGCCAATGAAGACTACCTATCCGTTCCTGCAGGAGCGAGAGTTTATTCAGTTCGTAATTTTTTATTATGAGAGCGCGCGAGGAGAACAAGTCCCTCTTGCGAGTGCGCGCGTCCTCGAAATTTCTCCCTTCGCCCAAAAACTCCGGAGCCTGCCAAAACTACACTGTGCTAGTTTGCGAACAGCAGACGTATTTCCGGTCGCCGCTTCTCTCCCTCCGACAAAAATGCGTCTGCTCCCCGCATGTTAACACTGGCCCTTTTTTGAATCAATCATCCTTCCTCCATTTTCCTACCTTCAGGTGCTTTATTTCCAGTGTTAAGAGCTTGAAGTACTTTGGTGGTGATTCTTTGTACTCCCTTTTTCTTATCATTTAGCCGCTTGGTCAAATCCCAGGCAAGTTTTTTAATGATTTCCTTTCCAGCAAGGTATGTTCCCTCTAATACTCTTAAACCTTTTGGGTCCAGCCATCGCTAAAAAACACAAACATAAACTATGAGATAAAGACATGATTTCACCCTACAGTTTTCAATGGCTCTAAGTGAATTATAATTTTGAATGAGAATCTTATAAAAGCATGTAACAAACACTGATACAAGAGACTGCAGCCTGTGGAGGCATTCTTAAATGCCACAAAAACCTCTCAGTAGTTTTAGTAGAACATTTCCAGTCACAGCGCTAGATTCCGTTGAAGCAATTGATGAATGAAGTAATGTTACTTTTAAAACGACCAAGAGTCTGTTTTCTCACAAAAGTTGAGGCCTAACCAGAAACCTGGAGGGGGAGAGGGGGGTTAGGAAGTGTGTCGCTGGACCCTCGGAACCCCTACCCCGTTATAGTTTATTCTGTGGTCATATTATAGACATTTGGAAAAAAGTAATTTTCACAATCCCAACTTAGTCACTTTCGGTTTGTGCATCTACCTTATAAAGCCTTTTAACTAAGTCATCCTGATTTGTTTAACTTCATGTGGTATAAATCTTCTATTTTTAAATCCCTACATACCTGAATTTTCTAACCCCCAAAATCCTGACAATGTGCAACCCCATTCTAGTAACCCTTATAAAAATGCAACCTCATAATAGTCAACCCGGTCGTGAAAATGAGACCCCATACAGCAGCACATCCCCATAAGCCTGTAACTAGGAAGTACCCCGTACTCCCTCTCTCCCTCCCCCACCCTGGGGCCAGAGACTCAGTTCCTCTCTGTGATCTCCTTCTCGGCATCTTCGCTATTCCCAACTCTCAGGACAGCGTCTAAGCCATTCCCCCTTTGAGGTCCTTGTTTACTAAAAAGAAATGGCAAAACCAAAAAATCCCAAGATATTTTTCAAAGTTACTGTGTAATATTTTTCAAAGTTTTTATACAGCTGATGAACACTTATTAGCAGTAACCTATATCTAATCACAATACCATGTAAGCCAAACTGTTAGATGTTATCAAAGAGAATGAAAACTGTAATGTTGTGCAGGTTCTTGAACAAACATTTTGAACAAAGATTGAAAGGATAAGCCTTACCTCCATTTCTTTGAGTCCAATGGCCTGTTTAGCTAGACTTTCAGTTAAATAATGGTCGAAGTCGCCTGTGAGTTGCTTTATGCTATTCGATCCGGAAGAAGGGTCAGATTTTTCTGTTTTGCTTTTCGGGCTTTTAGCATCTCCTTGTAAAGAGTAGGCAATTAAAAGCCCGAAAATAACGATTTTTAAAAGAGCGCCCATTAAGGAGTCTTATGTTACAGAGCACTGAGAAGTCATACCTTTTGTAACTTACGTAAAACCACCTTTACGTCACAGACGCTTCCATACGAAGTAAATGACGACGTTCTTATTGAATTTCATCTATTTAATTAACATGCGCGCGCATACATTTTCTATCACCTTGCCCATCATTCTCGACCCCAGTGCTTACGGGTTTGGGAATGCGCCCGTAAGCTCTGGGAAACTCTGCGCCGGAGTAGCCAAAATCTGGCTATTTGGGCCTCACAGCGCATGCTCTTTGATCCAACCCAAACTTTTTGCTTCTTTTATATCTGCTTCATCGCGAAGTGTTGTGTTGCTTCGGTATTAGAACGGAAGAAATTCAGTTAACGGCCGTGAAGAATTTTCAGGTATCCAAGGCTCTTGTGGTAGCTGCTGAGAAAATACCGTTAAACGTTCCCAATCACAGATTGAGACTTGAAGTTTGCGTATGCTTGGCAGTTGTTTAATATTTCTGTGGACTACTTCACGAGACGGTAAGTGAAACCCGAATGGCTTGTTAAAATAAACGTATGGAAATTCCAATAAAACTTTCCAAAATATGAATTTAGCGTCCTTTTATTTATGTTTGTTCATGAACATTAACACTTCAGCGAAGCTGCTTTGAAATGTTATATCGTGGGAAAAGAAAAGAACTATAAATATCTAGTCGCATTGTACACATATCACTTTTACTTTTATTTTTTCTTGGAAGTCTGTTTTTGGGCAATTTACGACAAGAAGCTGAAGTTTTCATTCATACTCGGCTACTTCGTGTGAACAAGATAACGTGGAAGTCGAAGAAAAATCAGCAATGTGTCACGCTTCTTAACTTATAGCTGGCAAAGATGTCGGTGTATTTTTATTTTATTTTTTTTTTTGCATTCAAATCTTTTTCTGGTTCACGGTTCAATTTTCGATATGTAGCTAAGCTTTTTAATTTGAAAATTGGAAAATCTAGTAATTCTGCCTAATTAGTCGTTCGAACGTTGTTTTGTAATCGCTGATATCGCTGATATCAAGAATCGGCCGGCCGTGTTTACTTCAACATGTCTAGGGAAAAAACCCGCTCACACGCCAGACACGCCGCACGTTCAACCGCTCTCGTGCAAACTTGAATAAACCAATCAGAAACACTTTTATTGTTTTTTGCTGAAACCAATCAGAGACAAATCTTGCTCCAGGGTTCCCCAGAGCTCTTGATCCCTCTCCTTTACATGCGCAGAAGAGCTCTGGGTCGAGATTGCTTGCCCATAGGAAAGCACACAAAAGTGTGCATAGGTATTTAATATTCAACATTGATCTCAGATGTCGTGCGCGTGCCTTTGATCTAACATTGGATTTTTGTCCTACATAAAGAATAGAACGCTGACTCGTTTAACTGACAGGTGGGGATAGGGGTTAAGACAAGGCAGGAAAAGTTAAGATACAACTTTTGCCAAGTAGCCGTATCCTGTTCTTTTATTAAACATGAAGCTCGTTAGCATTAACAGCAGTTTTGAACATTCTAAGGTACTAAGGTACTAAGAGACAAAACTGTACTCCAGAAAGTCCTTCTGGAAATCCAACTGTGCGAGCTTAACAAGCGTACGAGGTCGCACGACCTGGGTGAGGACCATACGTGCAGCTACAATTGAATTTCTGGACAGTCATCAAGCGACTGAAACAGAAAGAGTAACCATTGAAAGACAAAAATCGAACTTGGAAAGGATATAATTATTTTGCTCACGTGTCATACCCACGAAAAAGCAAGCTAATGTAGGGAATAGTCTCAAATTCATTGCTTAAAGTTTTTGCCTTCAAGAACGCTGTAAATATCTTCTAAACTACGCCGAACGCATTCTAAATACCCGCGCACGTCTGTATTAGGAGGGTAACTAGTCACGTTACACCCCAACCAATCGTCTTGGATCCCGTAACCAACTCCAAACCCATCCCGAACCACGGGACCGAACCCTCCAAGCATTAAAGCTGGGGAGGAGAGAGTGCTGGTTGATAGGATGTTGTGATTGATCTGTTTGTAGGCTGGATCTTGGAAGATTTTAGGCACTTTTCCAGTAGACTCAGCCAGAATGCGCAGGGCAAAGAGATGACGATCGAAGCCTTGGCCTGCAAAAAAACGGAGATACAAATAAAAACGTTGCTCAACAAAAGACAGAAACAGAATGACGCTTTTGTCTTCCGCTTTCCTCAATGTCAGCACCCACAATGAAATAAGGTCGAGGCTTGGGTTATCACAGGAATACGGAAACAGTCTATTCTCTACGGCTTTGGGAAAAAATACCTTATTTGATTCAGTTCATTTCACCTTGTTGATTTCCTTCTGTTTTAAACAGCATTTTTCCAGGGCAATAATTGTTATGCCTTGCAGAGTGGTTCTGATTTATTGACCATTAAAACAAAGCTATTTACGCCTTCTATGGCTGTGGAGCTGTACTACATTTTCTACTCATTTCGTGGTTTTGTGGCCTTAAAGTGGATCATGTGGCGGCAGTCAAGGGTGTATTCTCGAATATATGCACCCTTTATATTTCCAACAGGACAAAGGATCAATGCCACATAATATGCAGTTAGCATGCAAAGCGAATCAGGTAAGCAGCACCTTCCTGTGTTACTAGTAGTTGAACAGTTTCCCATCTAAACTTTGTGGATGACTTATTTCCTTTAGTTTAACACCGACTAGTTACTTGATAGACTTACCCATGGCTGCTTCTTTCGTCAATTTAGAATGCCAGTCCGCGGCTCGGCGGATCCTGTCCGTCATTTCTTCTACCCCTGCGCGGTGCGACTTTTCGAAAGCCTCTGCGCATGCTACAGTAGCGTTACTCGCTGGCCTGATCGTCTCTGTGCGCCCGTGTTTGAACGCCGCAGTGCTGCAAGACTCGTAAGTGGGAACAAACTTGCCGCTGTGGCGAAAGATCGCCATCTATGGAATGAAAAATTAAAATCGGACAGTGATTCTGGCAAGCCATACTACATGATGACAACGACTATGATAATGATGATTACGACGATGAACACGAAGATGACGACGGCGTGTAAAGGGCATGTCAAAAAACAATTCACCAGACGTGTCTTCAGTCGAAATCACTGACCCCTGTTCGATTGACAATATTCCGGAATAAGAGTAAATGGAATCAGTTCTAGAAATAACTTTGTTTTAGGATTCATTGCGTCGTAACAGCTACAAATATGGTTCAATTACTAAAGATATTACCCTGAATGTAGCACTCCATTGGTCCGAAATTCACGGCAGTGGAGTTTTGTATCAAATTCCTGTGTATTCTTATTCAGGAATACGACCAATAGAACGTAAACTAAGAAGGAAGAAACTGCCATTTAAAAGCGCATTTAAGCCCTTTCCTGATAAGAACTTAGATAACCTGCAGGAAAGTGTCATCCAAAAATTGGACGGAATTTCTGTCCTAAAATTAGTAAGTTGCTTTTAGCCAATTTTGTCCCGAGTCTTTGCTCCCACTGTCCAGTGCCCGGGAAGTAAGAGCCTCTTTAGGTTACAGGGTTTACTCAGTGTTTCTCACCTGAAATGCAAGCTGCATGATAGCATCTGGACTGAGCTTTTTTCTTTTGATGTAATCTTTACCGTAAGTGAAAACTTGCATTTCAGCAATGTCCAGACCCTTGACTGTATTATCAAATTTCTCCTTGGCAGCAGAAATCCCTCTTTCTGTTTCAAGTGTAAAGGTGAATTCGAGTTTTCTGACCGTGACGTCAGCGCTGAAGTTCTTTACACTGGCCGCTGTACAAGAGTGACGTGTGGTCGTATCTTTGTAAACCTACAATAAAAGAGATCCGCAATAATAACTGGTTAAGTGTATCTTTGTGACCCGTTCTCGTTTGACAGTTTTCTATTCAGCCAACTTACTGACAGAGCGGACTCTTAACTTCAAATTTCCTAGGATGAAATAAAATTTTGCGAGCCGTATTTTCAAAGGCATAAGTGGCGACACATCTTGAAAATTAACGGTATTGATGTTGGTTGACTATATGCTCAATTCCCACAGACCTTGGACAAAATGATCAATTTTCGAATTGCTGCATGTTGACGTTCCTTGAAAGATCGCCATGATCTGAAACAATCAACTTTGGTTTCAGTTTCCCCCTCAAAATCATTGCCTATGGATGAGAAGGGAGGAGGGGGTGAGGTAGGGAGGAAGGAAGGAAGGGAGGGAGGGAGGGAAGCAAGAAGTGAAGTGAGAGGGAAAGTAACGGTACTGTTTCCAAAAGATTAAGCCGGCGGACCTATGATCTGAAAATCCGGTTTTAAGATCAGCTCTGGTCATTATCTGAAGTACAAATGCCAATTCAATTCAATACAAATGCCAACTCCTTGATCAGGCTGGTAAAATGGCTAACTTTTCTAAGCCCTTATGGTTCAGTATGAGTGTTCTTCAGCCTCACTACCCTTTCTGCTGAATTTAAGCACTGTACATGTTTTATACAATGCAACCTGTATGTAGTGAACAAATAGGAACCCTCCTTACTGACCGCCGAATAGAAATTTTCTTATAGTAGAAGTCTGTTTTACAGAAAATATGAGAAGAATAGGGTGGGGGGACTTTCTAACCAATGAGTACTCTTAATACGGTAGTCCGCTTAATACACGGGTTTCAATGTAAACTGAAATTTTTAAAATTACTTTTTACCTCATTAAAGAAACGTAACACAGCAACTCCGTCTCCCCACGCATGCTCAAAATTTACAGCTGCCTTCCCGTCCCTACAAACTACAAGCTGGAAAGATTTATCGAACCATCTGTAAAAAAAAATGAAGAAAGAAAATCGGGGGAAAAGAATACTGTAAACAAGTCTGAAAAAAGGTCTAAAATAATCCGACTAATCAAACGGACATTATTTTTAAATAAACGTCTCAAAACGAATAAAGTAAGACCCTGTTTAAGATATTAGCTTTAGAGAAGATGGCTGACAGTCGTCGTATAATTCATTCAGCGATAAATGAGTTATGAATGATGAGTTATTTTCTTCTGGCCTTACCTTTCCAATAATTATAATTAACATAGACGGAAAACTTCTTCCGCGTCAAGGATGTGTAAATGGCGCGTTTTGCCTTCGCGCGGTCTCATCCTTGATTTCGAGGTGGGGGGGGGGGGGGGGGGGTGGGGGAAGGGTTGTACTTGCCTATTTAATTTTGTCCAAGATTGTACTTTCAATACTGACAATTTCTGCGACCTATAAACTTTAAAATACAATATTAATGACATATCTAACCTGTTTGTTCCATCGCCGTGAAGAAACGTTCTTGTTACATCTGCAACACTTTGCACTCCATGATCATCCAAACACAGCACAAAAATAGCACTGTCAATCAAACGCAGCGCTTCCTCGTTACCAGGCTCCGCCTGCAGGGCGCGTCGAATGTTTGCCCACGTGTCACGGTTCTCAGTAGTCAGAGCCGCAACTGGGAACTTAGGGGGAGGGGAGGTGTCTTCTACAATGTGCTTCAGATTCTGGTAAATGGTAGCAGTTGGCACTATATCACCTAAAACGGATACAAAACAGTATGAAAATGATGTTTTTTTCAGTTAATAACGCAGGGGACAAAGGAAAACAACGAGTTCTACCAACAAGAGTGGTTGCTACCACTTAGCCATAGCAGACTTGTGTGAGCTAAGGCCATGAACTAGGTGGTTCATTTAACAAACATCCTACATGCTACTAGGGCTGGAATGTCGCTTTGTAGATGCGCTTTGGTAATATGCATGATAAGAAGTTATGCAAGACTGGTCCATTGCAACCCTTTACTGTACGATGCGATGTTGAATGTTTATGAGGTTCCTGCCCATAGTACCCTTAAATGGTTCGCCTGTAACAAAAGGCATGTTCCGCTAAACCAGGTACATTTTTGCCCGTTGGTAAATCGCTCCGTCATTGTCTGAAAAGATGCTAGAAAACGGCGTAAAATCACCTGAAGTTAATACTGCGGGCAAGCAGATTCGTTTTGGAGTAAAGCCGACAATTACATGCAACGGCAGTACAGGAGTTTTTCTTAGAGCATGCATAGGGACGCGTAGGTCGGCTAAATTAATAACGCTAAGATCGATCATCCGATTACCTGTTCACATGACCCTATTTCGTGTCTACCCGTATACAGTAAACAGAAACCTCTCTCCAGCTGGGACAGGCACAAAGTTAGCGATGTGTCTGCGCTATAAGAAGTCCAACAAAAAAGACTGCAGAACTGCAGGGCCCACCTCTAGATGTTCGCCCTAGAGAGGTGTCCAATAGCTGTGAGATGACTTTACCAATAAAAAAGAACATGATGTTGAAATTCCGTGTAAATAATAATGAATTCAAAACAAAAATTGTTCAGATTCTTACCATCAGTTGTAATGGTATCGAAAACATAAAAGTTTCCTTTCCTCATGACCAACATGTGTCGAGCATTCTCAAACGTGGCTAGCCTGTCTTTTTTCACCTCAGGTATGCGGGTTGAACAAAACAGCCTGGCGTATTGACTCATATCTAAAGGAAATGCCTTCACTAAAAACGCGCCATACCATGAAAGCTTCCGGGGAACAAACCTGCACGTGACATAAACAGTTCATTAGTATCATAAACAAAACAACTGAACTTGAAAAATTGCTTCTGCAGCTTCGCAGCGGGCTCCACGGCATCGTGTGCAGGTTGGTTGTCAAGAGCAAAAGTGTTCCCCTTGGCTGGGAACTAAACTTTTCGCAAATTCTGCGAAAAAAAAAATGTCTTATCAGCTAACAAAACCGGTGTCCAAACAATATTGTTCTGGTTGACCCTGTAATAAACATTTGTTTTTGTCTTTTTAACTTCCTCCACTCTGTAGTTTTAGTTTTTACTTACCAAGTTACTGAACTCTACTGAACCTCTAATCACAGCGTGAGGGGCCGAGTTCTAGGGTTGGGGCTGGGTTTGGTGGGCAGGGCTCATGGCTGGGTGGGCATGTGTATTCTACTGACCCAACTACTGTCCCAGGCTTTAATCCCAGGCTAGGTTTGGGTTGGTAGTACCAGTCTCCAGACCCCTGAGTACTCAAACTCCACTTGCAATCTACAGCCCCGGACAGAATAGTCGGAGCACTTTAATAGTCGATTTCCCTCGCCTCCCCCTTCGCAAAGTTGAAAATCACTCAAGCTTTCCCAAACTGCACTTTTTAACAACACTGCACGGAGGCGACGGGGCTGCACTGTGCCTACCCCCAAATCGGAGGTGTTCCAAGCTTTTTGGACCGGGGTTGTAGGTCAGGGCATCACACACAAAAGTGCTGTCTGACAGCTTGAGGAGGCTAGTGGCACAATTTGCGGGGCTAGCATAGTTAAATTACAAATTATTGTCCGACAGTCAAGTAACATTTGCCGATATAGAATACATGAAGGCCGAAAAAGTAGGTTTGTAAGTGTGCACAACTTCTCTGGGCTAGCACCCTTCAGATGTTAACCACTGTAAATGGATTCAAATTGAAAGGCTGAAATTTATTCTAACTCTACAAAAATGCACTTGAAACGTCACCCTTTTTATCCCTTTACAGTGTTACATTTACTTTATTTCTCCAGTCCATAAAACTATTAAATTGTTATCAAATAAACATGGACTACAGCAACCTCGTTCTCAGGGTTGTATCCTACCTATCTCTATGACGACGGGTAGGAGAGAGAACCTGGAAACGAGGTTGGGACTACAGAGTATCTCCATGCAGCATTTACACATGGACATCAGTTGCTTTGAGGAAATTACCTCTATGAGACTTCATCATATAGAATTAATTGTTACTATGTATTGGTACCTACCTAATAACATTTTTAAACCATTGCGTGTCACTTGTTTGTGGTTTTAAATGAAATACATCTGGTTCAAGAAGTGTTTCATCCAGTGATAGCTTGAATCTCATGGCAGATGTTATTATGTTAGTGGCTCTGACCACCTGTGAAAAGACCAGTACATCTTAATAGAAATGCTGTCAATAAGTTTCTCCAATTTAGAGTTAATTTGTGCAGTGACCAAAGATAGGTATATGTAGCTTCAGTTTCGCTTTGGTTGCATAAGAAACAAATTAATGGCAAAAAAGAGAAAAATGGACATTACCCGTATATAGATAAGCAAATTCAATGCAACTCAATGCACTTAAAAGATATTCAGTCGCCATAGCTGGGCACTTAGAAATATGTGTATTTTACGCAAATCATTAGAACTTTGGAAAATGTCAGAATATAAAAAATGATACTTATAAACAAAATTTTGTAACTGAGTGAAAACAAATCAAGGAAATAAATTATTCCTAAGGTATCAGTGACAACACGTGACATCCTGTTCATTAAATAAGTAAAAGTGCATTACCAGTTTAAAAGTATCGGATAAAAGGTTTAGGCTTGATTAAACAGGTCGCCCATAATTAAGTCACAGAGTCACTTAAACTTTAAACAGCAACAAAGCTCATTAATCTAGTGCAATGACACATTCACACCACAATTAACATCCTACAAGAACCCAAGGAAAGACATTAATTACACTGTACAGTATAACAAGAAAGACGAATTTAGATCTTAAAAGTTTTAATTCTAAGTTACCGTAAACACCGGCAGATAAGCCGCACCTTTTTTCCAAAAATTTGCGATCAAAATCGTAGGTGCGGCTTATCTGCGAGACCATTTGGGAAAGGTGCTGTTAATTTCCGTGAATGGACACTTTTATGGCATAATACTGGAATAAATGCTACATTACAACAACAAGAGAGTATTGGTTATTGCTTTTGCGAGTTTGGTGGCTCCTAAAAGAGCCGTTGGTGATGAGTATAAGCTTATTTCAAGCTTACATTTCTCGCTGTTAAACCTTCTTGTTTAACAGGTCTTTTAAACGGTTTATGGTCGCTTTTCTCGAAAGGAGAACCTTACACAGCATGGAATTTCTATTCCCCCACAAAGTTGTTTACAGTGTCGACGACGCCCTGTTACTTCAAGGGTAATTGATCCTCCACGAGCGAGAAAATACCACACTATTCTCGGCTTACTGTAGTTTGCGAAACGAAATGGAACGAAACGAAATGAAACGAAACGAAATGGAAATCTGTAGTTTGCGAAATGGGAATCTGTAGTTTGCGAAATGGAAATCTGTAGTTTGCGAAACGGAAATCTGTAGTTTGCGAAATGAAAATCTGTAGTTTGCGAAATGGAAATTTGTAGTTTGCGAAATGGAAATCTGTAGTTTGCGAAATTTAAATCTATAGTTTGCGAAATGAAAATCTGTAGTTTGCGAAATGGAAATTTACTTTCTCGCTGCGTCTACTCCATCCTCGGAGACCCAGGGGCAGTCAGTCGGGACGATACAATGTTCGTGGTGAAAGTTTACTGCAAGATCGAGACTAGCCCCTGGGCACTTTCTGTTACCGAACCAGTTCCAGAAGCGTTTGGGGGCGCTTTCCATTCAACAAAAATTCCGGTTTGAAATTCCAGAAATTTTCCGTGTTCAATGGAACGGTACAGTCCGGTTCCACAGACCCGACCCAAGCCACCGCGCGCTTGGTTATTGTTCTTGCAAGCAGGATACAAAAGAGCGGTACTGGGGACAACAACTTTGTCAAATGGAAAGGAACATTTCGGTCCGACCGACCGAAATGACCAGACCGGTCAAAGAGGACCACCTTCAAAGCTGGTCCCGAATATTCCGGTCGGACCAAACCGAAATGGTCCGTTCCATTTGATGTACCAACCGAAATTACCGGAATTTTGGGTTGAATGGAAAGCGCCCCCTGCTTCTGATTTTTCTGGCCAATCAACGAAGAGAAGCAGCTGGGTGACTCTCGTGTTTCCTTACACGACGTAGTTTTCCTCATCGATCGCCATAGTTGCGTAGCGCGTTCAACGGGGAAAGTTTCAGAACAGAATGCTAACAACCCAGAAAAATTACAAGTTTTAGCACGGCTACAAGAAACAAACACTCTCCGATGAATTTTTAGGGCGGATCTTTCGAAGGTATCGTAAATTTTTATTGCTGATACGATACGCGATGCATGACTTTCACTTTCCACACCTTTGCTCACATTGTCTAGTATCCAACGCCAAGGTTACATTTTAGATGTCGTTGCACGACTTCTGAAACTTTCTACAGCGTGAAAATTTCATTTGCACGGGCCACACAACTACGTCGAGTGATCGTGGGAATTGTCGGCTAGCCGCAGTGCACGTGCCAAACTCCTTTACCGTACGTTTTTTAATACAGCCGTTTTGTTTAGTTTGAAATCTCGGTCCGGTTATATGCTGAATCTTGACGTGTTAAGTGAGGTCGATTTTTGCAGGCTGTGTGGGTTTGATTTTAGAGATAAGCGAAGAAAAAGAAATGTTGTAGGTGAGTTTTCGAAAATGTTTGAGAAAGTGGTGGGTGGAAAAAAGTTTTGGAGGGCGATAAACGCGCAGTGTATGACACGTGTAGCTATAGAGGTTAGAAATCGTGAAAGAGTGGGATGTCTATGTAGATATTTTTGTAGTCACTAAAAATTTACAAGAAGTGAACGGTCTTAAGGAAATTCCAGGGAGAAGAGACCGAGGAATAGGGAAACTTCCCAAAGATCCAATTTCAGCTCTTGATTTCAAGGACCTGAGTGTCTGGCATACTAAACATACATGTAAGAAAACATGGGTTAATCTTCACTGTGATTAGAATAAGGGTGATATAGCAGAGATGAATTTTTAATATCACATACGATTTTACAAATGCATGTAATAAAGTAATTTCACATAAAATGGGATTTTCTATCAAACTATTTATTTATGATTGGCTTGATATTTCCCCTTACTGACCCCCACGAACACATCCACGGTGCCATGATTGTTTTTACTCCCTTGCAATTTGTGGTACAAGATTGGACATATTTTGAAAGAATAATGCTGCAATATTAACAATTTTCCTTTGGTGCATTTGTTTGATATTTCATAACTTCCCTATCATAATTCTCCTCATCTGACAATAATATTCTTCATTGATAAATATTTTTAAATCTTTTAATACCCTCCTCAGAAAGTTAAAAATCTTCATAGCATGGTCACCATTCCACACAGTGTCTCTAAAATACTTTCCACAGAAACTAATTTACCACAATTGTCAATTATTGTTTCCTGTAGTAAACAATCAGAGAATACAAATTCTAGAATACAAGAAGTGAAGATTTGAATCTTGAAATTCCTGTCTCAGATCACCTTGACACTCATTAAGCAGACTCGTGAGATTTTTGACTTTGGCATTTGCTGGTGTTGGTTCTGCTGCCTTAGACATCAGAAGAGTCATGCTTTTTGTGTCATCTTTACATTACTGCTTGCCCAAACTGACAGTCTTTGGCACAGATGTCACAACATAAGTGGCTTGGGAGGATTCTGCCATTTTCAGTACTGTCATCAAAAAAGCAAGGATTTTTCCTCTTCTGCAGGTTATACAGTCACTTAATAAAATCCAAAAGAAGAAAGACTTAAGAATTATTGAAAACACTAGGTGACAATTTCAGCACAGTTCTCTTTTTTCTCCAGAGAGTGTTGGAAGACAGTTTTTGTATGGTATGTGTAGGAATACCATATTTACTTGTGTATAATGTGCACCTGAATATAATGCGCACCCCATTTTTCAAGACAGTTTTCAAAAAATATACTCAAGTACCACCTAGTAGAACAAAGCCTTTGGGACAGAAAGAATCACCAATGAATACCCCAGTGTAAATGTTTATTAACAAATTAAAATAAAATAAATATTACAGCTCCCTAGTATTTACATAACACAAGCAGTATATAATTCATAGTACACATGTGAACTCCAATAACGATGAAGTAAAAGAAAATCTCAACAGCTTAAAAATAAAACTAATGTAATGACATCTGTGACTCTGTATTATGGGATGTTTTTCCATTTATAAATTAATATGTAAATGTTCAATTGCACTCTATCTTCAGCAGTCACAAGGCTTACTTCATCAGCTTTCAATGTCAATAAATGGTGACAAAAACCATGATAATTCTTGTGAAGTGTCTGTCACCTTTTAGACATAAGATTACTGAGTATCATTTGAATAAAAGCCAGATCTACTGTTAAGTGGAATAAAAAACTGTTTAACCGTCATTCAATTCCCTTTTTTTTTTTACATTTTTTCCCATTCTCAGTGATAGAATCCCCCTGCCATAGCAACAACATCTCATTTTATCCCTTCAGGACTCCCCACAGGGAATCCAGTGTAGCACCCTTCCCAGTAAATAAATCAGCATACTTACCAATGAACAGCTGTATGTAGCTCATCACAAACAACTGCAACCGTATTCTTCTGGTAAAACTCCTTAGAGAACATTGCCCTGAATTTCTTGTCCACAGGTAATGATTCTAGGCTTCCGTACAACAAAGAAAACGCTCCCTATCCATTCAATATTTCTTGATCTTTAGTTTTGCTTTCCCCTTAGAAGTAAGCGGCCTGAATTCCTGGTGACCTCGGGTACTTTACCTTGTCCTCAACAATTGACATGAGAGGTAAAACCACTATAACCAATGGATTGCTAGGGCATTCGTAACCTTTATCGTTTTTAAAGTTATGAATTCCCTAGCAATAAATTGGTTATAGTGATTAAAACGATTTCAAAACCCCCTTGCTTATAGGCAACATTTGGAAGGTTACACTCTTCTATCAATTGCCTGAAAACATCTCTTCTCCCCACAATCTCCTCAATAATCAATTTTTGCTCCGCTTTTAACTGTACCACAAGAAACAAAGACAAGCTCTCTTCAAGCTCGAAAAGAGTTTGGCGCAAAAGCAAGACGAAGGGTGCATGCATGGCAATTCCCACGATCACTCGACGTAGTTGCGTGGCCCGTGCAAATGAAATTTTCACGCTGTAGAAAATTTCAGAAGTCGTGCAACGACATCTAAAATGTAACCTTGGCGTTGTATACTAGACAATAGGGACCTTAAGCAACCTAGACGACGAGCCGAGTGGACGTCGACCGGAAGTGTTCTCACGAAGCCGGCAACTTCTGCGCATGTCAGTGATGTCGTCCACATGGCGTTCAGGACGTGACATCTATTGATTTGCCGTCCTCAGGTGAACGTGAGCATTCAAAGCAATCTTTTACGTTTCTGTGCCCATTTTCCCTCGTTTAATACCAAGGCTTGAAAAAAGGAAACCTTTTTTGTACTTTTTGCCAAAGGTTGGGCCGTTGGAGGAAAGATTTCGAGAGATTTTCGGGAAACCGTGAGCCGTGGTTTTCAATGGCTTCGGCGCGAAAGAACCTGTGAGTAAAAGTAAAATGTTTATGTTCTACCTTAAATGCTTCTGAACTGTAATCCGTTTCCAGAAGCACTATTTAACTGGAAAAGGAAAAGGCGTTGATACTCGGGACCCTTGCATGAAAGAGACCGGTTAAAATTCCCAAGGAAAATCTCTCGAAGCATTTTCATCCACACTGTTTTTTTGTTTATGTGTTTTGAAATGTACATGTCTGCCTCTCGAAAGCAAGATTTTCACTACATTTCGTATATACTGTTTCCGGTAAACTTGATCAACGTGAATAGAGTCGTATATCCGTAGTAGATAAATGAATGGGACTGTACGGAAATCGTGCCTCCGGCAATTGATTCCTGTAAAATGTATAGGACAACAAAGCCAGCTCTGTACTGTTTGATTCTCGATTGATTCGATTCAAACCTTTTCATTTGATAAACGGTTTACTGATTTAAATCCGTCGGAGAGTAGGAAAAGTTCTTCCTCGTTAATTGTGTTGTTCTCAACGCTAGACTGAAGAAGTAGCTCTCGTATTTCTTTAAACGAAGCCATTCAGTACAGTCTACCTACTTCGGCGACGAGCCAAGACGGGAGCTTGCTTAAACATTTGTTTTTCCCGCTTTGGACGACGTTCTCGACCCAGACCTAACTCGTCTTCTCTCGTCGTCGTCCACGAACTCGTCCTCGCTGCTTAAGGTCCCTAATGTGAGCAAAGGTGTGGAAAGTGAAAGTCATGCATCGCGTATCGTATCAGCAATAAAAATTTACGATACCTTCGAAAGATCCGCCCTAAAAATTCATCGGAGAGTGTTTGTTTCTTGTAGCCGTGCTAAAACTTGTAATTTTTCGGGTTGTTAGCATTCTGTTCTGAAACTTTCCCCGTTGAAAGCGCTACGCAACTATGGCGATCGATGAGGAAAACTACGTCGTGTAAGGAAACACGAGAGTCACCCAGCTGCTTCTCTTCGTTGATTGGCCAGAAAAATCAGAAGCAGGCAATCCAAACGCTTCTGGAACTGGTTCGGTAAGAGAAAGTGCCCAGGGGCTAGTCTCGATCTTACAGTAAACTTTCACCACGAACATTGTATCGTCCCGACTGACTGCCCCTGGGTCTCCGAGGATGGAGTAGATGCAGCGAGAAAGTAAATTTCCATTTCGCAAACTACAGATTTTCATTTCACAAACTACAAATTTCCATTTCGCAAACTATAGATTTAAATTTTGCAAACTACAGATTTCCATTTCGCAAACTACAAATTTCCATTTCGCAAACTACAGATTTCCATTTCGCAAACTACAGATTTTTATTTCGCAAACTACAGATTTCCATTTCGCAAACTACAGATTCCCATTTCGCAAACTAAAGATTCCCATTTCGCAAACTACAGATTTCCATTTCGTTTCGTTTCATTTCGTTTCGTTCCATTTCGTTTCGCAAACTACAGTAAGCCACTATTCTCGAGTATTCGAGAATAGCGTGGTCCAGTCTTCCATCGTCCGATATTATACCTGGTTACACAGCTTCGCACAGTGCATGCAAGAAAACAAATTTACGCGCAAAATTCTATGGAAAAGACTGCCTTGAATGGAGAAATACCTGTGAACAAATACCAGAATAATATCAATCATATGTCATAATTATTGGTGGACATTATGTTTATTCTACTAAAGAGCTAAAATTACGGGTAAGACTTTAAAGTAATTTTCGATCAATAATTGTTGGCGAGTTTGCCTCGGATGAAGGCAGAACACTTCATAGTCTCGACTTTGGATTTCTTTCGTGTTTTTTTCATGAAAAACTTTTTCATAAATTTGAGTTGCTAAACTCGGGGTGCGGCTTATCTGCGAGTGCGGCTTATCTGCCGGTGTTTACGGTAACTTAGTGATTTTGTTGGCTTTTGAACAATGACCTAGGTCTCCACATTTTGACCCCTTGAGAGTCCCAAAAACAAGACCCTTTACATGTACGTAGCAGCCTGTCCCCTTACCATCCAGACAGGTTACAGTACACTGTACCTGGTCATTATTTTCTGCTACTGGATCATCTTTAAACATCATAAAAGGATTGTGGTTGAGGACTATGGAATCTCTGTATGATAAATACATGTCATACCAGGGACCTGTAAAAAAAATTGATTACATTTATTAAGTGGCTGTCCACCTAAGAGCGGTCCGGCGAGTTTGGGATCGCCAGTAAACCTTCCCTTTATTTTTTGTGGGTGAAAAGGACTTAATGAGGAATGATTAAAATCGAGATAATTTTTTTCAAAATCTTTTTCTGTGCTTCGCTACAGCACCAAACCTCTTTCCTGTCTGAGAGCGCTTTTTCAAATTTATTCAATGGCCAAAATTCAGTAATTTTAATGCCGCGCTTCTTCGTAACGGATAAATATCGCGAAATTCTACATAGTACAATGGATTTAGCTGCATTTGACTTGTCCTATAACGGAATCTTGGATAATTTGACGTAAAATTAAATTAAATTAATAAGATCAAAGACGAGCCACCTAACGGTTTTTTTTCTCCCTTGACAAATTCCTCCAAAGTAAAAGCTAAAATCTCCAAAGCGGTACAACCATCACAGGCAAAATGCACTTCACAGCAAAGATCTTATCTTATTCTGTTAGAAAATAAAGTCGAAGGTGCGGGTATCATTCTGTGTCGGACGCGAACAAGCGTCTTTGAGAGCTCCTTTTGTCAATATTTACCTAAAATTGCACGTTTGGCGCCTACACTTAAACTCATATGATAAAGCTGATATTTTCCCCACGGGGCAGAATTTTGGTATGCTTCGTCAAAATAACGTACATTTGTTGTTTTGTAAGCCATTTTAGGCCTGTAAAATACATGTAGGAATTCTTCATCTACTCGTATATTTAATTTTAATATGCAAATTAAAAGCTCATTTACAGCGGGGTTTTCGATTTCAGCAATTTTCAAAATCGTAAGAAATACAATTCACTTCTGGTCAAACGAAGCCCGCTTTGAGTTTTAAGTCTCAGCAACTAAAAGGCTCTTTAATAAAGACTGAATTCAGCTCAATTTCCTTTTGGGTTTTCTTCATGGTCATATGCTAATTAGGATTGTTGTCACGCAATGAAAGCGGATTTGGAGAGTTTAAAGGAGAAAGCAAGTCGGTGCCTCTTAGTCAATGTAACAGGCCAAGGTGAGCGTTATTACGGCTCATTTGAGGCGATGCCACTTAACGAAAGATGATATTACAGAGAGCGAACTTACTTTGCAGCTGGCTGGTTATTTTGGTAAAACTGCCCAACAAGGTGAAAAAATGTTTGTATGTCCGATACATCGTGCGAACCTACAGAATGCCGATATCCAGACCATAAGGGAAAACACACTTGTGCTGAAACGTGACAGAGTGTCGGGGTCAGACTGTAAAAATTGCCGCCAACCGAGAAACTTCCATCAAATCTCCTAGTGGTGTCTGCAAATTCGAGGTTAGTGGATGGGCGGCTGCAGAAGTTAAGGGGAGGCGGAACAAGGTTTAGCGAGAACGTCAAGTCTTACCTCACCGCACGATTTGATGTTGATACACAAACAGGCAGGAAACCAGGTCTTTCTGAGGTCGCAACGGATATGAGAATGACCTCCTTGTCTCTACGTTCATCAATAAGAAACGCGATTTCTTCTTGCAAGAGCACTGACAGCAGATCTCATTCCTCACAAATTTCAACATTGTCGGCTTTGGTCAGCCCTTTTTTTTCCTGCTGATTGCAGACAGTCTGGAAAAGAATGATTGAACTTGTCCCTTTGTAAGCCATTCGTCTCTGGAACGTTCTTGAACTACCTGTGTTTCTGGTCGAACATATTTTCAACAAGATCGGCGTAATACATCCCATCAGGCACGATGGCCATGATATCTGCGAGCAGACCAACCAAGAAGTACTCACAAAATTCAATGTGAAAACATCTGCGAATATTTTGAACTGTCGTTCAAATCTTGAGATACAAAGACAATCACAGACATGGTGAAAGAATGCAGTTACTGCCGCACCACCCCGTAAATGGCCAGGGACTGGCAAATTGCCCCATTGCATTGGGGTGGGCCGAGTTGCCTAGAAAATTCCTATTGTTTCTAGGCCGAGTTCGTGGAAGTGTTTTCTCTTACATTTCAAGCTATGTTGTATGCTTGTATAAGACGATAAATCTCAAGTAACTAAAAACTTGACATCAAACCTTAAAATTTTGTGACCTGCTTTTTCGTTTAGTACTTTATTTACAATACTAGTAAAAGAGCAGGACCCAGTTGTTCCCAGGAATGAATCTCTATCCAATTGATAAGTATTAGGGAAACCAATTGCTCTATCCAGTGGATAGTGATTTACATGGTGGATAGCGCTATCCACCTATTGAATAACTGGGCCCCAGAAGGATAAAAGTTGTCCGCAGGACAGTTTTTTTTGTTTAATAGAATTTTCTCTTATAGATATGAGTTAAGATCATTATTGTGACACTTTACTTTTTGGCAATAAGACATAAATAACGTAAAAAAGTCACCAATGCATATCAGCGCACCCAACGATTGTTTTCTGTGAAATATCTGTTCGGAGAAGCAAAATTGCCCAGAATTTTCTGTAGCTTGAGGAAGGCTAAAAATTTATTAGATGACCGTTCCATGCATGTACAATTTTTGAAGCTAATCTAATAAATTCCCTACGATTTTCTGAAGTTTAATTTTTCCTATTTCACACCCCAGGTTAAGCTGTTTTTCGTAGAGAAAGGAAACCTAAAATTCTCGGAACCAAAAATGCGATACAGAAAGGAATCAGAAAAATCCTCACTTTCGTAAAATTTTAAATTGCAGCTAAAATTTTCGGGAAAAAAGACTGACGGTTGCCCTAGTATGACCCAAAAGATAAAAGTTTTTTTAGCGCCACTTGGAATACATTTCTAGAGATCTTAAAGTACCCTGGATAGCCTAAAAAGTGTTCTCAATGCATTTAAGAGGAAACCGTCGTTGGCTGCCCCTGGCGTATAATAGGAGTTAGGAATTTTTTCTGGTAATGAATCAATTTAATTACAAGCAATGTGGCACTTTACGTGTTCTTGGGCGTGGACCGTTCGATTATTGATGGGGGTGGGGGCTGCATTAATTTTAGCTTCTTGATAAAGCTGTATATATGTATGTATATAATAGAAGTAGACTGTTGGGACTGGATTATATCTTGAACATTTATTGCTACTTAGAGAGTCATGCCTCTTGCGAGGCGAGTCATCAGGTAAAACAAAACAATAAATGCCAGGCGTGGTGTAGGTGCGTGGCGCGTCGTACTTAAGTGATGCTTACAACATGTCAAATTTGCGACAAGAACTAACCAAGTTAGGACAGTGTTTAGTAGAAATTTCTTTGGGTGCCTGCAAGCTGAGATTAGTTCATTTCTATTGTCCAGGGTAGACATTACAGGTTTACAAATTATAAACAACGCGACGAGCCACGCGCCACGCCTAGTACTCACCGTTCTGTTTTACCTAAAGTATATCTTTGATTGTAACCGTTAATTTTGGCAGTTGCCTGATGATTGCCTCGCAAACTGTGACTGAACAGAAACTCTGGGGTAGCAACAAATGTTCAAGATTTAATCCAGTTTCATCAGTCTACTTCTATTCTGCTTTAGGTTAACTATTGAGCACTTGAATGTATTTATATAGATATCTGCGCCTTACAAGTTTTTGAAATCGCCTCATAAGTTTTTGAGCACTATCGATGAGGACACCATTGTGGCACTTCGCTGTATGTATAAATTAATATATGTTATCCTTCCAGCCCTGTAAAATTCTTTTTTAATCTCGGTGTCCTTGTCCCCCCCCCCCCCCCCCCCTATCAATAAGGTAATGGTTCACCCTTTATTTGTTTATGCAAAGAAAAGGATCGATACAGGAGGTTTTTTGCGTGACAAAAATGCAAATTAGCATATCACTGAAGGCGTGTGGGACAAACGTTCAATATTACCGGCACTCGGAAAAATATTAGTGTGTTGTAATCAAATGGTGACGAGTGAAATTAGGCTCGGGAAATTATTAGGGTTTGGACAAACGCGCGTGAAATTATTCCCTAATTTCACAAGTATACTGGATCGTATCGATCGAGAACTCCTGCACTCTCCCAAACGTTTAGAGCTTAAATTTGGCTTAAGTTCAGAGTTTTTCGACAAAATACCTGTTAGAATCCTTCTTGATGTGCTCTTTCGTGTGTTCAGGTTTTCTAAAGAGTCTTTTTATGCCCTGGCATCTTCATTCATGAGATTTTAAACCTTCGTCGCCATCTTGACACTGAGACGTACGGAAGGTTACCATGGCAATTTTGTAATTTCACATGTGAAATTACAAATTATCGCTGAAATTTCGCGCCAAAATTAAGGAGTAATTCCTCACTTATGATATTACAACAGACATACCCTTCACCAGACTTAAAGTGATTCATAATAATTTCTCAAGAGCTACACGAGAAAAGTCACCCGAGGTGAGAGAATCCGACATGTTCATGATAAATGAGGGATAAACGCGAATGTGGGAATTCAAATTCAAATCATGTCAAATGCTCGAAACGGAAAAAGAAACTCAAATGGAATATGAGATAAATTTCTATTTTAAAAAGGGTATCCAGTTGCTGAGTTTCCAAGCTGAAGATTGATTACATTTGATAAGAAGTTAATAACCGTACGTAGTTTGAGATTTTAACATAGCTGAAATGGACAACCTGTCTGTAAACAAGCACGATTTGCATATCCGACGGGTTGATCAAAAATGTCAGTTTATGGCATTTTTTTCGGCTTTCATTAATACAAACTTAAAAAGGCTAGTGAAAAGAAAACACATGTTCGTTATTTTGAGGATACACAACAACATTCTCAGCTACTGAGAAAATATCTACTAAATTAAAGTCCTTATGTGTGAACCGTTAAGCGGGCAAATCTATGCAAATAATGACGAAAAGAGGCTCTTAAAAACGTTTGATCACGTCCAACCCAGAACGATACCCGCACCTTTGACTTTATTTTCCGACAGAATAAGGTAAGATCTTTGCTGTGAAGTGCATTTTACCTGTGATTTTTGTACCGCTTTGGAGATTTTAGCTTTTTCTTTGGAAGAATTTGTCAAGCGGGAAAAAAAAACGCAAAGGGCTTGTGTTTGATTTTATTAATTTAATTTAATTTTGCGTCAAATTATTCCATATTCCGTCATACGGCAAGCCAACTGCAGCTAAATCCATTGTACTATGTAGAATTTAGCGATATTTATCCGTTACGAAGAAGCGCGGCTTTTAAAATCACCGAATTTCGGTCATCGAATAAGGTTGAAAAAGCGCTCTCAGACAGGAAAGAAGTTTTGTGCTCTAGCAAAGCCCAGAAAAGGATTTTGAATAAAATTAGTTCGATTTTAATCATCCCTCACTAAGTCCTTTTCACCAACAAAAAACAAAGGGAAGGTTTACTGGCGTTCCCAAACTCGCCGGACCGCTCTTAGGTGGACAGCCACTTAATACTGTACAGCACTGCATGGTATTCTCCATGATAAAAAGGGTTTTTTGACAAGTATACCTGATATGTAACTAGTATGTTTGTTTCTCTTGTTTTTCAGTAGAAGTTCAGCATTTAGACCTGTGTAGAAAAATGCAAAATCAAGGTCATACCTTTTATGTATCAGGGGATATAAAATGGCCACTTTCACACCACAGTTGCATAATCCATTTAAACAAATCAGTAACTAGTCTCATAAACTTTCTGTCTTAAAATGCATTTGAGACTGACAAAATTCTATCATTAGTGGTTCAAATATTAATTTTATAGAAGGACTGCTCATGTATTCAAAGTTCAAGAGCAGTTACCATTCCAATTAAAACTTGAGCACATACTCTTGGCAGAGAAATAGATACCTAACCTGAGAAAGTAGCCAAACATTTCATGGCACCACCACTGCCCAGTTTTCTTGCAAAATGACCTGATAAACAAGTGCAGAAATTCCACACTGATGACATCACACTTCCAAGATCAGGTTTAAAAACTGCTTCTGATTGGTTAGTGAAAATGGCACAACCCAGATCTGGGTATTGATATGTATAATTCAGTATGTAATTTCTGCGCTTGTTCTCCAGATATCATTTCCCTTGGAAACTAGTGGTAACATCACAAAATGTTGGCTATTTTTTCAGACTAGCATAAACCTGTAAAATAACTTTATAAATAAATATTTATCTTTCCCTCTTGCAATGCATTTTTGCACTCGACTAACAGATCGAGAAAGCTTGCTTATGCATGACATGTACAGTTACCAGACATTTCAATCACAACTTGTTTTGTTTTGTTTTCGGTTTGTTTGTTTGTTTTTGAGTTCCCTTTTTTTCAGGCCATGAATAACAATAATTGATCCATGAGTAGATGGCTTTATTATATTTTTCCAAGGGCACACCCTACTACAAACACTCAGTCTGTCACATACACTTCAAATAGACGGCTATTAAAGTGTTTCTTTGGCAGCTTCACAAATTTAACAGTATGATATTCTACATTTAATAATATTACACTGTACCTGGACCTTCGTGTTTTTGAAACTTCTCAACAAGGCGTTTAGTCTCTTCATATTGTTCAAGAGTTAAAAGTGGTTTTTGGGCATCCAAGTACCTGTTGCATGTATCTTCTAGTTTTGGAATTGGTAACCGCGGTAAGCTGTCTTGGAAGTGATATGTGTGAACTATGGTTTTTGGATCAATGTATCTATCTTCTACACCTGAACTGAGAAGAAGAAACATACCAAGATCAGTTCGGGTGTAGAAACAGGTCAATTCCTTCATCAATTTGGCTATTGTCAACTTGCCTACCATTTATTTTGGCAGGGTTAATTTAGGCCCATGGCAAACGTTGAACCTTCCATGTACTGAACCTGATTCCTTTATTTAAAAATAAATGAATTAAAGATTAAGGTTTGAAGCAATCTAGGCCTGTATATCTAATTATGGTTGAACCTTGAATTAAGTTTGCGTGGACCACATGGCAGTTGTCAAACTTTTCATGTGCTGAATCTAATGCATTAACTACTTTAATAATTTGACTGGTAAGCAATTTACTTAGTGAAAATGAATTTAGTCTGACTTATTAAGCTCAATGTGTGAATTAACAGATGAAGTTGTATCATTTGGGTCGACCCAAATAGACATTTTTGACATTTGAACTGGGCCTCACTTGCAACTTCAGTTTCAGGCATCAAAAGTCCTGTAAGAAAGATTTGGTAACAGGACTAGAAGCAAACTATGCTAAATTTTCATCTACTCTGATGTACATGACTGGTCATAACAGGACAACCCTGGTTACAGCATCACCAGGAGTTCGGGGATTTGTTTTCCAGAGTTTTGTCTTTTTTAAAACATGTTTATTTCAAGTCACTATGTAAATTACTTGAGCTTTAAAGTCAATAAATTAAAATTTGCATTGATCACACACAACTTTTTGATCTTGAAAGAGGATATTCAAATTAAAACCTGACCACATACCTGTAACATCTACGGTGGTTCCACCTTCCAGTCAGTGCAGATGGAAGGAAAAAGGAAGCTGGACCCTGAAAGTTATACAGTGAAACTTGTATTAAGTGGACACCCTTGGGGAATGGTCTAGTGCCTGCTTAATACAGGGTGTCTCCTGCCTAATACGGGTTTGGTAAGAGAATGTGATATGAGGAATCAAATACCATTCAAATGAACAGTGGAAGCACCTGCAATACTCCCAAAGAGTATGACTGTCACAATATAAGTTTACATGGATTTCATAAATTGAGTACACTGATAATTAAAAACACTTTAAACATAGATTGCATGTACCTCAGTTTAAAGTGATCAAATGAGTAAAACAAGCTCTATACATTCAAACAAAACAAAATGAAATACTGTAAATCTGATCAAAAGGTTAATGAAAGCTGTCAGTACACATTGTAAGGTCACTTATTTTCTTGTATAATGTACCGTAAACACCGGCAGATAAGCCGCACTCGCAGATAAGCCGCACCCCGAGTTTAGCAACTCAAATTTTGGAAAAAGTTTTTCATGAAAAAAACACGAAAGAAATCCAAAGTCGAGACTATGAAGTGTTCTGCCTTCATCCGAGGCAAACTCGCCAACAATTGATCGAAAATTACTTTAAAGTCTTACTCGTAATTTTAGCTCTTTAGTAGAATAAACATAATGTCCACCAATAATTATGACATATGATTGATATTATTCTGGTATTTGTTCACAGGTATTTCTCCATTCAAGGCAGTTTTTTCCATAGAATTTTGCGCGTAAATTTGTTGTTTTCTTGCATGCACTGTGCGAAGCTGTGTAACAAGGCATAATATCGGACGATGGAAGACTGGACCACACTATTCTCGAATACTCGAGAATAGTGTGGTATTTTCTCGCTCGTGGAGGATCAATTACCCTTGAAGTAACAGGCCGTCGTCGACACTGTAAACAACTTTGTGAGGGAATAGAAATTCCATGCTGTGTAAGGTTCTCCCGTTCGAGAAAAGCGACCATAAACCGTTTAAAAGACCTGTTAAACAAGAAGGTTTAACAGCAAGAAATGTAAGCTTGAAATAAGCTTATACTCATCACCAACGGCTCTTTTAGGAGCCACCAAACTTGCAAAAGCAATAACCAATACTCTCTTGTTGTTGTAATGTAGCATTTATTCCAGTATTATGCCATAAAAGTGTCCATTCATGGAAATTAACAGCACCTTTCCCAAATGGTCTCGCAGATAAGCCGCACCTACGATTTTGATCGCAAATTTTTGGAAAAAAGGTGCGGCTTATCTGCCGGTGTTTACGGTAACTGTTTGAAAGATAAACTGACCAACCAGGACTGTATTGTATACTAGCTGTTAAAGATTTACATGCATGTAGGTATAATGTGTATTTCCAATTTCTTTTCTCCTTGAGTATTCAACAATGTTAATGCAATAATTATTAATACATCTCTTGTCAAGTATAATTTTAATTGTAAAATCAGCAAATTTGTGGGTGGAAATCTTTAGAATTTTAGGTGTCTGGCATTTAGGACGGTATAATCACAAGTGCCAATTAATACGGTTTTTATTATACGGCTACAAAAGTATGCATGCTCTGATTGGCTGCTAAGCAGGCATTACTAGGGGTGGCGAATGGTACCTCAAAAAACGTGGGTCTCAGAAAATTTTGGCAGGATCTCGAAATCTCGGAAGCGTTTTTGATAAGTCTCGAAGTCTCGTTTTTGCATGGTTTGTATTTACTTTTTTTGAGTCTCGAAACTTTTTACCAAAGAGTCTCGGGCTCGGATTTCTAACTAGGATCTCGGCGTCTCGGCGAGTCTCGGATTTTACCATTAGCCACCCCTATTGCTTTCTTGTGATGACCAGGCATTACTAGCTGGGTGTCCAAGGCATGTACAATCTTTGTTTAACTTGATAGTTGACATCCTTATGGGCATCCATGGCAAAGGCAATTGACAGCTGTCAAAAAGGATATCCACTGACCAGAATCACATGACTGTATTGCAGGCTTAAGTGTACAACTCATTGAGGTGACTTGTTTTTTTTAAAGTTATCCCCCTGCAGAAACGGACATTTCGGATCAAAAACCCCTTCCAAGAAATCTCCCCTTCAAAAAAATATCTCAAAGGAAAAATTAAGCTTATTGAATGGCTCTGAAAGCATCAATGAAATGAAACAAACTACCGGTAACTACCAGTGAATACAAACCTTAAGTCCACTTCTAGCTGCTATTCCATTGCAAAAGACGGCCTTAGAAATGTTCATCATTTACTCTTCATTCACAGTTCCAGGATAAACCGGCATATGAACGAATTTAGTGCAATTTAAATAATTCTAGCAGGTTTAGCATAAATTTCTGTTCCGAAAGAAATTATTGGTAAACAGTTTAGCTGTACAGCGGATGTAACCATGGTTGGAATAATCTTCAAATACTGGGTACCCAGGAGCAGGAGGGAGTCATAAACTTGGGCCTGGGCGCTATAGGAGATATTGGCGAATGAAATTGCGATGTGTATGGCCATCGTGACGTCACGTTCAAGCCGGCCCGGGAAGTTTAAAGAAAGGTAAACAAAATGCTAGTCGTGAAAAGTTCACGGTCCAATTTCTCAGCAACGGTAAAGCAAATCATTTCAACAACTTAAGCGAAGCTGCAGATGTTATCATATAAAGTATCAATAACGTAATTTTAGCCTGAAAACAAAAAACAGACTGGCGACAAGACTCAAAAGAGTTGACAAACGCTTCTATCGATCGATAAAAATCATCACCAAGATCATCTTTAATGGCCTGTAAATCAGAAACCTCACAATACTGCCCTTTGAGACAAAAACATAACTTACAGAGGTCAAAACTCTTTCTAATTTTTGAAAAATTAAATCTTATAACAATTTCATAAAAATGATCAGTGGCTTTAAACACTACTTTCCACAGGTACCTTGCGAGTCAGCGGCGAAGTGCAAGAGAAATAAACCAGTTATTCCAACAATAAAGCTCTCGAATTGAAACGAGTAATACGATTAATTCGAGGATATCTTTTTATGTCAATGTCTGGACTTGAGAGGTGCTTGAATACAGATTAAGTCTACAAAATTGCCTAAGAAATATGTTACACCCATTGTACGTTTCTCGCCACTTGGGCTGACGCAACTTCCACTGAAAACAATACCTTCAAGAAAAAATCAGAATCAAAACAATGGCTTTTATAAATAGGTGGAAAATATCTCAGAACTGGGAACGGAACGTTAAGGCTAGTGACTCGGCGATTTGAACATATTTATACTTCAAACCTAGACAGCGACATCGAAGCTTATTTGTTAACGGCTTACGACTTGAAGACAGTGTTCCTGAAGGTACCAAATCGCTTCTCAATGAGAAGACAAATATTCTGTCAAGGTTCAGCTATACCGTTTAATCGTCCCCCCCAAAAATGGTCATAAAAACGTCTTTTAAGTAGGTCAATAAACGCTCCAAAATTTTGGAGTAACTGTTTCCATGGGGGTCCGCATATTCCAACTTTCAGTTCAAATTCAAACATTTCACTGTACATGCTTCCATTGCCGAAGCTATTCAGGTGTAAGTTTTTCGTTGGTAAATAATAATTGCTCCGTTTGCTTCTCAGAGGAAACTACTACCCAAGCCTGTTGTTATGTGGGAGTATATCTACCTCACTTGAAATTATGCTTCTAGAGCTGATACCACAAGTTTCCCAGCAACAAAATACTTACAGTGTAAATCTTTTATTAACACTTTTTTTTACTTACCATGGAACTATGCAAGACATTTTTACTAAATGAAAGGAAAAGTCAGGAAAATGTCTAGACAGGTCATATTACTGAAGACAGTACAAGAAGTACTGGGCAAGGAGAAAACTAATCAAACTTACTAAACAAAACATTTTGGGTTGTAGTTTCACATCACTAAAAAATACAACTGAAAATCTGTCTGCATTCTCAGACTAAAGCTTCCAGTGATGAATTGATTTGAAGGCTGTGCCTGTTAAAACACATTATTCATTATTTTTCTTCTAAAATCCTGTCTGTGAGAAGTTTCACGAAAATAATTTCTAGGTATAAATCCTCATCACATTGTCAATAACAAAAAAAAGAACAGGTAGATGATCAGTAATGTTATGTTCTGGAGTGACCATAGATGGTTTGATTGAACGATGATGCAGAGGCCAAGAGAATAAGTAATAATGAGAGGTCTGCCAGTCTACTCTTCAATTCTGTTTACATGTTAAGACATGTAAGCCTGGAAATGTCATTGATCTACGTAGTGTTAATCCTGTAGAAAAAACAGAAAATGATTAGCATTAAAATTACACCTTTCTAGTCCATACCACTATAGTTAGTAGTAACTATGATACTACTGAAAACCTGTTTAAGATTTATGCACCTACTTCAATTTATTAAGGCTGCTCCCATGAACCATGTCTCATAGCCGGGAGTGCACTATAGTAAACCCTTTTGTAGTGGGAAGTTTAATCTTGTTCATGTTCATTGAAATAATGGAGACAATTTGTGAAAAGGCATTCAAGGGAGCTTTTAAGTTAAATGGCTGCTAAAATTCTTAAGCATGAGCAATGTTAAAATGTCGTGGTAAAAAATTAGAAGCCTCTTCTTTTTTAACAAAGGCCTGTCTGATTAAGCTGTGTTTTTGCATGGGCCAGAATGCTGATTATTTCAATAACGCAAATCAACACTATTCTTTTTTTTATTCAAAGTTATTTATTGTATTGTTGTTCAACAAACGATTTGAATTTGATTTTTTTTAACTGCATCCAAAATTCCCACGTGCACAAGCCAAGTAAACTCATTGAAAATTTGCAGCATTTGCATATTACCACAGAGAAAAACCTAACCTCAAATTACTGTCTTAAATTAATAAAAAGAGTAGGATTCAGTGTTTGAACTACATTGTCTTAACGTTCTGACATAGCATAGAAGCGTCAGCAGTGTTTCTCTGAACCAACATTAAATATAAAGTTAGATAGACCGATTAGTTGCTCTTGGTGACTAAGTAAGCGAGTAAAGGACACTACCAGTGTTTACATGCATCAGTGAATTGAAACCCTTCCCCCACTCCCAAACCTCTGGGGCATAGTGGGGATTTAATGCAGCCAATGCCAGGATATACACATATTTTTAAAACAATGTGCTGGCCCTGGGTGCAGTAGAATTAACAACATTCCTACTTGACCCAGCTCATGAGCAGGGATTTAACAGCACATAATTTATACATTTTTGGAAGCAGGGACAGAGAGTGGGATTTAACATGAGTGACTTAGGAGAAGCCCTTGTTTCCCCCAGGAAGGGGGGGGGGGGGGGTGGGGTGCCATATATGGGCCATATAGGTATGTTCCACTCTGAAGGGTATGATTTTCAAGCAGTTTCCTCTGGGATAGGATATAAAGAGAGTTTGAGTACCAGGGGACTGATCAATTGATTGAAGATTTTAGTCTATACTAGGCAAACTGGGAATTGTCACTCAAAATTAAAATCAAAAGCAAGGAGTTGCTGTTACTCAATACAAGATAACCAAGAATGAAGTTGATCGTCAGGCCCCGGTTGTTCAAACGTTGGATAGCGCTATCCACCGGATAAATCACTATCCAGCAGATAAGTATTACAGAAATCAATTACTCCATCCGCTGGATAGTGATTTATCCGGTGGATAGCGCTATCCAACCTTTGAACAACCGGGGCCAGGATTAGACAATATTAGCAAAGAAACCAAGTACCCACTCCTAAAATGCACTGCAAAACAAGGGTAAACCTTGGAACAGATGGAAGCACTGTCAACAATTACAAAGTTAAGCTAGGGGATGACATTTCTCATGAATTTGATAAAATGAAGTTGAGAGTTTCTATTAACAGGTCCATTGGTTTGAAAATAAAATAAATAAATACAGAGTACCAGACAGAAGACAGCGGTTTAAATCAAGCCTAGAACTACAACCACTAATTCCCCACCATAAGATGCTTTTAACAAACTACTTGGCCTAGGAAGTGGAAAAATTAGTGACGCTTTAACACCAGGCTAATGTTAAATTCCGGATCAGGGGGCCGGGGTTTCAATACACTGATGCATTATATGACCAGATGTTGACAGGGTATTGAAAGTGAAATGCAGTGTACATACATGTACATATGCAGGCTTGATAGTTCGGTTTAAAATTATCCTGTTGGTGTCTTGTTTCAAGAGTGTTTTCCCCCCTCCAAACCCCCCTTCACTCCCAACCCCCAGGACTTTCCTAACTTATAACTTAACTGGGCGCAGTTGCTTGAAGTATGGTTAGCGTTAACCAGCGTTAAATACCTTGACAACGTATTGGTTTTGATACTGCTTAACCAATGGCTAAAGCTAACCATGCTTTGAGCAACTCAGCCTTCCAGAAGGTGTACAAAAAAATTTACAGGGGCTGAACAAATATTTAAATATGGCCCCATAAAGGGTGAACTTCTCCACGATCGGTCTTTTACGAGGTCGTAGTAAGTTTAACAACTCTCAGTATACTTATATACATCTTACTGAAGAACCGAAATAACTACAAAACAGCTCATTTATAACAAATGTTCGTAACCAACCTCACTTCAACAAGATTGCCAAATTATAACGGAGGAAATTGATTCGAATAAATACACTGATCATTTTTGTGGTTCACTCCCTGACATTTATTATATGCTATATGGATTCTGTGAGATATAAACTACTTTTGAGCGAAGCTACAAGTTTTCTCATGCTTCTTATCCAGAGAAAAACCAGATTTTGTTGAGCGAAATGCCGCACCGCACTCACATAATTTTCCTAACTTGGAGACTCACCAAAACGCTTCAGAAACCTTTTTTGCAGAATTTTCACGTAGTAATCAAAATACACTGACCTCTTCCGTTGGAATATGAGGTAATGTTATCCTCGATCAAAAGAGAAACCATATTGCTGCTTTATTCACGGAAAAAAATAAGCTCAAAGTGTTCACAAGAAAAACAATAACACCGCCATTTTCGAAAATTCTGCTCGTCGCACGCTTCACTTTGCTGTGACGTCACGATGGACATACACATTGAAATGGCCGCGCTGACGAGTTCATATGACTCCCTCCTCATTCAACAAAAACATGTTCCGGTTTGAAATTCCGGAAATTTTCCGTGTTCAATGGAATGGTACAGTCCGGTTCCACAGACCCGACCCAAGCCACCGCGCGCTTGTTTCAAACTATGGCCCTTGTTGCAGAAGTCTTAGTTTGCGACATTTCAAACTATGGTGATGTTTCGATACCACCCTTTGCGTTATTGCAAATTAAAGCATTTAACTCTTCTGTTCTTAGCTCACAAATCGCGTCCACTCAACTTACTTGACCGGCGTCAGAGATCATTCTTGGCAAAAATAGGTGCGCTTTACTGGGGCCAAGGTTTGCGCTAACGCATAATGTGGTCTGACAATTGTGACTTATTTTGCGTTAACTCAATCTGTGTTCTATGTTTTAAAACCAAGGCTTGCGCCAAAAAAATATCGCAAACCATGGCGAACTTTGAGATAAGTCATTCCATGTCCTTCCAATAACCAGGGGTAACCAACGACTGCGTCCTTCTAAATACATTGAAAACACTTTTTAGGTTACCCAGAGAACTTTTAGACCTTCAAGGGCTTCACTATTATTTTCCCGAAAATTTTAGATGCAATTTAACGTATTACGAAAGTGAGAATGTTTCTGATTCCTCTCTAACTCACATTTCCAAATCCGAAAATTTTAGGTTTCCTTTTTTGTAAGAAAAATAGCCTAACCTGGGCAGTAAAATGGAAAAATTAAACTTCGGAAAATCGTAGGAAATTTGTGAGATAAGCGTCGAAAATTTTACATAAGTGGAACGATCATCTAGAAATTTTTAGTCGTCCTCAAGTGATAGAAAATTCTAGGCAATATTTGCTTCTCCGAACAGATATTATACAGAAAACGCTCGTTGGGTGCCCCTGAATAAATTCCGTATTTTGCGACAGCGCGAAATGTGGTTCCCAGATCGTGGACCTTATACAGGCTTCGCTCTTCAGGCCAGGATTTGAGTTATCGCAAACTGTGGACTTTAAGAAAGGAGTCACATTTTGCGATAACTCAAACTGTGTCCTACCAATGAATCACCGAAAGTCACAGACACCTTTCTAGAACAACTAGTGATTTTACAACCGTTCCACAGTCAGCCGTCATCGGTCATAATAGAAAAACACTAACTTTTTCCTGCGCTAGTGAAGAATACAACACAAACAGCGAACTTAAAAGATCGGTCTATGATCGCTAGCTTTGCATATCAGAAACGGAAACGATCAGTCATAGCCGGCGGCATATTTTCGTAAGCTTTCGCGTTTTATCCAAGTCCAAGTTCGCAATATTCATAGGATGCAGATTTGATGATGATCTGTACAGGGACGTAGATGGTGAAAAGATTATAAACAAAGCGATTTGCCTTGTCCTCTTCGACAAGTATTAGCTAACTTAACTGAATATGGGATAAAATTAATTAAGCTGATCGATACGTAAATAAGAGCCGGAGAAAAATTGCTCAATGCGCTCTTCATATTTTTAGAATATGTAAAAACATGAAATTTAACTTTAACGACGCACAGCCGGTCTTGTTTTTTCGAAGTTCTTGTTGTACAATGCCAATACAGTATCAAATATATTCTCCTTCGCAGCCTTTCGGCCGCCATGTTTACTTAACCTTGCAAGACAAATTTTACTATCGTCCCCGACCCGCTAGAATTGCAAATTTTGCTCGAAGACCAAACTGCAACGGAGATTCTTTTCCAGTCCTATGCGGCGACTACCACGATAGATCGCATGACCTGATTGGTTTGCATATGACATTACGTCAGAGGACATGTTCACAAGACAGGACATAACTACAACGGTACACTTGCAAGCAGGATACAAAAGAGCGGTACTGGGGACAACAACTTTGTCAAATGGAAAGGAACATTTCGGTCCGACCGACCGAAATGAGCAGACCGGTCAAAGAGGACCACCTTCAAAGCTGGTCCCGAATATTCCGGTCGGACCAAACCGAAATGGTCCGTTCCATTTGATGTACCAACCGAAATTACCGGAATTTTGGGTTGAATGGAAAGCGCCACTCGTCAGCGCGGCTGTTCAGCCGAGAAGTACTAGGAACGAGTTTCCGATTCGGGCCGACTTCGGAAATTCTCGAAAACATCCAATATGGCGGCTCAAGCGTGGTGAAAAACTGATAGCCAAAGGAGCCGTTTTATCCCCAGAGAAGCGTGATTTAGGGTATTGTTGACGAGGTTTGCGTTTATTGTGACTTTTGAAGAGTTCTTGGTCTTGTATAGTGAGCAATCCATTTATAAATGTCTTATCAGTTAGTCTTGTCCCGCTGGCCGGTATTACCGAAGAAAATAATACCGTCCAACGGGACATCCTAAGTTAGAGCAACATTTGTCAGAAGGTATATCATATCTGGGTTTTTTATTGTTAAGCAGTGATTCCTGAGGTTTCTAAAAGGCCAGGGTAACCAAACAGGAAGGTTTTTCTTCATAAAAAAAAATGCCCTGTCCTTTTGGCTAATGTATTATCAAAGGAAATAGTACCGCCTAGCAGAACATCCTTAACTATGTCAGCAGTTGGTTGGATGTATTACTACATGGCATGCGGCTTGTTATTGTTACATTGTAATACATACCTTGCTCTCTGAAGGCCTTTTTCTACCAGCTGGGGACAGCTGAACAAAGATAGTTTTATTCATTCCTTGTTGTTGTAATCACCTAAGAATGTCCACCCAAGGGGGGACTCTATAGGGAGTACTCAGGTATGGGGAAGTGCAAAATTAAACACTTTTTCTGGTTTGACATTTCAAATCCAAGGATAACTGTATAGGAGTGATTTTTATTCTTGAAAATTGTATTGTCCCTTTGAATGGTGAAGCTAAGAAAATAGTACCACCCAATTAGCTCAGCAAGCTTGTGTTTAATTTTTCTTGGTTTACCTCTTTTGATAGTGTGTTGAAAGTTAATTTTTTATCTCAGGTAATTTTTGTTTCTCTCTTGTTTTGGGGTATGGTAATGTATGCTAATGATGTTAAAACACATGGAAAATTACCTGAAATAAAAAATTAAAGTCCTCTTTAGATTTCTTGTGTTACTAAATTATTAAGGAGCACAATGCGTTTGGAGGTGCTTTCAAGCTTTATTTTCTCCATTTGTCAACAATAATTGGCAGTATTGTGTAAGTGTTTGGATCCAGGAGGGGTGGATTGAGTGGCTAGCCACCCCTCTAGAGAACAGCCCGGCCAAAAATATAATGTTTGGACAAACAAATGAAAATCATGGGATGCAATTCCAACCTTTTGAAGCCAATCAGCCATTGTCCTTCTTAAATCGGCATGCTTTGGGACATTGACCCAACATTCAAAAATCCTGGATCTGCCCCTGGTACTTTAAGTTTATTACAAAAACGTTTGCAATAGCTGTTGCTTGATCGTGTTTCAAAAGTCCTGAAAAGAGAAAAGAGTAGAGACAAAAGAGTGTAATTAGTTATTATTATATAGACACGAGTGTTTTACTGGAAAATATACCACTCGTAAAATTCATAAAAACTACATCCGGGACCTGAGTGGTTTATTTTCCATAATCTCACACGTGAGTTTATCGATGACGTAATTTCAGTCAGTTTACGAAAGGTAGTTTTTTTCTTCTGGCAAGGCTCGTTTGTTTTTCACTTTTGGAGCATAGGTAAGGGTTTCTGTTTTTTTTTTCTCTCCTAGCGGCTCTTTTTTTTTTCTTTCAGTGTTAAGCTGTTTTGGGTGTTTGGTATTCGTGTTTTCTATGTTGCTTTTTTGTTCTTGTTGTTGTTGTTTATGGATCTTTCGGCATTTCGTACAGTAATTAAGATGTTAATCAACTTATTTATAATATGCGGTTCTTTTGATACGGATACTGTAATTTGCAGGTCCTTTGATTTTTCTTTCAGGTATTTAGTCCAAAGGTTCACACTTCGTTTTATAACGTACAGGTTTCATTATTCTTTTTTTGTTTTATTCCTTGTTCTGATTAGCTTCTTCAACCCCACCTTTTTTTCGCTGATTGCATTAAGATGGTATTGGACACTTGTAAATTGATTTCACTGAATGTAAGGGGCATAAATAACTTTCGTAAAAGGCGAACGATTCTTACGTGGTGTCGAAAACAAAAGGCCGAGCTAATCTTTCTGCAGGAAACTCATTCAAAGAAAGACTCTGAAAGACAATGGAAAAATGAATGGGGAGGTGATATGATTATGTCACACGGAAGTTCTAATTCGTGCGGAGTTGCCATACTTTTCAAGAAAGGGTTTGATTGCACTGTTTTGTCAAAATTCAAGAACCCACTGGGGCGCTATTTGATCCTGAAGGTGGAGATCAAGGACAAATTGTATGTGCTGATTAACATCTATGCACCGAATAAGGATAAAGACATTATAACCTTTCTTAACAATTTGAGAACGTTACTCCAAAATGAAAATCTGGAAGACGAAGAAAATATAATTATAGGGGGTGATTTTAATTGTCCGCTGAATCCATCTCTCGATAAAAAAGATGGTACAATAGTACCGAGGAAATCAGTTATTGAAACCATTGATTCTTTACGCGATGAACTTGATTTGGTTGACATTTGGAGAATTAAAAATCCCTCTTTGAAAAGTTTCACGTGGAGCCAAAACTCGCCAATGATTTTATGCCGCTTAGATTACTGGCTGATTTCAAATAATCTTCAAGATTCGGTTTCAGTAACAAATATTATTCCAGCCATTAAAACCGACCATGCAGCCATTTCCTTGGATTTTAATATTAGTCAAAACCACATTAAAGGTCCGGGTTACTGGAAAATGAACTGTTCTCTTCTAGATGATGATAACTACCAAAGGGAGGTTACGGCTAAAATGCCCGTCTGGCTGGCAGAGGGCAGATGTGACCTGCCGAATCACAGATGTATATGGGATTGGATTAAGTATAATCTTAGAGCACATGCAGTACAGTTTTCAAAACGTAAAGCAAAAGAAAAAAAAGATAAGGAGAATATATTGCAAGATGAACAAAGCAAAGCAAACGTTCGAATGTGATCCTACCAATAAAAATGCTAGCGATCTTAATACGGCGAAAGAAAGATTGGAACATTTTTATGAAGAAAAACTTCAAGGTATCATCATCCGCGCACGGGCGCGATGGTGTGAACACGGTGAAAAGAGTACGAAATATTTTCTTAATCTGGAGAAGAGGAACCATGTCAAAAAACATGTGCGAAAATTGAAGATTACTGGTTCGATCACTACTGATCCATTCAAAATTCTCTCCGAGGAAAAACGTTTCTACCAAGAATTATATACGAGTAGGAATTTGGGTAACGAGCAAGCAACAGAAATTTTTTTGAATAGTTTTAATATCCCACGCCTCGCAGATGAACAAAAGCTTTCGTGTGAAGGCAACATTACGGAGGAGGAGTGTGTTAAGGCTTTACAAAGTTTTCAGGGTAACAAAGCTCCTGGTAATGATGGGCTTCCAATCGAATTTTACTGTAAATTTTGGGAAATTATTAGCGAACCTTTCGTCAACTGTGTCAACGAGATTTTTACTAGTGGTGAAATGTCACGCTCCCAGAAACAGGCTGTGATCACTCTCATTGAAAAGAAAGGAAAGGACCGTTCTCTTTTGAAAAACTGGAGACCGATCTCACTTGTCAACGTTGATGTCAAGATCATCTCTAAAGTCTTAGCTACCAGGATAAATAACGTCCTGCCAAGCATAATTCATCATAACCAAAGTGGTTTCGTGAAGGACCGCTTTATAGGTGAAACTGTTAGATCGATCTTTGATTTAATGGAATTCTCTCTAAAAGAAAATATTCCAGGTTTAATGATATTTATAGATTTCCACAAAGCATTTGACAGCTTAGAATGGAGCTTTCTTTTCAGCTGTTTAGAAGCCTTTGGTTTTGGTCCGGAATTTATTTGGTGGGTAAGGACACTGTACCACAATATTGAAAGTTGTGTTATCAACAATGGTCTCGCAACTGATTTTTTTTCTCTGGCAAGGGGCGTGAGGCAAGGTGATCCGCTTTCTCCATATTTGTTCGTGGTTGCAGTTGAAACTCTGGCATTGGCAATTCGTCAAAACCCACAGATAATTGGTATTAAAATCGGTGGCGAAGAAACAAAACTCCTTCAATATGCTGATGACACAACGGCCGTTCTGTCTGACATTGACTCGGCACAGGCCCTTTTTAATCTTCTCGAAGTATTCAAGAACATATCAGGACTTGTAATTAACTCATCTAAAACTGAAGGAATGTGGATCGGGTCATCTAGAGATAAAACTTCAAAACCTTTTGGTATAAAATGGCCTGATGAACCAATTAAAGCCCTCGGTGTTTATTACTCATACGATATCAAACTTTTGCACGAAAAAAATTTTATCGAGAGATTGGACAGTGTTAAAAAACTTATAAATATTTGGTCTTCAAGAGGTCTTTCTATCTATGGAAAAGTAACAATTATCAAGTCTTTAATCATACCAAAATTTGTTTACATTTCCTCGCTTCTGCCGGTCCCCAAGGAAATCGTTAAAGAGTTAAATCAAATGATATTTAAATTTTTGTGGAAAGGAACCGATAAAGTGACAAGACTTTCCACAATTAATGAATTTGAAAACGGTGGTTTAAAAATGATCGATCTGGAAAGTATGATTAAATCCTTACGACTAGCCTGGCTGAAAAGGATCTTCCAGTGCAACAATGGTGCTTGGAGAAATTTTTTACGGTTTTCGTTGGAACCTTTTGGGGGCCTCTTTTTATTTCATTGTAATTATGACTTTAAAGAGATAAGTATTTCCTCTAAATTCTATTCAGAGTTACTTCAATGGTGGTCTGAGTTTCGTAGTGTTTTCGATAGTAGAAGGGAATGTCAATATATTTTGTGGAATAACAAAGAGATACGTGTCGATAATAAGCCTGTTTTCTATAAAAAACTTTTTGAAAAAGATGTCATTTTTGTAAATGATCTTTTGTTTGAATTAGACACCGCAAATTCTTTTACTATTGTTTCGAAAAAAATTAGCAAGATTAACTACCTAATTTGGGCAGGGCTTCGTCACTCTGTTCCAAAACATTTAAAGAATAGCAATTTTCTTCGCTCAGAAATAAGCTTAATATTGACAATCGATAACAAAGAATTTGATTTATTAGAAAAGAAATCTAAAGATTACTACATGCTAATTAAAAGAATAATTGCCCAGTGTCCAAAAAACTCCAAATACTTGTGTCAAGATTTCAATCTAACCCAAGACCAGCTGAAAAAAGTATTCCTTCTTCCACATGAGGTAGCGTTTGAACCTTATCTAAAAGCTTTTCAATACAAAGTCCTTAATTCAATTTTATTTACCAATAAAAAGTTATGCAAAATAGGTTATATTCAAGATGATAAATGTTCACTATGCACAACGGATTCGGAATCCCTTTACCACATCTTTTTCGAATGCAGACACACCAAGCAGTTTTGGAAGGAATTTCAATACTATTATTACACATTGACAAGAGAATTCGTGTGTCTGACCTTACAAGACGTTATTACAGGAATACTATATACAAATTGCCCTTTACTGAATTATTTGATACTGATCGCTAAACTATACTTATGGGGTTGTAGAAGAAATCAGACTCTTCCAGTCATAACTGCCTTTTCATCTAAGGTTAAAATTAAGTATGAAACAGAAAAGTACATATGTGTTAAAACTAATAACATGGGCAAATTTAATAAGAAGTGGGCTCTGCCTTTGGACTCTATACCATAGTGTTGTCTGTACTTAGAACGTATTTTTTTCTTTTTTTGTACAGTTACTTTACCGTTAAAATTCATAGTGTAATGTAATGTAACGTATTTGTAATTTATTGTAGCATTAGTATTGTAACGCTGTGGAGTATTTTAATAAACGTTTGAAAAAAAAAAAAAAAAATTTCAGTCATTTCCCTCTATTACCTTATCGATGTCTTTTTGTCTATATAATAAAAAGAACATTACACGGCGGCTTGAAGATATGAATTTTGTTTTGCCACTCGAAAATGAAATTCATATCTTCGCGCCACCATGTAATATCCTCTATATATCCAAGGTCTTAGAGTCAAATTAGACTTGTAGTTCTAAGGGGGTAGAATGCAATGACACTAACTTCTTTTCATCAACAGTGTCTGAACTTTTAATACCTGTTTACAGTTGGGCATTATCCCTCTCCTGAGGTACTCTGCAAACTAATCAGCAACAGTAGTTATGTATGAAAGTTGTTTTGATTGATAATACTTAAAATTTCATATTTATTTTGATGGAATTGCATAATGAATCACTTTCCATTCAATAATCTTCATTGCAAAGGTGATCAGTTGAGTTTAATTGCTGTGGTACATTCTGTAATAAAGAAATTTTGAAAAGAACTTGTCACTGATGAGTTTCTGTAATTTCCTCCTTGAATGAAGAACAAAGCATATCTTGTTATGAAATTTGTTGACAGTTGCAATGTACTATTCCCCATCACCGTGGGGGTACTCCCTATAATGGCCTATAGGGGGAGGCCCAAAAGGGGTACTCTTTTCAGGCTTTTGGTATGTGAAAGGGTGGGGATTTTACTCGTTGAAGTATATAAAAGGGTAGGGAAATCTGTCATTTGGGTTTGTGAAAGAGCCCAAAGGGCTAACAGATGAATTTTATGGCTTTATAAAGTCGAGAAAAAGTTCAGTCTTTGTGATTCATTGCTATTTGAAGACAGTCCATTTACAACAGTTAAAAGAGATAAAAAGTTCTTAACAAGGCATGTGAAAGGGCTACCTTTTTCGTGAAAAATGGTATATAAAAGGGTAAGGGGTTGGACCTCTGGGCGGAGCCTCCCTGTAGAAGCATTTGTTGCATAACCACCCCTTCCCGGGCACTAGAATCAGAAAAAAGAAAAAAGTGGCAGATCTAACAGCTTCTAGGGAAAGGTTCCGTCAAGACAAATAACAGAATGCTCGAGACAAATTCGAAATCATTTTCAATTTCCGAGATAACTACGAATTTTACAGTGTCCACTTTAACCTTCCATTTCTTTTCTTACATTTTGGCTAGGCCTATCGAGCATCGACTCTCCCAAAAATATCTTCATTATACATTAAGAAGTGAAATTTGAGATGCAGAAAGTTATTTTTGGCGATTGGGTTCTTACAAAATCTGTCTAGCATATTAATATACAGGAGTAGCCATTGTTTGAAAATACAAAAGATAAAGCTCTCATTCTTAAAAGCAATTATAACAGCAGAATGCTTAGCGCACGAAGATGTAAACACATGGTTGGAATTGACCCTTTACGTAGGAGCAAAGGAGAGAAATAAACTTGAATACCACTGACCTGTTGTCGATTCGTCGTGCAACGAATCTAGTGATTATGTCCCTTGCTGCCAAGGTAGGTAGGTTCCTGGAGTGGTTCCATAACAAATTTGTATTTAACTATGTCATGACCAGCCGAAAGAAATGTTTGACTTCTTGTGTTGTACTTCCCACCAGAATATTACTTCTTGCGGGAACGCACGGAGTTAACGGCGGAGACTGGGTGCGAAAAGACTGGTGACTTTCTTTCTTTCTTTTTTTTAAATTCACATAATGTAAAGGAAAAAAAAAAAGAAAGGCACCTTAATTTAAAGAGCCTCAATTTATACAACAAATGGGTCTTTCTCTAAAATTTTGGAGAGGGCACAACCATAGCAGCCTTGCGGAGACCTAATTTCTGGACAAAAATAATCCCAGAATCCATATCCCAAAGGATACATTCACTCTTCTTTATTCCTTTCTCATATATACCAACTCTCCCGGATATGGCCACTCTGATCTCCTGCTCTCCAGGTCACTGAATCTCCCGGATAAAATGGACTTTTTGTCCTTTTTTTTTTTTTTTCAAAATTCAATCTTTTTTAGTCATTTTTAGTTTCTGGGAAAGAATGAAAGCGAATTTTGATAGCATGTACCTCATATAAGACGTCACACAATTCCCTTAGGCGGCTGGGTCAATTTGGGGGCAGGGTGGGGTAAGGCTGGGGTAGTGGGGCTGTTGACAGGCAGGGGAGGGGGAAGAGAAAAACAGAGAGTCTCCAGAACCTACCACTGAGGTTGGCATCTCTGCTTTCCTTGACAGGCAATTTCCCATACTGCCGAGGTAGGTAAGTTTTTGGGTATGGTAATGTATGATAATAAGTTGAAGACAAAAGAAAATAACATTTAGACCAAGGATAAAATTGAACCACAATTTCAGTCTGGAGAGAAAGGAGGGGTGGGCGGGAGGGGGGGGGGGGGGGGGGGGTGTCGAGAATAGGTGTTGTTGTTGTCACAAAAAAGATCAAACAGTAAATAGATAAGGGACATTGTAATGAACCTTTTTAAAAAACAATTTAAACAATCTTTCAAAATAAAATTTAAAAAGAATTTTAAAAAATGATATAATTATACTGCTGTCACAACCTATTTCAACTACAGGGTATGATTTGTTTTGATAGTGCCAGCCAGAGAGAGGCAGTTTTTTAAACCTTAATTTCGTTCCTACAGCCAACCGTACCAACCTTTTGTTTTTCTGAGTCATACTGACCGGCCAAGAAACAAAACCCAAAATTTTTTAAAGAACATGAGAATCTCAAACATCACGAAGTATAATGTAAAACCATGCTTCCCTGGCAATAAAATGGCTCCTTTGGCTGTCAGTTTTGAGTACTCCCTATAGAGTGCCACCTTGGGTGAACATTCTTAAGTGATTACAACAACAAGGAATGAAAAAAACTATCTTTGTTCAGCTGTCCCCAGCTGTTAGAAAAAAGCCTTCAGAGAGCAAGGTACCGGTATGTATTACAATGTAACAATAACAACCTGCATGCCATGTAGTAATACTCTTCATACTGTGACATTTTAGGCCGTTAACTAATGGCTTAATGACTCAGTAAGTGTATAGTAATCTATCCTACAAACATAGTTATTGGCTTAAAATGTAACAGTATATAGACTTTGTTAATAACATATTAAGCCGTTACCTAAAAGACCTAAAAGCCCGGGAATTGGTAACTTCAAAATTGAGAAATTTGTTGATAGGGCTTCGTGTTGAATGATTTTCGCTCGGAGGAAAAATATTTGACAGGTAAAGCTTTCCTGATTTCAGCGTCCGTGTCTGCATTGACTATTGAGTGTGACGGCCAGAAAGAAAGCCCAGTGGTATTTTGCCATAATGACGCAAAAAAAAAAAAACATGAAGGAATTTGCATTTGTTCGTAAATTAGATCTCATGAAAACCACGCTGACTAAGAAATGCGTTACTAGTTCAAGGAGATTTGTAAGATTCTTTTATTTTTAAATGAATAGGGAATAGAACTCTCTGGCTTGTGTAATGATCTGCTCAAAGCTTAAAGACGAATTATCAGACAGATGCGAGTGTAACTGCTACCCGGTCATCTAACGGAACAACATAATCTTAGTTTATACACAAGGCAAGAAAGAATTATAATTTTTAGATTTGCAAATAGATTTCTGTATTGTTTCTGCTCTTTGAAACATGGTCTCTGTTGATGTATGGAGTTTCACAGTTTTTTTTCACTCAAGGCAATTTTAAGCGCTCGCGTCAGAATAAGCAGAAACCTAGAAACATGACATCATGAATAATGAAAATAAACAAAACAGTTAAATAATTTGCATTTTTTGCTTGAAAGAATATCTGCGAGGAGCAAAATGAGTTCCGTAATGCAAACGATAAAGAGGAAAAAGAGCAATGCTCGCGATTCTCAGATCACAGCATCAGTAAACTTGTTGATCGCATGAGCATCATCGAGTGTCAGCCAGATAAAAAGAAGGAAGTCAGGTGAGCTAGCCTTCATCATGTGGGATGATGGTTGGAGTCTTTCAAGAGGTTTAATTTATTGCCGCTTAGTATTTACACTGTAAATACGCTCTTAAAAGTTTTCAGTACTATCCTCATTCAAATTTGAAATTTCGTTTGCTTCTTGAAAAATGAGAATTAACTACAACAGAGGGTAAGATCTCGAATTGTTTCCTTTTAAAAGCCAAGGCTTTTCAGGGGCACCCAACGAGAACATAGTTCAAAACCACTTAAACATAGTATTGTTGAACGTATTTAAGGGGGTGTTTACATGAGAAAACTCGCACCGGCGCGAGTTTCATACCAGGATGGCTTTTTGATTTCGTATCGCGTTTACATGATGACTGGGTCATTTCATATGTCGTTATTTGAAGGTACACTTCATGTTGATAAAATACACGTCTGATTCAAAATCGCAAACATTACGCATGCGCTACTCGTTCCAGTCTACCGGCAGGCCGATTTTCCACCGGAACGGGTGGACGTTTCGCGTTTACATGATACCGTTGCGAAATCTCGTGCCGGAGTGAAATTCTCGCCCCGGTGCGACAACCGGGGTGAACTCAACCTCGTTCCCAGGTTCTCTCTCCTACCCGTCTCGCTCTCTCTCTCGCTCCGTAGGGAAGGGTAGGAGAGAACCCTGGGAACGAGGTTGGGGTGAATTCACGCCGGGACGACTCGCACCGGCATCACATTTTGTGGTGGTATCATGTAAACAAATGTAGAGCCATGAGAGGCAACCGGAGTGAACTCGCCCCGGCACGAAAGTCGCCCCGGTGTCATGTAAACACCCCCTTAGGTAGATATAGGCATATTTTAATCCCCTAAAAATTTTTCATCTGTTCGGATTTCCTAGCTGAAAGTCTAGTGATCCGAAAATTATAGAGATCAAAACTTATCTTTTCGAAAACTTCAGCCAGAAAAAAGGTTCCCGAAAATTCTAGGTGACCTTTTTAGGGTAAAAATCCTTAAAAAATGGGCAATTATATCATATTTTAGATGTTCGAAAATCCTAGGAGAGGCAGGCAAGCAAGAAATGTAACAACAAATGTTCCGAAAATTCTAGATTTCAAATCGTCTTCCGAACATATATTTTCCGAAAATTGACTTTGGGTACCCCTGGCTTTTTGCTGGATTCTTGAGCAAACTGGCGCCAGGGAGCTGAGACAAATAACTTTGTTACTTGTTCCCAGGAAAGTGAGAAAACGTTATTATTCAAAAATACTTAAATACTTACATGTACTGGAAGTTCCTTATTACGTGAACAAACTACTAGCCGAGAGAATGTTAGTGCGGTTTAGTATTTTCAACCTGTTGTTTTTGTTTTTGCTTTTTCAGTGAACCGGTTTGAATTTTACTTCTTTGCTTTTCTTTACTTTTTTCCCAGGCATCCAAACAAGCTCTTTATCCTGTGGGGAAAACAAAACAAAAGTATATAAGATTGCTCACTTTCTCTTTGCGGTTTTTGCTTGATATGATTTTTCGCTCCTGAGAAACTTCGTTGAACTACTGGGTTATTATGACAAGATTGATTTTTATTTTTTTAGCCGATTCCATGGCACCCAGGATTTGTCAATCTATACCGTGGCTCTCATGTGTGGCAAGAGCTGGATCCGGTGAAAAACACTTTCAAACTTTTCAAGGTAAAGAGTTATTTATCACAATAGATGCAGCGGCAAAACGTATAGAAATATTGACGGCAGGCGCAAAAGACAATATTCACGTTCATTTGAATTGTAAATATCATCCTTGGGGATTAATTAATGAAGATATGCAAATAACTATATATGATATAGAGCGTTTTCACTCACGTGGCCAGCGACTATGCAAATTTATTGGAACAAAAGAAAGCGTTTACATAAGGAAGAGTTCAATTCCCACAGGACTGGTTTGGTACACCAACATTGCTGCCGTTTTATTGTTTTGGAACACCAATATGGCCGCCGTGACGTCATGTGAAAACGCTCTATAGTACGCTTTGCCCATTCTCTTCACTTTGTCTGCCGGACACGAGGGGCAATTGGCGACCCACCCTCCGCAGCGATTAATTCGAGTTCCAGATTACTTATATTCAATTCTGTCTTGAGCTTGTTGCAGGTCAGATTGATTCCCCACCCTTCAATTATAACTGTCATAGATAACAATACCCAGGGATTAATGTTATACTAGTGACCGTGAGTTTATGCAGACCATGTTTTTACCCTGGAGACATAGTTGAATTGTGTCGTGCACTAAAACAACGCTGTCATTAGTTTAGCAGTAAGTCATTCGCATATAAGTTGTGTTTGTCCTTTTCGAGCACGGCTGTTCTTTTCTGGTATCAGATCGATTCGTTTGGCCAGCTCGTATGAACATAGCATGACATTAACTACCAGATAAACGTAGCATAACAAACTGCTCGCTCTTTGTTAACTTATATTACTGTAAATAAAGACTGTAAGTAACTTTGGATTTGAAAACAATTTTATTGTCATTCTTTTTACATGCTTCTCTCTGAAAAACGTATTGCCCTTGTGCGAAGTCCTCCCTACGCGTCACTTGAATGTAACTTGAATATGCCCGTGGTGCTGAGCTGTTAGCTTTGGCACTGACGACGGCAACGGCAGCGAAAACGTCTCTTAAAAATGAGTTCTCGTTTTTTCAAAATTTTCCTCGTTTATTCCAATTCGCTTGAAATGTCAAAAGCGGGCGAATTTCCCTGGAGTTGATTTCTTGGTGACCGCACTAAAGTTTAGAAAGAGAAAGAAAAATTCGTGGTCGCTTGTTTACGTCCTCCATAAAACGTGAAATTAGGCATTTTCACGTTGTAGTCTTGCAGAGGCGGTAGAGAAATGTACAAAAAAGCGTGATGCACGTGCAAAGTTGTTGTTTTGCTTAATAAGCCTATTGCTTTTTTGACGTTCTCGCTGCCATCGCCCTCGTCGTTGCCAAAGCTCCCTAGGTACGCGACGACGACGGCAACGGGAACGTCAAAAAACAATAGATTTAATGAGCAAAATAACAACTCTGCACGTGCATCACGCTTTTTTGTACATTTCCTTGCCTTCACTGCACAACTACGACGTGAAATGACCAAATTTTAAGTTTACTTGGGAACGGGAAAGGCAAGGCAATAAATTCTACCACCTCTGTCCGAACTTGAGCGCGTTCCCCACTCGTCAGCTCCATTCAAAATCCCTTTTTTTTCAGTAACAGGGCGAAGTGAGATAATCGCGAAAAAATTTAAAATGATTCGACGTTTTCATGAACGTCGCCGTTGTCGGATCGTAGGTCCCTAAAATTTATCAGGCAGTGGACGGGCAAAGCAGGAAAACCAAAAAGACAGGCGGTGGGAGGCGGGTTCAGCTTTTAAGAGAAGTGGGGGATAAAAGGCAACAGTTCCGCCGATGCTGGGATTACACCAGAATAGGAGGGAGAGTGTAACGGAAACCCCAATGCAATGAGTCTAGAAAATAATCAAAAAGCAATGTAGCTGAGATTTATGTTCAATATTTAAGAATTTATTCGTGACAGTCTGTGTGTGTATATCGGGTTATGGATGCACCAAGGAAGTTTGGAGAGCAAGAAAAATGGAGCGAAAACAAAAGATGGGAAACTGGAAATCTTTTTTGCAAAATTCTACGTACCTTTTGAAAATAAATGATTAGGATTGAGATCACATATGCAAACTTACCTGCGAGTGTCAAATAACAAACGAAAATCATATGAAAATTTAAGTCTTGCAGTTCCGCCATTATCGGCAAACATTACTTCCCTGGAAGAACTTTTGTGTTGTTCATATCATTCGAGCAGTTTACATCAGATTTTGTAAGCTTTGATTCTACTCCGGTAACCGCCGCACTTTCAAACTCCTGTTCCTTTTTGACCGTAGACAAGTCTTTCAGTTGCCATGGAAATAGTCTCCCCCTTGTCAGTTCACTTTCACCAGCTCCGTTCTCGATGAGGGTAACAGCGGTGATCGAAACTGTGGTACATCTCCGTTTTTAGAAACACAGGAGAATATGCAAGGACTACCAGGCATGCACACTACTTAGCACGGGATCCCAGGGTACGCCACGTGATCAATTAGAATAATGCAATAAAATATAGGCTGCACTGAACAAAGCGAGGCGAGCGTGCCTTTTCAGCGCGAATCGAGTGATGAGCTTGAAGGGTGAGACGAGAAGAAGGGGCAATGTAATTTTTTCCCTCCCCTCGTTTCGCGCATCGCGCACGAAAAGCCTCTTTCGCCTTACTTGGGTCATAAACCACATGCCATGCTGGCTAATAAAATAAAATAGAATGTTTTGCGATCCAGTGCTAATGGTCCAAGGGAATAATAAACATTATTATAGAACATTGTGTCGTTTCAAAGATTCCTACCACTTTTGAAGGCAATATCATTGTTAGGCCCCCTGCATGCAGACATTTTTGAGGGCTTCGTCACTCCTCCCTATCCCAATTTGGCCAATAGAAAAGCAGAAAAGTTTACAGTGTCGGATCCAGACCTTAGGATAACCATCATTCGCAAAAGGACTTCATTGAACCATTGGGGGTACAAGGTTTATCCAATGAATCTCTCCTGATATATTTAAGTGAAACTTGGAAGTTAAATATCTATAATGGAGAAGTCATGGGAGTTATCTTCAGAGACTTTCGTAAGGCTTTCGATTCAGTAAGTAACGAAGTTTTGAGATGTAAACTGTAAGCTAGCGGTTATTATAGGAACTTTTTGCAGTTCCTAACTAGCAGCTACTAGCTATCTTGAAAACCATCAACAATTTGTGGAACAAAATCGGATAAAATCAAAACTCCAGGACGTGTAGTATGGTGTTCCACAGGGTTTCCTTCGGGGCCCAAGGCCGTTTGATTTATGTAAAATATTTTGCCGACAATGTTTCAACTGTAGAACTACATCTTAATGCAGATGATACCACTGCTTTTGAGATTGGCGATACGATCGATCAGGCTTCTCAGATACTAAATATTCTTTGCTCTAATATCTGTTCGTGGTATGAATTAGATAGACTTACTATACACCCTAGGAAATGTGAGGCTATCTCAAGAAAGCAATTTATAGGTCCTTTACAACCAGTGCGTTGAGGAACCCTCGTCATAGACTTTTCTAAAGTCGTGAAATCGTTAGGCTTACTCACAGACAATAAACGGCTCTCCTGGGACATCATCTAAACTATCCAAAACGTTTCTCAGCTCAGCTAGCCATCAGAGCTATGAAGGAAGATAAGATTCCTTCCGAGAAAGTAGCTAGAAAACATCTACTACAAAATGATTTTGCCAAGTATCACTTATTAAAATCATGTGTCACAATCAGGTGGCCGAGGATATGTAAACCCCTGAATAGCATGCATGCATGCGTCTTAGGTGTAAGCAAGCTACTGGACCGCATAAGTTTGGTTTCAGGACTGTTACATTTGCTCCCAAAATATAGCAGAGATCATTATCATCATCATCATTCACTGGCTAAATATACAATATCCTGAAAAAGTTACAAACTATAGAGTTAACGGTAATAACACTTGCAGAGATAACTGCTGAAATAAATAAATAAACAAATAAAGAAACTAAATTAATTTATAAAATTAAAGGCTGTTTTCCATGAATGCCGTAGCAGAAGCTATTTCTATTATAGTAATTAGTTCGTGAGATTTAGGGTCACGTGAACATGTACCAAGTGACCAAATTTTCCCTTTACTTGTCGTTTACTGTCAAGAGCCATAATGGCTCTTGTTACTGTTTATTACTTCTACAAAAAAAGTAGTTTCACACAAGTTTTATCCATAAGAATTAGTTAGCTCAGTGTTTATCTGCTCATTTTTTTTTTCGGGAAAATTTTCAACTTGAGTCAGGCTGACGTTTGCCGTCTGATGTAACCGTAGCCTGCGGACGCCAGACGTTTCTTCTCGCTCATCGCCGCTGAGTCGCGAAACGTCCCTCAACGGCGATTAGCGAGGAGAAACGTCTACCTTTCGCAGGCTAATGTAACCGTTCCTCTAAACCTCTGTAACTGTAACTAGTTTCGCACTTTCTACCTAGCTGATAATCAATACTAGTTCATAAATTAAAACTAAAATCGATTAAGATTCTAAATATTCCAGTTAGTTATTCCTACTAGCTACGATAACGTTCTACGTGCATCTCAGCTGTCCGTGTCGAAGGCGTAAAACAAGATTTAATTTTATATCTTTAATACACATTGTAAGCACAAACAGGTAATAAAATACCATATACTTTTGCAAATATTCAGCAAAAAAAAAAACTATAAAAAGAACTGACGGGCTTTTAGCGCAAAAGTAGGGTCTGCCAATGCCTGATTGAATAGCTAATATGCTTTGACCCATCCCAAGCTTCACGCTTCTGACGTGATTTGAAAAAGGAAAATTTTTTGTTTATTATAACCGTTAAGCATTGACGTCACCTCACTGCACCTTTTTATTAAAACTAACAAAGACTAGACAGGTTCAACCCTTTTGGCGTCCGAAGTTTTTGTAAACAGCCCACCATGATGACGTGATCTATGTTTTACATTTTCTAAAGGCCTGAGATAACAGACACCTTTTCCGCCCAAGTTTTTCGCGCTGAAAACCGGAATCGCAGCGTATAAAAAGAGAAAAGCCGGGAAAGGCGTGTGCTCTCGCAGAATATAAAGCCTTGTTTTAAGCATTAACGCAAGCAACATACACCTTGAATATCATTGTTTGTGCTCATGTATGCGTCTTAGATGTAAACAAGCTAGACGTTTGTTTGGTTTTATTGGTTAAGGACTCTTACGTTCGTTCCCAAAATATAGCAGAACTAATATTGCAGCTTTCTACCAAGCTGATAATACTTGATGAATTAAAAAAATCGAGTAAAATCCAGAAGAGGCAAGTTAATTAGTCTATACTACGTCAACGTTCCATGTGCATCTACGTTGCCAGTGTCGGTAGCCTGTGTACAGACCCCCCCCCCCCGCCTCCCCTTCTCCGATTTGTACTGAAGGGACGGGGGTCTGTACACGGGCTACGTGTCGAAGGCGTTATAAAAGATTTAATACGCAGTGGCCCAAAAAGACGATAAAATAAATATTATTTTTGGAAGTATTCAGCGAAAACCGAGATAGTTATTTTTGGTGTTTCTACAGTCGTTGAGGAAATATATCATTATCATAACTAACGCGAGCAGAGCCCGACCTAACGAGCGTGATATATGAACTACCCATAATTGACGACTCTGGACCAGTTTGCCACCGAGTAAAGACTGCGCTTTTCCGATTGCGATTGCAGTTTTCGAACTCATTTTTTCTCGAGACTTCTACCATGATTAAAAGGAGGCAGGATGAAAGATTCTAGTCTCAGGTACGGATACGAGCTTGTAAAGGAAGGCATGCATAACATACTAAAGTGATACATTCCGCGTCACTTTAAGTCGATTAAGCGTACGGCCTAAATAGCTTTCTGTTTATCGAACAAAAGACTGAGCTATAAAGGTCAATCCAGACAGAGAGATTAAATTTGGATAAATACTCAGTTACCGGATTACAACTTAACGGATGTTAAGGTACAGCCTGTTGAATTCAGGGGTTTATATATTTTATGGTTAAATATTTCAGTCTCATTAGTAATATTGATGTTGTAAGAACGACGAATCTTGCGAATAAAATTAATACCAACAAAGGTATGTACCGTGTCCTTCCTTTACAATATCATGCTCTTCGAAAGATATATCGATCAATTAAGAATTAATTTATTATATCATTATCAGATAAGACTGTTCAAAATAGTTCAAATATGAGATAAAAATGCTCAATTCATTTTTTGATCAGTTTTGATTTTTATTTTGAAATGATTTAGTCTTAAAAGGTAATTATTAGCGCTCAACGTTCCACAGAAAATCATTATGATATTATAATATGCTCGGTAAACTGTTGTATCAGCTGTCGCCTTAGGACAATATCGGTCATTTAAGAACAACATATATGGGAATAACAGTTTCCCTGGTCACAAATTTACATCAGAAAGCGGAAGTCAAACGCAGAAAGTGTCACGAACAACTTTGTAGAGCGGAACAAAGATATAAAAGAGCGACGATATCAGTTATTTGTTAAATGACAGGAGATGAGGATAGAATAGACTTTCCATTGTCAAGACAAACATACGAGAAGTCTTTCAAAGATGGCTTGTGTTAGAAAGAAACACATGATAATCGAGACCAAAGAACAAGAGAATAAACCAAGTGGAGCTGAAGTTATAGCAACGTTTGCGGACGCACAACTTAACAATCCAGGTGAAGGCAAAGTTCTTTATATCCAAGGAGTTAAAAACAATTGGAATTGGAGATCGATGTGTTATGCCAGCCAGAACTTTCGAGCTTACTACACAATGCAACTTTTTGACGCTCGAGTTAACCTGACCAAAAGAGCTATCGCAAAAGTAATGGAAGAAGGTTTTGTTCCACGAAACTACTTCAAGTGTATCAAGACAGTGGCGAGCTTCGGATGTGGACCAGGTTGTGATCTTTACGGCTTCAAAGCATTTTTGGCCGAAGCTTTTCCGTTTAGCTCGCGTGGGAAGTTGTCGCCTCGAATGACCGGATATGATATTGAGTTGGGATGGATGAATTATTTACTCAATTTAGGCTTCGATTTTGAACACGTTCAGGTAAACGAAGCTTTCCTGAACGAATTTAGTGAAGTGGATGTTATCCTGATGTCGTTCTGCTCAAAAGAAATTCTACGCGAATTCAATTCACACGGAAGCTCAAAGTTTTGGAAACTGCTGACGGGGAAAGCGAAACTTCTTTTGATAATCGATAACGCGAAAAGCTCTACTGATAATTTCCCTTCTGAAAAAGAGGAATTTGAGCGTTTCTATTTAAATGACATTCTGGGAAACGAAGCTGTTGTCCACTCTAAATTCACAGCTGCTGAGTAGACGTATGTTAGATGGGAAACTACAGTTGTGTAAATAGTTTATTTTCATAATGATGCTGATGACGATCTGTATTATTTAATATTTTCATTACATATGAAAACATTATCAAGGGATTACAGTGTCACGGAAGTGAAGTCACAAGACCCGAAAGCCCACGAAAACCGAAAGTTTTAAGTGGGAAACCTAATACACAGAACAGACATGTAACCTAAACGTAGAACAAATAAATATATAAAACAAAGTATGTACAAAGGACAAGAGCATATTGTGCCAGCTCTTTCTCTAGTAACCCTTTCTAAAAACATTACAAATGGATTTCCGCTTCAAATGTGTCATTCCCATTTACTCTACAAAGGGTTTCAAGGATGACGGATTTTGCAGTGTGGCTTTTTACCTTAAAAGATAAGGGAAAGTCAATACGTGTCCATCCTCACCCCATGCATCTCCCGCCTGGCATTTGTGCTGAGTCGTGTGTTCTTCGTCATCAATAGCCTGTGGGAGTGGGGAATTTTGTTTAACTTTTTCCACCGCTTCAAGCACGTTTTGAAGGAGAAATCTGAGAGTTACTTCTGAAATTCTTTACAAAGCTTTCCAAAACAGCTGCCATGTTTTTTTCTCCGCAACAGGTGGCCCAATTTTGAGTTTCATGCTTTACTCTTGGGGTAGGGCAATTGTTTAAATCTAAGCTTTCCCAACATGACAAATCAGGAGCACCCAACGAGAAAATGGTTCAAAACCACTTACATGTAAACATAGCATTGTTTAACATATTTTAGTATTTGAACGGTAGATATAGGCATATTTTTATCCCCTAAAAAGTTTTCATCTATTCGGATTTCCTAGCTGAAAGTCTAGTGATCCGAAAATTATGGGGATCAAAACTTACCTCTTCGAAAATTTCAGCCAGAAAAAAGGTTCCCGAAAATTCTAGGTGACCTTTTTAGGGTAAACAGCCCGCGTTAAAAATGGGAAATTATTAGCAATTATTGGACGAGGTTCGGCTTCGGCAAATAATTGATCTGCGAGACATTGACAAATCACGATATTTTGCGATAACCGAGTTCAATAATTGTTTCATCATTCGATCACTGAGTTTGTTTTTTAATAAATAATATCTTCGGAAAGCCAGGAGTAATGACAGAGATCACATAAACGAGCAAGGAGAAAGCGTGGTTTCATTTACGCATGAGCAGAATAGCATTTGCAGCCAAAAATTAAAGCAGTTACTTGCAGGTCACTTGGTGGGCTCTCGGCCAATGAAAAGGAAGAAACATTTGCATCGAATGATACCATTTTTGGGGGGTTCGAAAATCCTAGGAGAGGCAAGCAAGCAAGAAATTTGACAACAAATGTTCCGAACATTCTAGATCTCAAATCGTCTACTGAACAGATATTTTCCAAAAATTGTCGTTGGGTGCCCCTGAAAAATGCCTCACAAAAGCACAAACTCAACCGTAAATGAGGAGGTCAAAGACAAAGAAACCGTTTTTTTTACATTTGAAACCAAGCACTTGGCCACTAGTATGTTGACTAGCTGTTGTGCGAGTGTATCTTAAAATTAGTGTTTCTAATGGTACATGAACAAGCCTTTCTTTTATTATCATTCTTTCTTTCTTTATTTTATATTTATTTTTTTAAATTTTTTTTTCTAATAGCCTCATAATAATTTTGTTGGCCAAAGCGGAAGCGACACTCCAAGTTATGAATAATACACTGTGTAAGAAGTACTTTAAAGTATTTCAGTGACAATTTGTTTCCCGAGTTTCAAAAGCAACGTCAGTACCCCAGCTAATTCATGTCATATTTGCGTCTGATTATCTTATATTTTATCCCAGGGCAATCTTGAACTCTTCCTCCCTCAAATAACACAACTCCATGCTCCTGCAAAACGGCTCGTTCACCAGGAATGTAAGCGGTGATAACCTTGCCATTACTAAGCTTCAACAGCACACACTTTCTGTTTCCTGAATTGGGTTTCTTTGGTTTACGTGTAAATACCTTAAGACAAACTCCTTTTCTCTGTGGACCCAGAAGAATTTTCTTTTCTTTTGGTACAAATTTCTCAGCCATATCATTCTTTGTTTTTGCTTTACCTCGTCGGTATTGATTAATGGTGGGAAGGAATCTTGCACCAAAAGATCCTTGCAGTTCTTGATTAGGACAAATCTTATTTCTTAGAGCCATAAACATACAAGACTGTGCTGTCGATCCTGGTTTTTGATGGAACAACATAGCCGCAAAAGGAAGGAGTCTCTGATTGTACACTGATCGGGTTTGTTGCAATGAATTCCATGCAAATGAAATACTCTCATTATTGGACACATATCGAAGATTTCTCACAACTGGCTGAAGACCACCTGTAAGACAATGATTCCCAAAATGCGACAATTCATTTCATATTTACATTGCGCCATTAATCACATTATTTGCTTTTTATGAAATAAAAGTGGTACAAGTAAGTTAAACCTCCTTTATGTCAGTTATGTGAACACCAAATGGACAGAGCCAAGAATTAACATCACAGAGGACCGTATTATGAGAAAGGGATTGTGCAAGTATGAAGTTTGGTAATGGGAGCATTATGAACTGTTCATTTGTGACTGGTGTCTGTATCATGGAGGTGCAAGGTTGGACTGTACAGTCAAACCCTCATTTTCAGCCACCTCCTGTTAATAGAACCTCTCATAAACCACCAGCTATAATCAATGACTGTAAAGTGTACCCTCTTTTAGGGTGACGGTTTTAAGTCCCATTCTGTCTAAACTCCTGCAAAAGACCACTTGGCCTTTGGTCTTATGATATCCCCTACTCACTCACTCACCCACATTACTCACTCACTCATCCAGTTCACCCCTGCCAGGACATAAGACTGCATGATATCTCTAAGTTTGCTGTTAACGAGGCTGTCACTAAAGGCTGGAGGCAAGGGATCTCCCTGGCTTCTATATGCATGACCCCCAGTTAGTTACAAAGGAAACAAAAGGAAAATAGAACCAAAATAAGGTACAAGGGATGTGGACAGGTGCAGTTCTGGGCCGAATGGAATAATGAACGTCAGAATTTAAGAGGAATCTTTAGCGTCAACATGGCACTGCTCATAATAATGTAATTGTACGCAATAAGAAAATGTGTCACGTCAGACCTGTAGCCAGAAGAGAGCCATATTATGAGACCATGTCATCTCCTGTCAGCTGACTCAACCCCCGCCCCCTGTAAGTGACCACTAAATTTTGTTTACAAAATCAACCACTTGTAACAGTTACAGTAGTCTGCTACACAGCTGTTTTTAGTGTCATCACGCAACATTCCTCCGATTTTCAGGAGCGGTTAGTGGGGAGGAACGTTGCGTGATGACACTAAAAATGGCTGTGTAGCAGACTACAGTTTCAGTTGACATGTTCTTTAAAAGCTCTCTTGAGGAGATGAGGGAGTTCATCGAGTTCCAAAGCTTAGCTCAGAACCTAGCAAAAGAACCTTGGTTTTGATTCAGTCACGATGTGTTAATGCAAAAACACATTGTACATTGCTAGTGCCATTGCTTTTTAAGTTTCATTGTGATACTTTCTGAAAAACACGTTCATACAAACAAATAATATTATAAATTTAACTTGATGTTGAATGGCTTCCTATACAAAATGGACACCGTTCCTTAGTGGAAAATCATGCATGTTCCCTGTGGTCAATATTTCTACAGTAAACCCTCTGATAAGTGACAGCCCAAAGTGTTATCTATTCACGTTTAAGTTTTATTAATATTATTAATTTATTTTTAATTAACCATGCTCGTTTATGACTGACTACTGTACCCGTGTCTTCGCCCGCCTCGACTAACACCTGCTATTTGCGGGCAGAAATAGAATTCGTGTATGCTGGCCAATTGTTAATAAAGTGTGTGACTGATGTGAAATATATGAAATAATTCAAAGTGTGTGACTGTGAGTAAGTAAAAAGCCAATATTTAATTTTATCTTTCTGGCTGGACAATGCCTCAAAAGCGATATCTGACTGAGAATACTAAACAGCTGATTTTAAAAAAACAGCTTGTCAAGAATTTTGATACCAACAATACTAAAAAGAGGCTGCAACTATTATCTTAAGACTGTTTTTGTTCAGCTTCAGGGTTTTTTTAAAAATAAACTTTAGCTAAACAGGACTCTAACAACTAAATCTAGTTGATACAATCATGCAGGTACACGAGAATTAAAAAGAAAAACCACACAGTTTGCAAAAAATACCTGTTAAACTTGCATAACTCCTTGATGTGAACATCACAAATTTGCTTTTGTGTATTGTCTAATAATCAAGAAGCAAAAAATTAATGTGTTTTGATAAGCAGTAATTACTGTGTTGGTCTATCAGTAATCATTTAAACTGGTAATACTCTTCTGCAATACTGACAAAATTAAGCTACCATTTATGTATTTTTGTTGAGACTGCGAGATTCAGGTGGGGAAGGGACTCACGTTAAAAGCTGTGGTGCATTACACAAAGTATTAATTTTACAGCTGTAGTAGGATATTCAGGGTTGTGCAAAAGGTTTACAATCATTTTGCCTACATGTCATTTCACCAACGACCTGTTCGCTTAACAGGGTTCAAAACAGCAGCCACCTGCCCGAAGTGGCAGCTGGCACTTTCACCAAACTTGCCAGCAACGTTTCACCCAAGAAATAGAAATATCATGCTTTGATTGGCCAACTGAAATCAAAGTCGCTGTGATGTTGTTATAACCATTTCATATCAGACAATAAAGTAGCCAAGAAACGTTTTAAAAACTTTTTGGAAACATTTTACAATGAGTGTAGAGTACATGTACAAAAAAGGTTTGGAAATTTGAAGCATGCTGCAAAAGTTGAAAAGTAGAATTCTCATTCACCGTGAACAACCAAAATTAATTTATGCATTTGTTCAAGCATGAAACATGCAAGTTTGTCTAGAAAAACCATCGCATTACTGCCCTTATGTCTCTGAACATGAACAAGTAATAAAGATTGTTTTTGTGCAAAAACTTGTTTTAGTGTTACTTGTGAAGCCTTTTGACTAGTTCAAAAAAAAGTTCAGTTTTGTTTTCATATTGCTCGACAGATAATTTTCCATGTTTGTCCTCTGCCCTGGTTTGTGAGTAAAGAAGCCTGATGGTTTGTCAAGACAAAGTCACATATTTTATGCTTGAACAAACACCTAAAAAGAGAGCTTTGTTTTTCTGTTGTTGACTATTGACAGCCTGGACATGCTCATTCATTATTGGCAGCCGGGAATTATTAAAGTTGTTTCGCTTATGTGTTGGGTCAGTTCTCTGACTACTTTTGCCTGATAAGTGGGTGAAAGAATGAGGTATTATTTCTTAAGCAGAATGACATAAGCAATAAGTGAACAGTGAAATGACTCCTAGGCGAAAGACTGGTCACCGTGCAAAAGCTCTGAATAAAAATCAATGGTGCTCATCATACAGTTTTGCAGGGCTGTCATTAGGAGCCAGGGACTAGGGATTTCCTCTGGCTTCCATGAATGTGACCCCCAGCTACTTCCATAGGAAAATAGAAGAAGAATAGAACAAAATTAACCCCCAGCTGCTTAATTCCCTGAGTGTCTACTTGTAGTAAACTGTATTTACCTGCCTAGCAACTCGAAATCTTAGTGACAGCCATGGGTTTGTGAAGCAAGAAATGAAAGTGCAAGGTAAAGCTTACTTAGATCTTCAGTAAACACCTGTCCTTCAGTTCTCTGTCACTGACTGTCATTTTCAGCCTAAATGAATTATTACTGTATTGTCTCCCATATGGGATGTAAAGATATAGGAATATGATTAAGTGGTACGAGTCTTATCCAGGGGTTTTTGGTAAGCAGTATTCTGCATTGGAATGTAAACTGAGGTATATTTTTGCAGCGCGAATTGTAGGCATGCCGGTTTGGGTGCTCTTGTTTCTGTGAAGTTACATTTCTTAAAAAACTATCAACTAAGACTCCAGATTTATTAATTTCATCAAACAAAACCCAACTCAGGTTTAATATTCCTATTTATTTTATTTCATTTTGTTCCTTTGACTATAAGACCCATTCCGTAAGTTTTTTTTCGGAATTTATTACATTCATGAATCAGTCCCGTTTACTGACATAATGTGTATATAAAGAAGCCCTGTGTTGCAGATTTCTAAGACAAAAAGATTATAAAAGATATTCCATAGTATATTTTGACCTAAACAACAGTTAGTGCGCCCAGGAGGCTTTGAAATAATATTGCTTCCAACTAAATAGACAATCATTTTTGTCAAAAGACGAACGACAATTAGTCACTCTTCGTGGTCATGATTGCATCACCATTCACTTCTGTTCCAAGTTTACAGTTTCAATCATAAAACAGACATTCCAACCCTACAAAGGCAAGGGCATATACAAACTATGACAACCTAGTAACAGGGTGAGTTTTTACATTGTTTTGGATATTTGTGACAAATCTGCATGATCTAAACGTCCGACTTGGTTTTTACCTAGCATATCCGATTACAGCTGTTTGTTCCATTTGCGCGGGAAAACAGAGAGTGTGAGAGAAAATTGTGTCGGTGGTCGCGTATGAGTCGATTGTTTGCTTGATCATATTACTTGGTTGTTTGAGTTTCAGTTCGAGTTCGACGGCAAAAATGGATTTTTTTGCAGTTACAGTGCGACCCTCGAACTGATTCAATATCTATGAAGAAGCATCTTGACCAAGGTTTCATGGAGGAAAAACAAAGCTTTTGTAAATCTCTCTCCAACAAATACCATCAAGTTTCCCGTTGGATAAAACAAAGGGAGTCAATCTAAAATCCAGAAATGATTGACAAGGATGAGGTTGGCCAAACACTTATTCCGGACGACATTATTTTGGAAGATGAAACTAGTGGATTTCTTGCTTGCAAGGCGACTGGAGATGGTGATTGTTTGTTTCACTTCGCCAAATCAGAAAAGAAGGAAAGCCTACAAAAAAGGGGTCCCGACAAAATGCCTTTATCTCAAAGAGGATTCTTCTGATGAAAGTTCATCAGAAGAATCTTCTGAGGAGAATCTTCTTTAGTGCAAAGTCAGTGAATAGACTGATCAGTGAATTGATACACTGTTTCAGCTCCTGTCTGTGATTAATATTATTGTGCAATTAAGGCAGTGAAATAGGTTGTTTTGTTGAATTCTTAATTTTGCTCTTTCACTTGGAATTTCTTTTGTCCGACCAGACTGTTTCCTTGTCAGGTCAGGTCTGGTCTCTGGCCTGGTCAACAAGTGACCTGCTTATGAAAAAAAATTATTTGCAGCCTTGTACATGTCAATTAAGAAAAGTCAAGCGATCCTAAATAATATGCTTTATAGATCTCGTTTGGTTTATGCTGGGCTCAGACGATGAAACCATGTTTTGTGACACTTAGAACTTTTTTCAGCTCAACTGCCAGTCAAGATTTTGAAAACACTAAATGACCAGAAGTCCTATATTCTCCATAAATTTTACAAATCGAAAATATCCAGCTAAACTAAACTATCATGAGGGTGCCAATGGGGTTAACTACTCAAGGCATTAAGGCCTTTTTACGCTATCGTAAAAGTATAAATTACAAAATATTTACTGACAAGTGCATAAAAGCATGTGATTTTTATTAAAAAGGTAATATGGAGCAAAGTAGACACATCAAAGACAAAAGCAAGAAATTAAAATGAAAAGATGAGGCTTTTCTAAGAAAAACATGATTATTTAGAGACAGAAAAGAAAAAAATGCCTTTTTTGCATTGTGAATATTCACTTGCTTCCTGTCTTCGAGTGATGTTTCGTGGTATTTGCTGTGAGGGAAGAACAGCATGTGACTGATTCAACTAAAGGGTGTGTCAAGCTTGTAACCCCTTTGGACGGTATGGTTGAATTCCTAACACACCTTGAGGACTTCTTCCATAACTTTGGAATTCATTTGCTAGGCCAGACCGGTGTGGATTTTACTCTTGTAGATGCTCAAACCAGTCTTCAGGGTGTTACAAGGTTCCTTAAAAGATGTGTCTCAGATGTACAATTTGCAGATTGGCTCAGAAAGAATCACAAGTGGACCAGACGGCACAGTAGCCAACATGTTAAGAAGCATTACCCGTCTTCTAACAGGAGCAGAATTTAGAAGTCCAGATGCTACTAACGCGATCAAGCTACAGTCTCTGTTGACTTTGGTTGTGGAGAACATTCACGTAACCACGAAGATGAAACACCCAGCCCCAAGTTTGCTAGACTACATGTACTACTGAGATTTTGGAAAGGCAAAACTGGTCTGTCAAATTTTTCACCCACCAGAAATCCTGTTGTCTCATTCCAGAGCTTGCAATGGATCTTTCTGTTATTGCAAAATTAAATCCCATTCCAGCCCATGGACAAGACAAACCTTGCAAAGATGAGGGAATGGGTGAGTGAACATGGGCTGCAGTGTGTTCGATGGCTTACTGTTAGGCAGTAAACAACAAAATGTTCAGCTGGCACATTGCCCGTGTCAGCCCATGGGCCAAACCTACCACAAGATCCTCTTAACAGAAATGTGGAAGAAGTCATCGAAAGAGAGGAAGAGGAAGTGATGGAGAGTGATGTCATGGCGTCTTCAATCTTGAAAATGTGAAATGGCAGACAAATAAAAGCAGTGGTCAGGCTGGATTTGTAAGACTTCTTACAAGACCTCTAGACTGGTAAGAAACTAATATTCAGGTTGCTTTGATCTAGTGTTCTAGAAAATTGCAACTGGAAAGTGGGACAACACTTATTTTTGGTAGTCTTGAGGGTAGTGATTTATAAGAAAGTACCCTATGAACGGCTGTAAACATCTGTGGGACTCAAAACACGCCAATTAACTGACTAAACGTTTTTTTGCTGCCTAGTGACTAAGTACAATTTTTGAGCTGCTTACTGACTAAGTAGCATTTTTTAGCTGTTTACTGACTACAACTATACTCCATTGGCACCCTCTATCATATGTCAAATTAAAATTTACTGAGAATATAGGACTGCTGGTCATTTAGTTTGTTTTCAACACCTTGACTGGCAGTCGAGCTGAAAAAAGTTCTAATAAGACAATTTAAGTGTCACAAAACATATGGTTTCGTTTTCTGAGCCCAGCATAAACCAAATGCTAGACTTGAGATCTATAAAGCATTTCAGGATCGCTTGACTTTTCTTAATTGACATATGATAGTTTAGATAAGCTGTATTTTTTCGATTTGTGAAATTTAGCGAGAATATAGGACTGCCGGTCATTTAGTGTTTCGAAAACCTTGACAGGTAGTCGAGCTGAAAAAAGTCCTAAGAGTCACAAGACATGGTTTTGCCCAGGGCGGATAAAGGTTGGGCAGTGAAACGAGCGCTCCTCTCTTCATTCAATGTATGATGTGGAGTAGGACTGGCACAAGTGCTCTTTCCGCGCTTCCAGTACACTTCAAGGCCAGTGAAAATTTCCTCTTTGCAAACCAGAAATCCTATTTTCTTCTGTAATTTCAGGCTACAATGTTAAATAGATACATTTGTTTCATAACACTATTAATAAACAGTTTCATATGTTAATGTTTGTATGCCTAAAAGTCAAACTTGTTGGTCGTGTAATGCCAAAATTTGAGTTCAATTTGAAAGTGTTGAATGCCTCTTCCTTCTGCTAAATAATTATGACCTAATCATCTTTCGCTGTTTCGTCTACAAAAGCTTAACACTTCTTAACCGTAATTTTTAGATATGTTAAAGGGGGATAAATTTTACATAACATAAAAAAATTAGCTTGATATATTTTGGTATAGTGCAGGGTTGTCAAAATGCACCGGCTACTCTGAGGTTTTCGCCGGCTGTAAATTGCTGGAGAAAAAGGAAAAATAGAAGAGTTAAAAAAAGTTATAAAGTAGAAAATAGAATAGAAAAGAAATTGTCTTCATCATGTCCTGAATGTTCTTTTTCGTGATTTTGAAATGTGTTTTCTAATCTGCTCCCGATTACTTCTTTCTTTAGCCGTAATATGATACAACAAAGCGAATAAAAACAGTGTTGATGCATGCGAACGGGTTTGTGTACATAGTCTTTAAAATAATCCTTCATTGACAGACACACGAAAGCTTTCGAGTGGTTTTCACACTCATCTGGTACAAATTTGTGTTTGAAATCAAATCAAATGTAATGTGATGTATTAAAGTACCTATCTTACAATGTACATGAAATTGGCTGACAAACATGACACATTCGAAAATGTTGGTTAATTTGTCAGATGTGTAGAACATCATTTTCCTTTTTTTCATGGATTGATGCCAATAAAAGAGTCGTGCATGATATGATACATGTGCAGAAATATTGTTGTGATGAATCTTCCAAGGAAAGTTGTCTGAAACTTCATTCTTATACAGAAAATCGCCCGTAAGAAAAGTATTTTAAATTCTGCATCAAAGTTTGACTTGCGCACGTGCCGATAACGCAATGCAACCAAAGGAGACAAATAAAAATTCCCGCTCTTGGTATCCAATTACACTTGCTCGATCCACACGTGGTCTTGGGAAACTTGTATATTCGGAGTTTGTATGAGAAAATGGCTAAACAACAGTCCTCTCTGGTCAACTTTTTTAGCAAAAGAGCAAGAAGTGAAGGTGAGTTTGTTGATATTATTGATACAAAAGTGTTCTGAAGTAAACTAGTTTTTGTTGACCAACAGCAGGCCTGGACCAACAGTAAGTTTTTCCTTCCCGGTGATTTCCTTTGCTTTGCGTGACAGCGGCATTGTTGACATTAATTTTGTCACTCTTAATCTTTTATCATTAAAAAAATTTGAGAAATAGTACACCTTATTCTTGTAAACAAACAAATATGGACCTAACATGTACTAGGATATGGCATCTAAGAGAACAATGAAATGGGGAATAAAAAAACTAATTGATGATGTTCATTCAAAATACTCAGGATTGTTAGCATTGCTCTCAGGAGAGCCAATTTCAGCTCGCGCGAAAACCTCAAATCCGTTTTGCTTCCGGGGGCACGGGGCCCTGCCCCTGTACCCCGCTGGGGGCCTAGGCGGTCCCCAGACCCCTCGCCTCCTGGGGGGCCTCTGGCCCCCAGTGCCGCCTACTCACTTTAATTCTCCGGCTACTTCAAATCATTTTGACAACCCTGATAGTGGCATGTACTACTTCAAACATTGCTTCTCAGGAGCTACGTGCCATGGCGAATCTCGCAATGTGTCGCAAATCTGGCAACCACATGTAAACAAAATTTATGAGGTTAATTATTGCGAGGTTTTTTTTCCGTTTTTCTTTCTAAAACAAAACAAAGTAAACAGTAAACACTGAGGGGAAACTAATTTTGAAGTTTCAAAGAAACAGAAAGACGTATGAGATGTTTTTTTTAAAATTAAAAAGAAGGATGATGGTGATTGAAATTAGCATAATTACACCTTGCACGAGCTAACACTGCAGCAAAATGTCTACGCATGCGCCAGGTTGAGCATTTCTGGTCACTTTTTCAGTCACACTTTCCAGTCAGATCATAGTCTCTCCCGCGTGCTCGGCTTCATTCTGTGTGAAGCTTGTGGTTCCGTTGTTCGGCTTCATTCATGTAGTTTCCTGGCACCGAAAGCTCCGGGTGTTCATGACTCCTGTCATCAAAGTCGAGGTTGTCATTAAATCCCGCCCATCTTTTGTTTTGAGTTCTTGTTTTCTCTGATAATGAAATAATTACTGAATGGACTAAACTTTTATTTCTTGGTTCTAGTGTTAATGATAGTAATGACGTCTTTATTTTGGTTTCTTTCATAAGTATTGCTACAGATTCTTTTCTTAGTTATCACCTTCTCTCAAATTAACTTATGCCAAACCAGTAGCATGCAAGAAAGGCAGTAAAAACAAATTTGCGCGTCTTGTTGAGTGTTAGCAAGCTTTAAACTTCAAACACCATTTTCAGTGTTGGTGCAACCAGATAACCATGTGGTGCAAAAGTTTGACACTACAAAAATATTATATCAGCTATCGAGTGAAGTGATTTTTTTCACCCCCTTATTTGTCTGTTTCTCCCTTTTTTGCCTTTAACTTGGCGCGATGGCAAAGTTATTCTTACACAATTGGTTTATATACTGGAACAGAAATTAAAAAGCTGACCGGATGTTAAATTTTGTGCTCATGCGTAGTGTGTTTTGCTGTGGTGTCGCAGGAGCTGTACGCAAGCCCTGACCGAAGTTGAAAACAGGCGACATTCCTAAACAGAGTCCCAGTCCACTGCATCACACTTTTTTGCTCGGATGCGCTCGTTTCACCGCCCAACCTTTATCCACCCTGGTTTCATCTTCTGAGCCCCTTCATGAACCAAATGCTACTCTTGAGTTCCATAAAGCACTTCAGGATCATTTGACTTTTCTTAATCAACACATGATGATTTGGTTTAGCTGGATTTTTCCGATTTGTGAAATTTACTAAAAAGACAGGACTGCCGATCATTTAGTATTTTGAAAACCTTGACCGGTTACCGGCCATGGCTGAGTTGCTCAAAGCATGGTTAGCTTTAACCATTGGTTAAGCAGTGTCAAAATCAATACGTTGTCAAGGTATTAAACGCTGGTTAACCCTAACCATGCTTCGAGCAACTGAGCCCATATCGCCACAGCTTACTTTATATTATACCAGGACGTAACGAATCGATAGAAATCGATCATCGAAAACGTAATCGATTAATCGATAATACTCGATAGTACTCGATATTTGTCGATTGATTAGTCAAATTAATCGATTGAAATCGATAATCACAAATTTTTTGTCACATCTATGGAAATCCAAAATCATAAACGTGATCTGATCTAATCATAACACTGCGTAACACTCACCTTCAAGCTTAACTTCGATAGTTTCGTAAGAGTTGCGTTGTTTATGTTTTAATCCTTTTCAGTTTCAAAATTTGTTAAAAATCCCATGGTCAATCTTGAATAAAGTGTAAAGGGAATGTTTATCAGTTTGGTTTGGACTACTTAACAATTATTCCTCGAGCCTGAATGGGCTCTGAGTCAATAGCCCATGAGGCCGAAGGCCGAATGGGCTATTGACTCAGAGGCCATGAGGGCGAGAGGAATAATTGTTTTAGTAAAATCCAACTAGTTGGTCAAAAATATCGAGAATAAAAAAGTTTCAGCTTGTTAAAGCCTTTTTTGGCGCCAAAAAGCCCGCACTTTGCGCTACTAATGGGCTATAACATATAGCCTAGTAGTAGCTCAACCAATCAGAACGCAGTATTGATGATAAACCACTAGTTGGATTTTACTAATGTGTATTAGTTCGAATCTGTTGTAACTCATCCCAGCGTAAAACTGAGAACTTTATGAAAGAGAATCTTCATCCATTTTCTTTTTGATCATTGTCGAACAAATCGATAAAATCGATAGCTAATTACAGAAATCGATCAAAATCGATAATCACAAAGACGTGAGTGATCGATTTCTATCGATTTCCGATAGTAATCGATTGATTCGTATCGAATACGTTCGATTTCTATCGAGTATCGAAACTATCGATTCGTTACGTCCTGATTATACACGACCGCCCAGCCCAGGACATGCATCAACGACAAGTGCATAAACACCTTAGTATAATTTCAAACATTATCACATATCTTAAAAGAAAGTCAGAAAAATAAGAAACTTCTTACATCTACAACAGAGGAAGGTTGAATCCCGCGACTCCAAAAACCAAGAAGACCTCGTCCCCTTACAACCGCCAAACCGGCCGCCATCTTTGATGAATGGGAACTGGGCGGGAGCGAGGCGTACGTCCCATGATGTTGTGCGGTCGTTTCAGGTATAGTACCTGCGCAATCGTTGAAGTACGCCAAAATGGCGGCTCCAGGGAGCGTTTCGCCTCGTGTTTTAACGTATTCAATTCACAAGTGTTCCAGCCATTCTTCCAATTATCTACCAACGTAAGACCTCGTGTATGCTTTGTTCTTTAAGTTGCTGGCATCTTTCTTTGGTGTCAGGTGGTAATGTTGGAGATATTTTGCATTTTGTACAGGAATATTCTCATGGATAAACCAAATGACCAGTCGTCACGTTGGTCTTCAGACAGTAACTCTCCACCTCAGGTGCAATTTTATTACATTTAAACTATGATTTCCGTCCTCCAAATACTCCATTCCTTGGTAACAAAACTTAAAGACTTAAAGTGTTAGATATACAGAGAAACAAAGAATGCACCCAACATGCCAAGCATCAAAATTTTGGAGCACCATCCGCCTAGACTAAAAGCAATTATAAAGATGTCGTAAGATTCTTTTAGGCTGCATGTTTGTACATGTTCATGGATTGGCCTATGCTGAAAGAGAAACTTGCTGCTTATGGGGAATAGTTCATGGTCCTTGTTACTGTAATGGAAGCCAAATATTAATTTTTCTCACCTGGCCCCCTTCGTATTCTTTGAGGGTTAGATTTCCACTGGTAACCGGTCAAGTCGCCCGAAAGTCATCTCGCCCGAAGTCATGTCGCCCGAAATCAGAGTCATGTCGCCCGGAATTTTATCGACTGCATAAACTTGAAGAAAAGCAACATCTTAAGTAAATTGCAAGGAATAAACTCGTAAAATATTGACTCGTAACATTTTGTGTCCGCTAACCTATGCAAATATGGAGTTAAACAAAGACTCAAATATCACTGTTAATTTTAGCGTTGTTCGTTGTTACGAACTAAACCGCTCATTCTACTGTACAGGTTCTAGTAATTACAAGCGAAACACTTACAGTTATCATAATTTTTCACACATACCCAAAACATACATCAAGTTCACTTCGTTTGATTTATCGTATAAAAAACAACTTGAAACTTTTACAGCGGTTTGTTGTTGTTCATTGTTAACCACGCGAACAAAGCGTGTTAGCATCATTCCCCTTAGGATCAGACGCGGCATAAATTTGTATTTTAAATGCGTGTCTGAATTTACTGCAACATCGCAATCATGTGATGATTCTTGAGCACGTGCTGTAGTCAAGATGGCGGCGTTTTCCAAAGTTCCAATCGTAGTGATGTGGACCTTCTTTCAAAATAGAATGCTTCAACATATAAAACAACAACAGTAAGAACCATACTGTAACTGATATTAGGTTTTTTGGTTAATTTCGTTAAGTTTACTATCTCCGTGAAAACGACAGCGAAACGAACAGCCTGAGTTTCACATTTCACTCTTGCATTTTTAGAATCTTTTTGAGCATTCTGAAATTTCGGGCGACATGACTCAAGATATCGGGCGACATGACTTCGGGCGAGATGACTTTCGGGCGACTTGACCGTAAAGCTTTCCACTAGTCTCCCTCGCAGCCGTTTTTGTCATCTATACTACGCTCCTCCCCAACAAATGGCCTCTCACATTCTGTGGGTTAACTTATAAAAGAACAGTAATTATTTTTGGAAAGGAATGTGGTTTGAATGTGAGCAGCTGTTTGTTGGGGAGGAGCATTACGTGACTGGACAAATACACGATATACGTATTTTTATTCATAGATGTTTGACTCTATTCACATAAGCTAGCTGTTTGTGAGGTGTGGAAATCTTACTGTCTTTAAGAATGTTATTCAAATTTTAGTTTGTCATTCACATATTAATAAGGTTTTGTTATTTTGTTCAGTTTCTGATACTTAAGCTGGATAAACCAGCAGTTGTGATGACTGTAACGTTCGGCAAGTATGAGAAGACCCATGTCTGCAATCTCAGAAAATTCAAGATTTATGGTGGATTAAATGATGATCACATGACTGAATTGTTACATAGGTACTGTATACACTGAGTATTACTTATGTTAACTGTTTTTTCCAAGACTTCTTCAAATCCACTTAAAAATGTTTTTTTTTTTTAATTCAAAAATTTCCTTTGGAGTTTTGTGTACACATTATTGTTGTACAATGTACAGTGGTTAAGTGTGGGCCAGACAGTAGGAAACTACAATATGCATTCTTTAATGTTTGTTTGTTCAAAAGCATTGAATTGTTTAGCATGCAGCCATGTTAGTTGACATTTCTTTAGTTACTCTTTTTTTGTTGTTCAAACATTTTGATTTCCTACAAATAATAACCATACAAAGAAAGAAGTCTCCGATAGCTCAAGACTAGTATATTTTGTTACCAGGCCAGTAAATTCTGTTCTTAACTTGCTTGACAGGTAAGTGAAGATTTTTTAGGTGAATTTTTTAAGGAAATTCAAATTAATTTCAGACTGTAACCAATCCTCCCCATCAAAATTGTTTTCAGGATAGTTGAAATGACTTTTGGGCTAGTACATGCTAGCTACAGCTTTGCCTAAATGAGATAGCTATAAAACTGACTTTCTTTGCACCCTGAAATGTCAACATTTCACAAGGCTCAAGAAATGTACCAAACTACATGCGACCTCGCTGTACTACAGATTTGTTTGATATGTTGCACAGCATGCCATGTATAAAGGTCAAATTGTACAGGAACACCGTTTTTGCTAAGAATTGGCAGATGCTCTCAATGTACATTTGCACTGGTTATTGTTAGAGAGAATCTGACACTTACATGTGAAACATCATTAAATATGGTTCCTTTTAAAGCAAATCCTTGAGAGAAATTTCTTGAAATGTATTCTAATAAAATTTGTAACTTGCAGTGGGCTCAGAAATGATCATATAAAGGAGACATTTAATCTGAAGCATGAATTGGATGGAAAAATGTTTCCATGTAATTATATTAAAATTGGTGAGTATTGGTGAAAGAAATGAACATGTATATTTATTTATTGAATGTTCTGCAAAAGCAATGCTTCCATGTATAATTATGAGAAACATCCGTCCACAGTCCAAAACCTGGATAATGCTATCCACAGGATAAAATGTCTATCCAGTGGATGCTATTGGCTTCCCAAATACGTATCCACTGGATAAAGTTTTTTCCAGTGGATAGCATTATCCAACATTTGCCCCAAAAGCTGGTTCAAAAGCTGGATAGCAATATCCATTGGATAAATCTCTATCCAGTGGATAAGTATTAGGGAAACCAATGATTTATCCAGTGGATAGCATTACCCACCTTTTGAACAACTGGGGCTAGGTGCCTAAGTTTAATATTTAAATGCCTTGTTTATGGAGGAAGTGCAGTTAGTCCAATCTTGTTTTCAAGCTATCCTCTTAAATTATCACAACTTGTTTGGAATCTCTACATGTCACTGCCAGAAAACAAATCTCAAAATTTTGGCTTTAAGGAGTTGAACTCAAGTCTGCCAAGAAGCAAAGGTGAGGTCACAGCCAGTGGTGACCTGCTACAGGTCAAAATTAAATTCAGGTTAAAATTTTTTAACCTACAGCTGTAGGTTGATTCTCAATTTCCTTTGTCTCATAGCCCTAATTATTCATGAATTAGGGCTAGGAAACAAAGGAAAAAGAGAATCAACTGACATTATTTTAGGTTGAAAAAATTTATCCTGAATTTAATTTTCACTTGTAACATATCCAATACTCTCTCGGCCAGATTGCATCCATTCAGTTGATAATTTTCAAGAAAAGTAGAAAGGCAATTATAACTTATTGCTTTTCTTCTTTTGCAACATTTTCATTTTTATCATCAGATGCTTCACAATTGTTGTGATTTACTGGTGTCTGCATTAAGTGTGGAACACTTAGTTCATTTAGTTGTGCAATATTTAGCATGTGCCAGGCATAAAAATATTCCTTTGGTACAATACATGTACAGACTAAGTTCAAGCAATAATTACCGGTTTTATGGAGGATCATTCATTCATTCTTTTTATTTATTCCAGTTCCTATCATGTCCCATGGACCCAGTTTTAATTTTAGTATCTGGTTTGTTGAGCTGCAAGGAGTGAATGATCCAGAGATTGTTGAACCAAGTCTTGCCTGGTTTAACACTGTAAGCACGAGTATAGTTACATGTATATGTTATGCTTAAGTATGACTTTTTAAAAGAAAAATCAATGATAAAAAAGTAACACAACGTTTTGGTTACTCCATGTCATTATTATCAAATGCACAGAAAATTAGCATGAATTTATTGGTGATATATGTACAGAAAAAAGAAAGTGTCAGAAATATATAAAGTTAAATTGAGGCAAACTAACAGTTTAATAAAAAGCTTTGCCCAGATGGAGTCTGCTTGAGTGAGTAATAAATAAATAAATTGTTAATAAATTAATTAATGTGGCTTGAGGAAAATACAGGGTTCATATGCATGTTGAAAGTCCTTGAAAGTCCTTATTTGAATTTTGAAATAGAAATTCAATGCCTTTTTAAACTCTTTGAAAATTGCAGTCAGGGCTGGAAAGTCCTTGAATTTTGGTGCTAACTTCATTCAACCCAGCAAACACAGAAAGACCTTTAGGATAAAATTGCTCATGTTGTAGAGGAACTAAAAAAGAGTTAGACTCAAGGCTTTTTTTTGCACTTAATGAATTCCTTGAAAAATGAAAATATGTCTTTGAAAGTCCTTGAAAAGTCCTTGAATTTTTTGTTCATAAAAGGATACAAACCTTGAAAATAGTAAACTTGCAAGTAATTTGCTTTACTTGTTAAGTTGTATAGTGTACTTTCTTTGATGCTTATCTTGTTCTAGTATCGCGAGAGAGAGGCAATACGTCTTTGCCTGAAACACTTTCGACAGCACAACTACACTGAAGCATTTGAGTCTCTACAAAAGAGGACAAAAATTGCCCTTGAACATCCCATGTTGGCAGAACTTCATCAAAAGCTAGTAAGTACCTTAAATATAGCTGAAAAACTTGGGGGGTCATTCACTCCTATTGCATGAATAAATTATTATTAATTAGTAAATGAAACTTATTTACAAAAAGTGTAAACTACACTTAGTTTCGTCAGCAGACCTTTTTGGTGACATTTACTAGCTAAGTCCTTTGAATTCATGGGCTGCATGTGAACAGTATAGATCCATCTTCAGACCATTTCAGCAACAATTTTGTTGTACACTATAGTTGTTTTTTAATATACCGGTAATGTGTGGAGTGGAGGATCAGGGAAAGGATCCTATAGTGCTGAAGGGATGCAGCAGGTGTGGAGGAGCCGGTAGGAAGTGGTACATGTAGCTCTAAGTTGGTGAGAAGCAGGAGAGAAATATTAAAGGCCAACTTTCTTTTTAAAATTATTTTATTTTTCAGTGTGGTTTAGCACTTGTATGAAAAATTAGCTCTCAACAGTACTCAGCTTTCCCCTTAGCTCAAGGCAAAAAAATTAATAATTTTATAAATATCACTTAAAGGTGAACAAAAATTCCCACTCTCCAGCTGTGAAGGAAAGAGGCTCACTATACTGTAAATTGTAAATGCTTTGATCAATCCATAGGTGTACATGTATTATTTAGAATTAGGGAACATATTGAACTCTAACTGGATTGGCTTCTCTCAAACAATTAAGTACTGTAGCTTTCTTAGACATGACACCATATTATTTTGTGAATGAATATTAAACTACAACTTTCATAGACCAGATATGTGTAATAATGTGGCATCAAACATCTGGGAAACTTTTCCCGTGGCATAAAAAAGCTTCATTTATCCTTTAATCACTGCTACCAGCAGTACCAACTGTACCCCCCTCTAAATACCCAATGTATTTGTTAAGTTTAATTTGACTATAATTATGTAGTGAATTCTGCTCATTCCTATTTATTTTTTAACTGCTATTTTCTATCACATTCTATTGTCTTAGTATAAAAAGTAAATGTTTTTAAGATATATAAAGGGCCTTTTTGCACTTGATTATTTTTCTATTTCTGGTTCAAAATTTTACTGTATGTGCTTGTCTATGCCAGTGAATTGCACACAATGGTAGTGACCACCTTGAAAGCTCTTATTAGCTACTCTCTCAACTGGTCACTGCACACATTTACTTCTCACCATTTGTGTTATTTATTCTCTCTATTTTGTTCTTTTAATCTATTGTAATGTCACTTTATAGTCAGACTGTTATAATATTTGTTAATAGTGCCAAACAGAGAAAAAATCTGAATCTGAATCTGCAAAAAGGGTTATAATATAGTCAAAAGAAAAACTAAGGATGAGAGATATGAGAACCAAGTACTGAATACAGAAGGTTCTGATCGGACCGTATCTCCTCACCTTTATACAGGTTACATTTGGTCATGTTTGTTCTCCTTCCAATTCTGCAGGTTATAAATAATGACTTTGATGGATGTGAGAAAATTATAGAGCAAGCTTCAAAAGGTAGGCATGCATTACAGGTATTATAATTTGTGTGTATTTTAAGAAGTTATTTTGTGCACCTGAATTGCAGAAGGTGCAAGTAGAAATTGTTCACTCCGATGTGATATTGGTTTATGGAGAATGTTCAATTGATTATTGCAGAAAAATAAAAGGGGCAATTGACTATTGTTGACAAAATTAATTCAAATAATTATAATATTACAACTTGCGTCAGTTGTGTGTTGTTGTCTTGTAATGGACGTCTAATAACAGCTCTTTTTAATAATTCAATTCTCTTCACTTTTTCAATAAACACCTGTTCAATTTAATTGGGACTCGTTCAATATAATTGGGACTAATTGCTGTTAGCTGTTATTGCCTGTTATCAGCCATTAGAGCCAAACAGGATCAAGATTATCTTTGGCTAAGAGCTAGTCTAATATTATCAGATAACAAACCCATTAGATCCAATGGCAAGCTTGTTAGTGAATAACAGGATAACAGCTAATAACAGCTAATAATACTTCACCTATTATACCCAATCACAAGTTTGTTAGAGAATAACGGATAATATGCTACATTCCACAAATGTGAATTTGAACCGTGAGGTAAAAATCTATTTCATGACAAGTCAGTGCATCATTCTTGAGGACATACTGGAAGGTTGCATGCATATATGTACATTTGATCCACTAGCTGTCGTGAACTCATCTAAACTCTTTTTGGTTTATTTATCATGTTTTTGAAAAACGTCAAAATTTTAGCCGTTTTCAAATAACCGATAGGCTTGTTAACCTAGCACCTACGAAACTGTGGAATGTTCAAGAATAGAACAAGAAAATCCAAAAATTACTTCATGATCTGTGAAGAAGCATAACTTGTAACAAGCATGCAACTATCCAACAATCTCTTGATAATAGGTCAGTGATACAATAGTTGTGAATAGGAAACAGAACAAATCAACACTGCCCAGAGGAAGTTTATCAGTTATCAAGTGACAGTTGCAACATTCCAGCCCATTCCTGCACACAAATTTCTTAAACAGTACACTAACCAGTACACTGACACTTATTTTCTTAAGTTGAAACGGTCTTTACACTTCCCTTTATTTCACTTTGATTTAAAGACGAAATCTGTTTAGAATAAAAAGAGAGACAAACTTGATGTCACCAAAGGAAAACCCACCGTTTCTGTTTTTCATTTTGCACTAAGCATCAGTTAAAATGTATTAACTTTTATAAATTTGAAAGGCCAGAAAGGTTTTACTCTGACACGTTTTGAGAAACATTTTGTTTGACTGTTGTTCGGCGATCGATCAGATTTAAAGGGCACATTTTACGCGTCCTAAAAAGTTGTTACAAGAAAGTAGCGAGTCTAAATTATTTTGTCACACGGCGGCGGGACTTGACGGAACGCAAAAAGAGCGTTACAATCTAATGGCATACGAGCGACTGGCATCTCATGACATGTCGACTTTGAGATAACTATCAACGGCTTCGAATTCTTTCCATGTGCGAGAAAACAAAAAGTATGCACACTGGACCAAGGCGGGAAATATGTTATGGCGATAATGGCCAATAATCAAGGCACCATCAATTGTGATGAATGGTGAACAAATGTAATCTTTTTGCTGATTTTTTTAGTATTTCAAAACAAACGCACTCTTTATTCGAGTCATGCTTGTCACAAAACCCTTTCATTTTGCCATTCATAACATACAATTACTTTCGTTATCCGTTTTGGCGCCAAAGTCTGTACCTTTGCGCCAACTTTAATTCTCGTCACGTCCACTGGTGTAAAATCAATGTCAGTAATGGAAACAGAAGCCTGTTCGAAAGTGCAGTAGAAAACTCAAAGTTTCTTACGAAAAGTTCTCTTAAGAATCGACATAATTATAATGCCCCCCAAAATAATATAAAACGCTTACCTCAGGTGTTACTTCATTTTCATCTAGGAGAATATATCACAAAAAGTATCATGATGTATATGTATCCTCTCGCGTCCAGCGATGGCCTTTTTTCTCATCTCTCTTAATTCCGGAAGTGACTTTCGTTTACACCTTTCGGAAGTAAAATTTTCGAGGACTACGCTTTCTGCTCTCATTTTTGGACTTGCCCCAGAGTTAAAGATTTCCCTCGGAATTCTCGGTTCACATGAAAGGACGGCTTACGTAGGAGAGTGGGTACGCACACAATACGCCCTTTCTTCTCTCGAGCTCGTTCACTTTGACAACTAGCTAATTAACATTTTCCGGCTGCACTCTCTTCATTATTTATTGTGTTCGAGGTACGAGAACGCAACCCCTAATTTGTGTTGGGTGTTCTGTGCATTATTTGAGGTCCTCTGTAATTTATAACGGAGGTTTTTTCGACATTGCATGTTCGTCGTCGTCGTCGTCGTCGTCGTCGTCGTCACATTTGCCTCGCTTTGAGGCGCTTGCTTACGTTGTGCCTCACTTTGACGAAATAACTCACGTGTTCCGTTCATCTTTCCATCGATCTGTGATTTGCTGAATCGTCCAAAGCCTTCATCTTTCAGAAGTTTGCTGTTAAATTTTACTTTGGATTAAGCCTTCATATTTTTCAGCATGATGCGTCACTGTCTTTGGACTGTCTGCGACTCCTGGTGCATGCATCAAACCGGGTTTAGTTTGGCGGCTGTTGTGCCACAAAGTAAATTTACCGAGTTGTGTAGCTCGGCGGCCGTTGTGTCACAAAGTAAATGTATCGAGTTGTGTAGCTCGGCAGCCATTGTGCCACAAAGTAAATGTGACCCTCCAAGGGAAAAGGGGGCTTAACTCAAAGCGTTTTAAGGGCATTTATGTTTGAGACGCAAACAGTTTCAAATGGGTTTCAAACTGCTTGAAACCCGTTTCAAACAGTTTCGAGTTGTTTCAAACGCTAGGTGTTTAAATGCAACGAAACGCAATTGCATGTGTTTCAAACGCCAGACCTTTTGTAGATCTGTCGACAGCTAAAATCTATTTCAGGTAGAAACATAATTATTCAACAAAAGTCACGAATGGTTATCAGGTTATGGTTTTTGAAAACAAAAATAGTAGCTTTAAAATCATGAAACAATGAAGTTGAGGCCCAAATCAAAATCAAAATAAAACAAATCAACTTAATAAAACAACTCTGCAATAAAGCAAAAATATTCCTGTTGTTTGATGTGAAATGGGGATAAATCAGCTGTACATCGCGCAAATAGCGTAAGAACCGCAAGAAACACGTTTCCCAGATTAGTCATGAGATTACTTCTATGTGTTGATGCAGACTTAGACAACAGATGCACAAGCTGAAATACATTTGTGACCTTATATCGTATACTTATCTCACCTTTTTGTTCCAAAAGAGCTCAAGAAATTATGTTTCTGTGAAGGTTGAATCCAACTGTAAATGATCCATGTTGGCGTGTGAGTCGCAATTGTTAACTTTATTCTTACATTGTGTTTTCGTTTTTAGTTTGTGTGGGTTTTCTATATTAGAAACAAATGGGTTTACTGGCTTCAGTACACTCACACAATCAAACTTTGCAATCTGCTCTCTGCGATTTTTATCGAACTACCAAAAAAATGATCACCATTGTAACACAACACCTGTTATCAGTTCTCTTAAAAGCACAGTTGGACCTCTAGTTTCTTGTCGTCACGCGAACTATAAGAGCTTATTCGCATCAATGTCTGTAAACGATAAAGTCACAATTCGCTGGTTGACAGAAGATGGTTGGAAAGGCATCGAACAGTCGTTTTCACGACGATGTTTGTTGCCCGCTTTTCCGTATTAGTCTGCAATTCTTCATGCCCATATATGGACGTAAAATGTCAAACCACAAATTACATAACTAACTTAACCAGGGTACGCGTGACTAAAGAAACATAGCCTGCAGTGCAGGCGTATTTTGGGTCGGCAAAACCTTGTTCGTGTTCGTAATATTGTAGTAGCCGCCATCTTTGATTTTATGACAGTGGAAGATTGGAAGTTTCAACATGGCGATTTTCGCGAGAAAATGGCGCTCCCAAAGAAAACGCCTGCACTGCTGGCTAAAAGAAACACAGCAGTGCAAAAATTCATGACAAATACTTGGTGGAGATTCATTTTCGAAGGCGTTATCTTCTTAAATGATGTGTAAAAATATCAACCAATAGCAAAGGCAAGAACAAGCTCGCGGGGAAGCCAGGGACGATCCCTGTTTGGTTATGAGGCTTTGGGAAACATATCTTATTCATCTGCAAAGAGAATTGCTCGTGTAAAGTAATAATAATGCAACACTGTACTCTTCGATCATGCAAAATTGAAGCTAGTGATATTCGTGGCTTTTGGTTTTGCTGTTCGGTTTTGGCGGCCGTGGCGGCCTTTCATAGTTTCTCGCACATGTCTTTGTTCAAAGCACCCTTCCGACAGAAGAGCGCCGCCATGTTAAGAAGGTAACAATTTTGCGAATACGTAAGGCTTTACGCTGTACGTTAGCACTACCGAGACTTGTGATATTTTTGGCACCGGACAAACGAACACTTTAACTCTATGTTATTTATTAGGAAAAACTTATAAACCAGCCCACAGTAGCGCCACTCTCGAGTCACTGAAATCAACATGCTCGACCAAATTGCTACCCTGCACGCAGAGTCTCCTTCGATCTTCCTAGATAAGTCGGGAAGATCGAAGGAGACTCGAAGGAGACTCTGCGTGCAGGGTACCAAATTGCTGGAAAAGTTATTGACGTGAGCCGCACACACATTCCCGAGTTGAGGGTTTAAATAGTGCGAAGTTGAATTCGGATGTGAAAGCTTTTAAAACAGTAAATTCAATTTAATTCATTTTGTCAACAAGTTGATGATTGGATGCTCTTAAAAAGTAACAGAGAAAATTATCCGAAGAAATGTTTTTGGAGAAAGAAAAAGAATACCGGGTTAAGCACTAATTGGCCTATGAGCAAATGCGCCCTGTAATCGCGCCAGTAAAACAAAATGTTCTATTTACACGCCCGACGCACTCTGGCCAATGTCTCCTCCGATTACAAGCACTTGACACCGAAGAATACGATATCTTTTCAAAACCCTCTTATAATGATACACAGTTTAAACAGAGGTTTCTGTGTACGCAACCCTTACGTTCAAAATATGCCATAATCATATTTATCTATATTGCAACCACCCTTCCCCCTACCTGTATGCCGAACAAACATATCGAACGCACTCTCCTAAGCTCCGATTACTCCTACTTATTCCCGTATTCTTGCATTTAATCTATTTTGTATATACATTGTTTTATTCGAGTAAGTATGATTTCAAGTATGCTACATATTATTTTAGACTTTATTTTTCCAAGCATAGAATTTGTAGACAATAAGAAAACCGTGACTCAGGCTTCAAATGTCAATCGGGCAACATTTTGCGGCTTATCTCTGTTCACCCGCAATCGCAAATTTTATTAACTTTTCATATAAAATGTTTTATTCGCGTGAAATATGCTACGATAGATCACCTTGATTACAACGTTTAAGCATTCTAATGGCAGTAAAACCGTGACTTATTGTGAATCCGTGAATGATCTTCTTAGGAAACCAGACCATTTCCCACAAGTGAGTCAGTGTTTTAGTGCTTAATGCCCAATTTGGTCTTTCATGGGCTTTTTGAACAGGCATTGTGACATTCAACATTCCCATACATTTGGGCTCTAAGGTTACCATAGATAGTACTGGTAGAATAATGGTGTCTGTAATAAGCGTTAAAGTCAAAATTAATCAACTGTTGAAACAATACCAAATAAAACAAATTATTATCACACGAAGAAGCTATCATCCTGTCCATTCAGTGCAATACAGGTTAATATGCCCGTGAAAACGCTTAAAGTCTCACATTGACATACCATGGAACTTGTATAGTAATCGGGAGAACGAATTGTTGACAAAATAGTGAGAAATTATAGGCAAGACTTTATCATACCTAAAGTACAGATACAATGCTGCTGTCAGCCCCCGGTCGCGTTGAGTGTTTGCAAGTTATCAATGAAATAATTTATGTCTGGCTTGGGGGAGAAGGGTCGGGAGCTTCAACTTAATTTTCATTTTCTACTTTTTGCTGACAGGTCACGGAGCAGGAGAAAAGGAAAAATGGAGGCGACGTCGCTCCAAGAAAAAGGCAGGGGGGATCTAAAAAGAGCATTTCCTCTTAAGCCTATTTTATTCAATATATATTTTATTCTCAAGAAATTCGTTCGAGTAATTGTTTGTTAGAAAGCTCACTAGCAAAGTTAGGAACAAACCAAAGGTGATAAATTACTTTTTTGTTCTACGGTAACACAATAAGGAGAAAAGCAGAAATATATATTTTTTTCTTATTTTGTAGGCAAACTCATCAGTGAAAAATACGAAAAACAAACAAAAACCAAAAAGCTAGACGTATTGAGGGGGTGTTGCGTGTGCGGCCAGCAGACTATGATTATATCACAAGTTACACGGATAGTGTTTCCAGCGCCTGCCGAAGCGATGAGGTCTCCGATGAGGTTTTGTAAAATTATCATTGCCAGGGAGCCCATAACTTATGGGCTCCTGTCATTGCGTGCTTTTTGAGCGCAACGCAAAAAAAAAATCACGTGTAAGATCTGATGAAAAATCCCTGACAGAGTAAGGTGCAGTAACTCGATCTTCTTTTTACGAGTGACATTTCACGATGGTCACCGTTTTTATAAAATGCTCGGAAAAATAAAGTCTCAAAATAATATGTAGTATACTTTAAATCATACTTACTTGAATGAAACAATGTATATACAAAATTGATTAAATGCAAGAATACGGGAATAATAAATAGTGAAGAGAGTGCAGCCGGAAAATGTTGATTAGCCAGTTGTCAAAGTTAACGAGAGCAAAAAAGGCTATTGTGTGCGTACCCACTCTCCTACGTAAGCCGTCCTTTCATGTGAACCGAGAATTCCGAGGGAAATCTTTTGCTCTGGGGCAAGTCCAAAAATGAGAGCAGAAGTGTAGTCCTCGAAATTTTTACCTCCGAAAGGTGTCATAAAGGAAAGTCACTTCCGGAATTAAGAGAGACGAGAAAAAAGGCCATCACTGGATGCGAGAGGATACATACACATCATGATACTTTTTGTGATATATTCTTCTAGATGACAATGAAGTAACACCTGAGGTAAGCATTTTATATTATTTTGGGGGGCATTATAATTATGTCGATTCTTAAGAGAACTTTTCGTAAGAAACTTTGAGTTTTCTACTGCACTTTTGAACAGGCTTCCATTTCCATTACATTGATTTTACACCAGTGGACGTGACGAGAATTAAAGTTGGCGCAAAGGTACAGACTTTGGCGCCAAAACGGATTAGTATAGGTAATAGTATGATTTGTAGTGATATTTGGCATAAATACCACGAGTGATATTTCAAAATTGTTATACGTAATTTCACGAGCCGCTAGGCGAGTGAAATTTGAGACAATTTTGAAATGTCACGAGTGGTATTTATGCCAAAAATTATGTACAAATCATGCTATTATTTGTTTATACTACTACCCGCAAATGGTCTGTAATTTTCACATGTAGGTATTTCAAATTAAGCTGAAATACCATTGCTCTAAGCCAATCAAATTGCAGACATTTCTCATGTAGTAGTATAACGAAAGTAATTGTATGTTATGAATGGCAAAATGAAAGGGTTTTGTGACAAGCATGACTCGAATAAAGAGTGCGTTTGTTTTGAAATGCTAAAAAGTTCAGCAAAAAGATTACATTTTTTCACCATTCATCACAATTGATGGTGCCTTGATTATTGGCCATTATCGCCATAGCATATTCCCGCTTCGGTCCTGTCTGCATACTTTTTGTTTTCTCGCACATGGAAAGAATTCGAAGCCGTTGATAGTTATCTCAAAGTCGACATGTCATGAGATGCCAGTCGCTCGTATGCCATTAGATTGTAACGCTCTTTTTGCATTCCGTCAATTTCCGCCGCCGTGTGACTAAATAATTTATACTCGCTACTTTCTTCCAGCAACTTTTT